>JAPTHN010000007.1:41113276-41541685 GCA_026936325.1 Platynereis dumerilii
AAAGCCAAGAATTGGTGCTTGGTAAAAAGATGTCCAGTCCATTGCAGATATATAGCCAATGGAACTGATTTTGGCTACCACTTCAAAAAGTTTCTCTGCTCTTTATTAGTCTATTCCATAATTATTTAATACAAGATGAAAAATTTGTTTCGACATGCACATCGATGCATATCTGTTATTGACGCCACAAATTATCATTTCATCAACACATCTGCTTTTTTTGGGGGGGAATTGGTCTACCATGGGTTTGTTAGGTAAAAATATAACTGAAAACAGGCAATCAGTCGCAATCTGAGGCCAAAGTGAGTCTCGGCTGAATGTTTAATTTGCCCACAAAAATTTATGATAGCGAAAGAGAAGGGAAAATGCATTAAACACTTCACTAATTTAACAGTTTTCAAAAAATGAAACCTTTGCATGCTTCAAGCATAATGTTTAAAAACAAAAATCTCGTTGGAAGCAGGTCACACTACAAGGAATTGTGAGAAAGCCGGAACCAGATCTCTTGAAATAGACAAAAATCAATACGACAAAGTGGACCATGAATGTATTGAACACACAATAGCCCTTAGACCATCAATAGATACCGATGCCCCAAAAATCCAACACCAAGTTAATCTGATCACAGGATTATCAGCAATAGCATGGCATGCCAGGACAGCGGGCCATCTCATTAAAGATAGATCTCGATAGACATAGACATAGACATAGACATAGACAATCTTTATTTCTTTTCGGTTTTTAAACAAATTACATTAGTCAAAAACATAAGACTAGTGTCACCGAAATTTAAAAGCAGCAACATAAAATTGAAAACTTAAATACATATAAATGAAAAATAATAACAGAAAAAAATAAGTCAAATAAATGAGTAAACAACAAAGACAGATAGTTAGTTAATTTGTTACAGACAGAAGCATGCATGGCTAAGCCAACCTGCAGTAAATTAATTCAATGCTTTTCTTAGCCATTAGCCACATCCTTCCTGCATGCACTGGCTAATGCATCCTCCATTTGGCCAATGAAAATTTCTTAATTTTGGTTGTAAAATAGCGATACATATGTTGCATCATTCTCCGGATGGTTTTTTTTGGGGATGACCAGGCTTCTAACCCTGAACCTAAATATTAAACTTCTCTAACACTCTTCAAACACAATAAAAACACCCAATCAAGGCTGTGCAAGTTATGACAAATTAACACACAAGGAAGTGGGCAATGTCTTGGTCCTAAATAGCAAGAAATGTGAGGTTAATAGGAAGTTGGCAAGACAGCCTTAGAATCACCTTGTTCTAAGGACAACAGATTGAAACATGGCGTTCATACCATCTTTTCATCAATATTTAACCCATAAAATGACAATTTTGCTTTGTTTTTCTTCACTTTCCAGCTAATCAATTTCATAATTGCATAAAAGCCAATTTTGTTTTTCTGGGGAGTCATTACAAGCACAATTTAAGAGTCAATAAAATGATATTTATAGTATTATTTCAAGAGGCTCCTTTGTGAATTGTTTAATAAGGAGCTGCACTTCTGAAATGGAAGTCTTGTTAAGCAATGGTTTATTGTTGGCTGCTACTTAATATGAAACATGAGCCAAAATGAGATGTATTTCATAAACAAAACCATGCACTATATCTATTCCTCAAGGAAGCCATGTAGTCTGAGACTGAGCACTTCAGCTGAGTCTCCAACTTACTCGAAGTTACTTCACCTTATCCTGCAAATGCTACGAAGGGTCATTTTAACCATTTCATTGTTGACGATCCGTTGTCTTGGAATGACATTTATCCATTTTAATATTTTTCAACACAGTACGTAAAGGAATGATATATCTGTTCGATAAGGGCCTCTCCAGGCTTTCCTGTTATAACTGAGATACTGCAGAGATCTTTGAGTCCACCGGCCAGCCATAGGACTAGTGGCATCAAGAAACCGAATATCACTCATTCAGAGAAAGTTATATTTCCCAGTGAGCCACAAGGGACACTTGTGTAGCTTGGTTGGACTATGCACTCCATAGTGCTTAGCAGCTACATTTTCACAACTTTTATCAGGCTGCCGGGTGAAAAATTTTGAATAAAAAATAAACTCACACAATTTTAAGATGATATTAGATAATTTTCAAAACAATGCCGCAAAGTTACTAACATCAGAACATAAAATTGAAAATAGATCTTGAGACTGTTTGGGTCAAGTGTTTTGTGACATGCATGCAGTAAGAGCAAGTTACTTTTTCATTTCGACATGACACAACATGAGCCATCATGCAACGGGTATGCATTTCAATGAAAATGGTGTTTGTGTTACCCATAAATCAGAATGTCATCCAAAGTCATTCATAGCCTATATTTTAAACAGTATGTCCTAACAGTTGTATATATGTTTTTTTTACACAGAGGTTTCCATGGGTCAGTTGGCATTCCTCATAGCCAGAAGGGAAATAACTGTCATTGTGCACCAATCTCAAATAATGCTGAATGAGAAAAAAGTTAGGAAAATATTCATGTGTCCCTGCACCCATCTCACTTGCATGGGTTTCTAGTACTATTCAATGAGTATTTATGTCTTAAAGTTCAGAAACTTGACAATAATAAATAGGCTGATCAAGTGAAAAGATATCCAGAAACCCAAATAGAACACCCAACAGAAAAATAATAGACATGCACATTGAACAATATCTCAACAGAGTCTTCTTAGTTTTCAGTCCCATATGTGAATAAGATCATAAGTAATTTTTAACAATATCTAAGCAAATTCTTCTTAGTTTTCAGTCCCATATGTGAATAAGATCATAAGACATTTCCAGAAAATCTTTTGGTGTTTCCCTTCAAATGACATTATAACTTATTCAACTTTGAACATTACTTCATCGCAACAAGCATGCACTGTATGAGCTTTTTCTTATCAACCTTCTTAACCATGTCGGTTCTTCTGAATAGGCTCTTTCCAGAAAATACAGTAATCATTTATTGATTTTTCTTGCTCTTTGCTGATATATCTAGATATGAATATCTAGGGGTTGGAAAAATATACTGGGGAAGCGAAGACAGGAGAATCTTACTAAGTCAAAAAAATAAGAGTAATTGTCATAGTACCGCACAATGTGGTGTATTTTGCCTGACAGCCTGATCCTAAATTTGGTGTTTGGCTGTGAATACTTTGGAGTAGAAATGAAAGAAAATAAAAAGGGATTGGCAAGAAATGGAATGAAAACAAATATAATTGTGTCTTTTGATCTAAATTTATATTTGTGGTGGGGTTAAAGGATGGAGCGAGAAAAGAGCATTCCGACGATCATAACCGTCTCAATTTCACAGTTTTTATCCAAAGATTAAGAAACACAAAAGTTTTCAAACTGAGTCAATATTCTCAAGATTTCATGAACTTACACCTGCAAAATATAATTGGCAAAAATCTAACAAAGAACCAAACATTGTCAACCACCACCATCATATTCCTTTGATCTCATTGCACATTTTCAGTATTTTTCACCATTCTATCCACTTTTTATCCTCTGCAAATCGAAAAAATATCATTTCTGATATTATACATTCATATTGTTGTAATTGGTATATTTTTGGAACACCATTCTGTGATAAGAATGAATTTAAGACTTGGTATACAGTTTTCAAAAGTGGTGTTGTATATTATTAAGCCTTTTCAGTGTATAAATACAGGATGCAAAGCCCTATCATCCAATCCTCCTCCAGAATATCAGACTCAAACAAAAACCATGTCACTTCCTTCTCTTGGCGCCAAAATAAAAGCGTATTGTAGAATTTCAGTTTTGGAATGCACTTTCACAAGGTGACTTGAGTAACTTTAACGGTGATATCTTGTATCCTCAAACCCTCAGGCTAACTTGAATATTTTCTCATCTGAAAAAACAGTATCAAGTTCACAACTTCTGAAGAGTGATCAGTTTACCCAAGAAATTGAAATTTAATTCCCAAATTTTCCATCTCTATTTAAGAAATTGTATTTTAAAAACATATAAAGCTGCTCTCTCTATAAGCCTGGGGGCGTTTCAAACAAACATGTAATGATGTATGTATATTTTCTCTAAGATGAAAATTAAAACCTTAAAAGCTAGCTTAAAGTTACATTGGTAAAATAAACTTACAACAATCACTTTTCTTAAATATAAAAGGTCAACATTATTTGCCATTTTGTATTTTACAGTAACTGGTTATATAAGAATTCAAATAAATTATGAGCAAATTAATATCATGTATGAACCTAAACATTGAGTCAAACAGTAGCTGTATGTTTCATTGTAGTGCACTTGAAGTGTACTGTATCACTGCAGATCTACTTTCCTAGCAGTAAAAACCATCCACATACAATCACTCATATTTGTGACACTTCATTGCCAACATCAAAGAAAATCTAATGTTGTGTTTTTAAATATTAAAGAAAAGTTACCTCCCCAGGAAAGTTATACTAATGAGAAGACGTTGACAAATTGCCCCCAATGCCATGGGTTCAGCAAATATTTGCAAACAAAGAAAATGGAGAACAATGGGGCAAAATGGCAAAAGGCAATTTTAGAAAAGTTTCAAGCAAAAATGACAGTGCTCAATCATACATGTATACTTTTTAAAATTACATAAAACATTGTTTTGAATTTCCAAAAGTTTGTGTGATGCGTTTTTGCTCGGTATGAGTAGACACTTGCTTCGTCGCTTCAGGAGCTGAAACCACAATACATAATGTCAGTGCATCTGCAATATAAATTTTAAAGGAAACACTGGGAGTCAATAAATGACAGGTAATTCCGGTGCCAATACATCAGATCAGCGTATTGGAATAGAGCGAAATTGACACCGAGCGACCGGTGACACTGAGCGAGTATCGAATTCACTTTGATCGCTGTTAATTTTAGCTTTTATGGGTTTAGTGACAGTGACTTATAACAACAAGGTACTGGCTGCCAGACACTGCCAATATTGTGGGTTGGGTGAGGTCCAAGAGCAAACTGTAAACTTCGTGACTCAGCCTATTATGATGCAACCTTGTCTACAACCTATACAAGGGAATAGATGAAAAATCTGACGAATCGGCAACGATTGATCAATGTCTCTGAAAATACAATCATGTAATGTCCACCCACATGATGTACACTCTTTGAGGTAACATGCAATCTATCCATGCAATCTATCCATGGAGTCTCTTTCTATTAAAATTCAGATCATGTAAAGTTTTTATTGTGATGTATAAACGCGAAGATCCATTAGGTCAATAGAGGCAAAAATAGAAAGCTTTTAACTCGAGAGAAATCAATTAACTCTTTTATAAATATGTGATTTTTGCTCTTCGTCGTATATCCTACAGAAACTCACAAAGACCAGTTCATCAGATATCTAATTCCACAATTTCTTTCTTGAAAGTAAATGAGCTTTTTACTCTTTCAAGGTCAAACAATACTTCATACTTTGAATAGTGCATTTTGAAAAAGAAGGACCCCCAGGTATTTTTCACAAAGGCACATTTGTCATCATCAATTACAATAATAAATGGGCCTGCAATAATGTTTGCAATAATAAACTGCACTAAACAGTTTTCCTTAACAAATGTTTTGACACTTAATTTGGAGTCGAATATTTCATTTTGACAAAATGATGAAGTTTGGACATACCGAATGTTCAATTATCATATCAAGTTAATTTGTTAGTGAGTCGACAATGGAGTTTGTTTCAAGAAAATACATTTTAGGAAGTGTGACAATATATTATATATTCATTTTTGAAAACTAATTTTAACATGCACACATATTCATGTAATGTTTATGTGTCATCGAGATAAGATTTTGTTTTACTCACAAATGGGCAAACCGTAATTTTGTGTGTTCTTGCTCTTTACATGTTTTATCGAAGTAAGTGGAATGCAGTGGTATCCTTTGGATTCCCTTCTCTGTTTTCTGGGGGTATTATTTTCCAGAAAATGGCAAGAGAACCAGACATTAACTGAAATTATAAACGCAATAATTGATCAGCTGATCCTTTGGCCAAGAGCAAGGACTTTAGGTTAGCTTTGACAAATTTTAAAAGGCTGAATTTCCCTAGTTTTGTTTTTATATACTAATTACTGAAATTACATACAAATTAGAACCATAGTTTTATAAACGTGTTGTTTGCCCACCTACTCCATTATTCCTGTAATTGCAGTACTACATGAGAACAAGGCCTGGGCTGAGCAATGACAGTGTATAATTAAACAGACATTGCAATTTGTGTCCTTATTTTTCAGCCTTCAGTGCCCCTCATGGTCAGGGAAGTTCTTCAATTAAGGACAAGGACACAGGAGGACATAGCAATGGTCAGTGTCAAAGACTAACTCAAAAAATTCATTTATAGGATTTTCTTTCTTTCATATTTTTTGGTAGTTGAATTAGTTCAAATTTATTCATTAGCAGAGGCGACAAATATAAACTGTTCTATATAAATATAAATGTGAAAATAAAAACTAGGCTAGATTGTGTTAGTATCTAATGCCACCTCTTCAATGGCTTCAGACAATCAGACATGCTACCATAATGATATTGTCTTACAAATGTGGATACCAGGCCTATTATATGCACATGAAAACTGGCCGGGTGGAAAAAACCACACTTTACATGGAATACATATAATTTATAGCACTGAAAGAATGAAAAAAGGTCAGTCTAATTTCGAGCCTCAGCAAGTTCAGGTTATGTTGGGTATAATGGGTAACAACAGAGCCCCATATGGCATACCGGTAGGTCTATATGTACAACTTCCGGAAAAGGCGTAAGAAAAAACGAAACAAAAGAAACAAAGAAGTTCAGTCATAGTATTAAAGTTTGCTGCAGTACTCTTTAATCCTTCCACTTTTCAAAATACCTAACTAACTTCAGCCTTTTTCCTTTTTTCTTTTTTCCACAGCTGATGCACTACCTGAGGTCTTTCAGTCGATTTTCAGTCTACCCAGTCCAAGTGCAGGTGGACATTTGCAAAAAGGCTTGGTATGACAGGTGAGCCCTGAATTACACTCAACAGAGATTGGCATTAAGGCCAGACATAATTGATTCTTAACTTCATGGATCGACGGACACCACATATTTTCTAAGAAGAAAAAAATTGTGTTTAGTGTTTACGCACCATTTTTATTCAATTGACATTATAAAAAATTGAACATTACAGTTTTTTTTTGTCCTACCGACCAACGATAGAAAAAATGCCTCAAGAAGATCTGAGAAGCTAAAGATCAATTATGTCTGGCCTACCTGGCCTTGATCTTATCTTTGCTTGGATTAGTGAGCTTTTGTTGCCAAAGGAAGGACATACAGGTCAAATGGCCCTTGGCAAAACATGGTCATCTGCATTGTGATTGAGTATACAATGTACTGATTAAGACTAGAATTACCCTTTCATACAAGTGGGAGAACATCATAACAAAATATCCAATATCACAAAAAGACTAATTTTTACGAAATTCTTTCAGCAATTTGACATCAAAGAGCATTAACAATGCCAAGGATATTATGTCAGTGATGACCACATGAAACAACTGTTCATATTTATTATTTATTATTTCCTTACACAAATGAAATATTTTGTATATAAGCACAGCTACACAAGTGTCCTGCACTGAAATTTGGGGGCCAAGTTTTTAGCCTCTTTGCTCTACCTCTGGCTTTTCCCAAATGTTTGACCGGATAGATGTAAGGCCAGACAAAATGTGTGTGGTGGGGGGGGGGGGGCAATGGATTTAATCCTTCGGACTTTTTTTTACATGTAAGGCAATGACAAACTATTTTTTCATGTGTGAAGTGGTGACAAACATTTCTATCCTACGTGGCCTAATAGTCACGACTGCTTGACCACGGGCTTTGAGGGCGTGGGTTCAAATCTCACCCCAGGAACTCACTTTAGTCCGAGCCCATGGGACATTAAATGGAGGCGGGTTGTATCCAGTATTCTATGCTGGGGCAACTGAAAGACCCTGGGCATCCCTGAATTAATGGGATATGTTCCAGACTCCCAGTCTTCTCATCTCATCATCATATGGTGGTCACCAAAAATAAAAGTGCAGCTCCCTCTACAAAAGATGGTGGTAGAGCTGCCCTGGCTGATGCGGGGTACACCAGCACAACTCAAGTAAAGTCAAGTCTATCGCAATTTCAACATTATTGTAGCTTATCTATGGATGGAAACAAACTTCATTTTTTTATTTCATGTGCAGAACAAACTTTTCTTCAGTGTCAGATTCAGTGTTCTATTGATATATTGCATATAGGCTAAAATGATAAATGTTCTCTGAAAGGTACCTTATTGGCTGTCAATTCACCTTAACCATATCAAAAGCAACACAATAGGTAATAATTTCTTCTTTGAATACCTGGTATTACAGGTGGACTCCATGCTAATGTCATCCAAGTAAACACCAATGGTAGTAAAAATACCAGAATATTGATCAAATATAATCTTGCAATAATTATTGCAGCCAGTCCTTTGGAGGTATAGGAAATATATAAGATACATAAATTGAAACATAAACTGAATCATTTATTGATCTCATATCTTCATATTCAATTGATGAGCTTGTTATTTGTGTGCTCATAAATGGGATTGGTGCATCTTAAAAGTTTTCATGACTTGGCCACAAGTAAACAAAAACAAAAAACTCCCGGCAATGATAAGACACAAACATGACAAGAAACATATTAAACTGCACTGCAAAACCAGCTGCGTCACTTTTATGGCATTGATAATGCATAGAAACTAAAAATAATACATGTTCTTAGTTATTACCAATAAAACAATGCATCTTGGGCTGTAAAATACCAATTTTGGACAGATCTATGACATACAAAATAGAAAGAGGAAAAATTAAAGTAGCAAAGTATCACCTTGTTTGATGCCTGTTCAAAAAGATTGTTTAAGAGGTCAACCAGATGATCTTTGGGGGAAACTATGGATTTTTGGTGAAAAAATGTTTATTTCCAACTTGACATTGAAAAAAGTAGTCATTAAATAAAAAAGTTAAAATTGCGAAGAAAAACTGAACTAATCTCCCTCCCTCCCAAGACAGGCAATGTGATTGAAAGGGCAGTAGCTGCTTTCATAATGAGCAGTGGTTAAATAGCTTGAATACAAGAATGCTTCTTAATACCGGATGTACATTTGTACACTGTTCATGTCATAAAAATAATGTATTTCTATGGTTCATGTTTACTGATAGTTGTGGTGTGTGCACAGATGCCAAGATATATTTTCAGAAAATGGAAAAATACATCCTTTTTTATTTGAAGGTTCGACAATGGTCGCCTGGTTGTCCGCGAAGGAAACAAAGCTGAAATCTACTACCTGTTGCTTTCTGGAGTTGGTGAGAAAGATGACAATTAGATATTTCTTATAAAATAAGGTGTTTTGCATTTGCTTAGTATCACCTCAATAAACATGATAAAGGTAAAAGAAGACGACTAGTAAAGCTGACTAATTAGCTGGTGTTGCAAATTTGCATGGAGAGGAGATTCAAGGAAAACAGTTTTTATGGATTTGTAATAAATGTCAATGAAATTGATCATGATGAATTTCACCAGCTTGTTTATCCAAGTTTTACTAAGATTTGCAATTTTACTCCTTTACTTCAAAACCTCAAAGGCCTTCATGTTGAAGGAAGTGCCTGAGAATTTTGTATCATTACATAGAATCGATTGAAAAACGGAGAAATAATTTGATGCTCTTCGTGATTTAAAAGTTGCTTGACCAACAATCTCAGTGGATTTAAGAGTTGTTCGTTTTGAAATATTTCAGCAACAAGTCGAACTGCAGAATGTCCAGACAGCAGACGACGGCAGAGGGCAATGTTCCTTCGGAGAGGAGACACAGTCGGGGTATTCTATTATTATTTTTAAACAGAAATATAAAATGTGGAGACCTTGAAATTATGAAGGTACACCCAGCAACCTTTCGTTTTTAGGATTATTTACATGCACAGATCAGTTCGTCAGTAATAATCACACAACACAACACAAGAAGTTTGTATCTTATTTTTAGAAGACATTGTTGAGGCACTATTCAACTCAATGTAAAAGATTTTAAGGTAATGAGAGCAGGGAGCTGTACAGTGGCGGATCCAGACACGATAGTCTAGGGGAGGCTTGGACGTGTTACCACACTTTTTCTTCAAAATATTACTATTAATCTTGGTGATCTAGGGGGGGGTCCCCTAGGCCCCCTGTATCCGCCACTGCTATATACAGAATAAATCTTATACTTATTCAGAACTACATAGAGATCCGATGAACACTCCAGCATTACTTTGTCTGCAACTACAGCGTTATTGTATCTACATTTTCAGGAGACGACGATTTTGCGAAAACAGAAACGAGAAGCGACAGTGATAACCAAGGAGTCACTAGAAGTGTTGGCAGTTCATGCAAAGGTCTGTTCCTGTTTTATTTGCATTTCCTTTCAATTGTCATCTTTACAATGCTTAACAATCCTCAACAATTCTTTAAAAAACCTACAAAAATTCTTCTGAAGATCCTAAAAATACAAAAAACTTTTTACGACGATTCTTTAACAATCCCTAACAACGTGGGTGTACCTTACATGTGAGAATACAACAATGCAATCCACCTATAGAAAACACTCGAAGGGTGATTCTAATATGATTCAAATATGACTGGAAGACTGAAAGAGTGACAAAGACTGCGCAACAATGGTTTTGTGAGTTTGCGACCACAGTTTCGCACAATGCAGTATCCAGAAAACAAACATAGGTTTCATCATTTCTCCTCCTTTCTTTGAAATAAACATGTAAAAATGTTTAAGATTTGAAAAAATAACACCAAAAAGGAGAAAAAAAGTAGCTTTGAGGTGTTTTTAAGGTTCTAAGAATGTCATTCACTTCAATTTAAGGGAGTGAACAATAGAGAAAGTGAGATTTGCCTCCTGGCTATGATACCCACAGTCCCTGTATTGTGAAATGACTTGTATTTATTGCACTATTTTGTGAAGTATAAGGACATACTTAGGGTTTTCTGATGTATATTAACATGTAGGAGACCTATTATTAACCTGAACATTCCAGTTGTTCAAGGCAGAATGCACAACATTCAAATTAGAACACTAATTTGCAAAAAAGGGTGAGGAGTCCCAAAAAGAAAACTCAACTGTTAACCAAATGCCAATTGAATTGGGATATTCATATGGGTCCTCATGAGAGACTGTTTCATCATTTCTCCTCCTTTCTTTGAAATAAACATGAGAGACTGTTTCATGGTCGCAAAAAGAGGTGGTCTCACAACTGAGACCATTTCAGGCCTATTAGATATTTGTACACAGACTAGACTAGTTTTCAACAGGAGATTAATTTACAGTATATATCATAGTTACAAAAAATATAAACAACATTTTCAAACATTTCAAGAAATTTAAACTTAAAGCTTCAGACACTGAACAAATTTAATAGAATATTTATAGCAATTTTTAAAACGGCCACCACATATTTTAGTCGACATTTTCTTAATTTTTTATACATATTTTTTCTGCATCATGCTATCATCAACATTAATATGACATGTTGCGGAAACTCTGAATGTAAAAATTCAATTATGCAAGCTCGGTTTAACATTGCTGTGCATCCCCTTTATGTGGAGGCAGTTCAAAAATCCCATTAACAAGAAATTATGGCTAAAATATAATAACATCATAATAGCATTAGAGAGGGCAATGGTTAAGATCCTTTTGAAATGAACAACAGTTAGAACATGGTTGGAGACTCACTTCAAACTTCAAAGTGCCTGTATTTCATTAAACTCCTGTTATTTATGTGTTCTGTGTGGAAACACCATAATAAGAATGCTGTAAAATGTCTTATGCAGAAATATATCATATATCAAGCAATAATTGTGTAATAAATCAGGACATTAACAGTTGAGAACAGCACTATTAGGAGCTTTTTTGGTCATTTTTTAGCCATAACTTTTTGACAGGATGGGGTGGGCGTGTCACCTACTTCTAATAACTATTAAAGGATACAAAAAGTTATATAAAAAATCTTTAAAAGACATGTTGAAAGAATATGGAAATATGGTCTTCCCAGAGGTATCATATATATACTTAAAGGACTCCTGTATGTGCTCCTCTCTCACACCTCTGGCTAGAAACAAATTTCATTTTTACAGGCATAAATTATCAAATATATGTATACATGTATCATACACCCACATTAATTTATACTGAGGATATATATTGCACTTTTATCATTTCATTCTGACAATGTTTTAAACATGATTTATGTAAAGAGAGAAAACAAGTTAATACCAAACTTGTCTATAATAACAACTTATTAACAAGATATGGAAATAGATCCTATGTAAACATAACCACATTTAGTGACAAACTGCAAGCAGGTGAAATGAAGAAGGAGAAGCATATCTCATACACAAAAGATTTTTAAGAGAAGAGTTATAGCTTCCAAACAGCACGGAAAATTGATAATAAAAGCAAGTTTAGTACCATATCATCTGTCAAGTAATCATCTATTAGGCATTGTTATGTTCAATTGTAAAACGAAAAGATTTAAGACACTGTCAAAATCACACATTAAATCAAGAAGTCAGTAGCAAAAGTTTTGTACTTATATTTAATTGCTTACAGGGAAGCATTGATACCCCATACTGACTATCGCAACAATTCAAAAACTCGATAGGCTGAAAACTGTTTACAACTGTCAAAGTCTTGTAATAAGGTGTATCTTGATATCTCTGAAATTGAGAATATAAAAATTATGTATTATAATGTTGTGTCTAACGTTATTCCGTAACAAGTAGTTTAGGATAATTTATATTTTATAATTTGTCTTTTTTGCAGGATTTTCTAGCAGCCCACAATATACAGGAAAGCCCTGAATCTGAAGAGGTGAAATTTTTAAGGTAACAACATGTGACAAGCAAAATAGACCACATTCCTCTGCCCCTCTGAATTTTGAATATCTACCAAACTAATTTGTATGTCATCAAATTTGACAGTAAGAAGCAGAAAGTCGGTGTAACTTAAGTTACATAACTGTTGAAGTGTCATTTTCGTTTATGAACTTCGCCAAATTATTTATCTTTGGTATACCTTCAATAATTGTGTCTTTGAAATAAAAACTTTTTTTGGCATACCATCTCTGGTGACCATACAAAAAACTCAAAAGGACTTTTTTTATCCGAAGGGAGTTTTGGTGCTTTTACCCTTCTGAGTCGCTGACTTCCATGTCAATTCACTAACTTGACGCGGCTACTTACAAGTTTGTCTGAGTCCCTTTTATTTTCCGATCCGGTGTCAAATTGAGTTTCGACTAGATTACTGTACTTTGTAGCAATAGCTACTTGTCTCAATTTCCCCATCAAACATGCCAGATCTGTTCAACGGGCAAATGACATTTAAATAAAATTTTTAAATAAAGCCTTTGCCCTTCTCTTCAAGTCCAAATAATGACTCTTAATTACCCACGGTATAAAAAGTCTGAGGCTGTTTTTGTCAATTTATTTCTCTGCGACGGTGTAATGCGATAGGTTTGTTGTTGTTCCAAGTAAGAAGTGGACCGCATCTATTTTGATGGGATGAATACACATAATGCAAGACTTGTCTTATTCCCTGTCTCTTTTTTGTCATATATTTGTCCTTGGAAGGAGACAAAAAAGCAAGACAAAGTCTGCTCTCTCCATACAAAACAGCTACTGTATAACTCTTCGAGGAAAACAAATACTAAATCCACCATACCATGTTTGCTTTGTGCTATATATATATCAATTTTATATTATACAATAATATTCTTTTCATTTTATATACAAACAAACATTCATTGTGCAATTTACTCTGGCCTTGTCTGAAAAGTAATTAAAGCTGTGAGGTCCGTATATATTTAATTGACTGTCTATGGAAAGATTTCAATCCTATTTATCACATTCCAAATGGAGTTTTAAAATTGCTTTCATTGTGGCAATATATGAAGACTATCTCTACTTGAAAAATGTACTAATTGCTTCAAGAATAAACATAATTCTTTTTCTGTTAGAATATGTTAGATACAAGTAAAATACGTCAATCGGAAAGTCTTCAAATTTTTGTTAAATCTGCTGATATCGTACTTTTAATATTCTGTCATTTGTCTCTTATTTGATCATTTCAGGACTGTGGATGAATTGTCGGACTTCCCCATAGAATTATTAACAGGACACCAACTTTGTGAGGTTCAGTATTTTGAGTGAGTAATGCGAATATTGACACCTCGCACAACATCATACCTCATCCTATTAAAGAAGCGTAGATTATCAAAATTTCAAGATTAAAAGAGTAAATGAATATATATATATCTTTTAGAGATCTTGTTGAAATTAAGCCTCACAATGAGGACAAGATGTTCCTGAAAATTCTAGCTTTATTTCAACTCGATTTTGTGAAGGTATTTATCAAATCATACTTCAAGTCAACCATTGCAATTATTTGAAATCTCAAGTCGGTTGGACAATTGGTTACTTTCAATGCTTTCAACAAGCATTACTTTTCAGTCACTTTTCATTTTGAGTATTTTGTCTCTTTTTCTCTTGTAAAATTTGTATTTCTATAACTTTCTGCAACAAAATTTGCTTTAGCAAAAAATGGATGTCATATGATGTATTTTATGCAAATACAATGCCCCAAATATTGACATTATAATGTTGAATATGTACCTTCAATGTTTTGTGTTATCTAAAGTGACTTTTCGTTTCTACTTTTTTTTTATCCAGAGAGAACTCAACTGTTTGTCCAGATAGCAACAATTCTGAATGGATATATGTCATAAGAAAAGTAAGTATCATTATTTGCCTGAATAACTATGGTTGTCACCCCAAAAACTGAAGTTTAATTAAATTAAGCTTGGGTAAAATTCACTCTGAACATTCAATGGAAAAAGTATGGCAATGCAGTATTTATTACTAGACTGCCAGCTTCTACTAAAACTCTTAAGAGACAAAATAAATTAAAATCTGTGAACTGCGAACAAATAACTTAGTACGTACTCTATTGAAAGCATCCCTACTCATATTATAAAATTATATTTGACCAACAGAACTTCATGTAAAATGGAGGTTATGAGGTTCCAATATACAGTTGCCACAAACAATGTTTTTCAACTCTTATAGCCTTTGAAATTTTCATTTTGGTATTTTCTTAGGGACAATGCAATGTACTGCCCGGCCATCGAATCCGTGCATCAGCGAGTGACTCAAGCCTCACCTCATCTTTGTTGCCAGCTCTACCTGACTCTAATGGTAAATAAAATATGTAACATTAAATACTTTTAGAAATAATTTTGAAATTTAAATGTAAGATTTGGAACTAGTATTTTATAACTTCAACATTATCAAAGATTAACTCATCTTAATCAGGTTTACCGTGGAAGCACTTTAAAGTTCTTTCTAATCTGTCCCAATCTACTTAATTTTATAAATAATAATGTAACTTGATTGAGTTAATTTCAGCTTAATCTGACTTGGATTAATACCAAGAATCATTGCCTTTATTAGAAATGAATGTTCATTTTAAAGCATCAACAATTAAACTTGATAATTTTTCTTTTTCAGCTCCCGGTGATATCAAGGTAAATATAATTCATCGAATGAAACTGTTCTATAACTAAGTCTGAGTCTCGGAGATATTATTCACTGTGTTCACCCAAAACAGAATTTATGAGCATATACCGGTCGCTTGACTGACTTTTGCAATTTTCTGTCTTTCCACTAGAGGTCCCTTCCGCGTAGAACTGTCTCAACAGGCCACTTGCCCCCTATCCATCCAGGTAAGAACTACAATGTCATGTATAAGTCTTGACTGATATATAGATTTATGAGTCCTCTACAGGTCCAAAAGGAGAAAGACATCAGACACTGAAACAGTGTCCGAATGCGTGTATATGAAAAATATCTCACTTTAGCTAAGGGAGCACCCTCAATAGCGTCAGCTAATTAACTTTTAAATGAGTGCGAGACAGCAGCGGCCTCCTTGCTCTTCAAAATATCATTTTGTCGTACTGTGCTGTCTTATGTAATTTTTCGAAATGACCAACTAAAACGTCTGACGTTTGCACCATCTGGTGGCAATCATTTGAACGAGTTATAAAATGGCTAAAATAACTTGAAGAAATTTATCATAAACGCAACTATGTCTTTTTCAGCTGAGCATTACTTGATCACGCAATCACCAATGATGCAACCTGACTCAGGATCTTCCCCAAGACCTGACATCAACCATGCCGCCATAAACGCAGATATGCAAAAGCAAAGGGTTATTGATACCTTGAATCCCGGTTCAGTATTTGTAAGTTTATCATCGCAATACAAAATATGGCAATACAGGTTATACCAGTCGTACCAGTCAATACAATGAGACAATGCATATTATATACATTGTAGGTTATACACCGAGGTAGAGGTGCATAACTAACATTTCAGTTGACTATTACCCGAGTTCCTCCGTCACAGTGTCCTTGAACGAAGTTTAGGGTTAAAAAAAATGTACAAAGAATCCATCAACGCAGCATTGTAGTATGTGGTCTCAGCTTCGATTTGATGTAAAGATCAAAAAAATCTGTTGGGAAAATTTTGAGAAAATTGAAATTTAAAATTTTTGGTTTTTCACACCCTTGTTGCATGCAAAATATCCATTATTAAATTTTGAAAAACGATCTATTTGATTGAGTTGAATTTAGAAATGCTTTCTTTGACCACCATGGTTCTTATACTAACAGTTGAACAAATTCAGAATTATGATTATTAAAGTGGATTTTAAAGGAATATATTCAGAAGGTGTTACAAACTTGCTAGACTACATCCCGCATTCTCAGAACACATTTTTAAAACATCTAATCAACTGAACCTGTATAGGATTAATAATTAATTGAGTGCCTAAGTTAAGTAGCCAAACACTGCAGCAATATAGTCAATAATAAGACATATTTAGATATTTTATAGCATTTTTACACCCATATTCCGAGACATATGTTGCAACACTTTCAGAGTGCATCTCTCCATGTTAATATCAAAACCTCTCATCCCAATCTGAAGAAATATGATTGTCTCAATTGTCCATTCCTTAAATATGATATTTTGTTCAGGGACTTTATTTTAGAAGGTATGTTATAGATTTTCTTCAATTGTGCGAAACTCTCAAATTAGTACTTTTTCCCGCAGATTTTGCATCACTTATGCAACAAATTGGCAAGAAAATAAATATAAGATACATTTTTGAGTGTTGTCTATCTGACCATGAAAGAAAAAAGAAGTAATTTCGCCAATTATTATTTGTTTCAGAACTTCTCGTGTGAAGTTAACTTGTTAAAAATGCTGATAACTCCTTATTTTGCATGGAAAGTTCACAGATAACTGATATTAACTATGTGACTACAAAGTAGAATGTGTTGACTAATAGTTTAATAATATGTTGATTGCTCAAAGGCATGATACTACTAAACAACTGAATCAAAGAAGTCTGCAACTACTAAATTCCAAGAAATAATCTTAATAATTGGCAAAAACAGGTTTAGCACTTAAAATCCTTCAGAAGACCACAAATTGCTACATATGTTTCAATATAGATAAAGACACCGTAATAAAACTTGGATTTTGGCCATCTTATATTAGCTCCCTTGCATAGTATTTTGCATTGATTTTAGAAAATAATTTTATCAAAATATATAATATCCTTAAATATCAAATACAACCTAAATGCAAAACAATGGTGAAGATACAAATTTGTCAGATCCCAGCAGTAGGTTTTAATACAGGTGTCCGCTGTTTATTGTCTGATAAGTTTACAGATGTTTTGTGAATCTCTTTTGTAAAAAAATCAACTGGTGAAATGCTAAAAATCTCACTTTACATTACAAACGAAGTTAACAAGGCAGTTTCTGACATGCTGGTGGTTCATTTGCCGCTTTTCCTTAGTTCAAGAAATAATAAAGCTGAAATGGTCATGTTTATATATGATTTAAACGCATTATAATATTTGTTGAGTTTGCAACACCCCAAACTATTGGAAATGATGTGAAAATTGAAAATAAAAGGCTTTTCTTTGATTTTTTTTACCTGATTGAGTAAACTAATGTATAACTATATAAATTATGATGTTTCAGTATCACTGAACTGCCATTTTATATATCTATAGCAGATATTTTGCATGCAACAAGGGTGTGAAAAACCAAAAATTTTAAATTTCAATTTTCTCAAAATTTTCCCAACAGATTTTTTTAATCTTTACATCAAATCGAAGCTGAGACCACATACTACAATGCTGCGTTGGCAGATTCTTTGTACATTTTTTTTAACCCTAAACTTCGTTCAAGGACACTGTGCCGTGGCCTAATTGGTAAGTGCGCTTGTCAACTGGCTTTGAGGGCGTGGGTTCAGATCTCACCCCGGGAACTCACTTTAGTCCGAGCCCATGGGACATTAAATGGAGGCGGGTTGTATCCAGTATTCTATGCTGGGGCAACTGAAAGACCCTGGGCATCCCTGAATTAATAGCGTATGTGCCAGACTCACAGTCTTCTCATCTCATCATCATACGGCCATCGCCTGCCTCGATATAGCCCACTAAGGTGCTGCAGAGGCATAAAACACAAACAAACCAACACAAACAATTGACTATTACCTGATGCCAAAGGCGGGGAAACAATAACCAACTGAAATGTCAGTGTACAACAAAAACAAAAGGAATCCTGTATGTTTATAAATGTAATACATGTACATAGAAATAAATATTGCTCACTTTTTAATAATATATCTGGAATAAAAATATAAAGAGCTCCAATAGAAAAATTATTAATTTTTGTTCTAAAAACAAAATTAATATTTTCTGCAATTCCAAATCAAAAATTTTAAAGGTTTATTAGATAAAAGGTTAAAATTTAATGTGCTTTTTAATGTAATTTGACCATGTCACATCTTTTTTGTTTCAGGGTTTGCAGTCACTGTTGTATAAAGATATGACCAGTTTATCATTGGTGTGTGTTCAATTTTTCCTGTCTTAATATTTACAAATTGTTTTTGGAATTTTTCTAAATGATTCATCCTTGGATTTGTCTACACTCTCATCATTGCATTCTCCAGGTGAGCTGCAATGCAGAAGTTGTGGTGATATCTAAACGGTTCCTAACAGGGTATTTGGACACTATTGTATTACACAAACTAAAACAGAAGGTGAGGCATATGAAACCACAATATAATGAACTTACAAAATTACCTGAATTCACAATAACAGATGACAAATATTGTTATGCAGTTTCTCAAATTTACCCCCCGATTTCTTGTGAAAATGTGACTTTTTTGCAGTGAATGTGGCTGATACTTGAGTTTAAGAGAGTTCTTGTCCCATCTTTGTGATAAGCATGGTCATAATCTAAAGTCCCAGATTAAAATACTTTAAGCAATCCCATGATAGACCAATAGGTAATGGAGTCCGCTCATATCTTTTTGATATGCATTATTTATAAGGAATCCCAACAGTTCTAAAAGCAGCTGACATGAAGTCACAAGAATTTTTAATTTAACGAACTTCGTTTTCTGATCAATTAAAGACAAAAAAATAACATAATGAATTTTATGGATTATTCCATTTCAGATAGCACCTCTTCCAGGGAGTTCTCTTCCCCCGGTTCATCAACATCGTTCACCAAGATTAGGAAAAAACCACGTCAGACGAAAAGTTACCAAGAGCCACTAGCCAAACAGAAACTTCATTTTCATATATCTTCATTTGTGCCATCGTTTTTAATCATTGTTGATATTCATTTTAAAAATAGGTTTTAATGAAGGATCCTACAAGTACACAAGTTGAAGTACACAACACAACCTTTTCTACCATGTTAAATAATTGTAGGTGTATTCATAAAAATTCTCTCCTGCAGTCAAACGCTTGCCCTATTGTTTGTATTAAGTGTCTGGTGAGCAGATGTAATGATGAGAAGGGTGATTAATAGTTTTTTGCATTAAAAACTTAGGATAAAGTCACATTTTGATGGAATTTTGATTAAAATTGGTTCTTTATGCAGGTGGGTGGGCTTTCATTAAGGGGATTGCTTTTAATACAGAAAATACGGTAAATAACATTATTTTAAAAGAAAAGGAGCACTTATATCCTTGCATTAAAACATACATTAAGAAAAACTTTGTGTTGAACATATAATAGCTGTGCCTTGTATTCAATGAAAGTGTATACATTGTTTAAATTTTTTGATTGAGGTACTCTTCTGGAGACTGGGTTTGGAAACCAGATTCCCAAATAGGCCTTTATAATGTTTTTTCTTGGTCTTGTAGTATTTTCAATATTGACAACGAGCACAATTCAGGCAAGGCCTGTCATGTGCTTGAATAAAAATCGAATGTGATGCAACAAATCCGTCCTATTAAAAACTACCAAGCAATACTTCAGAAATACATACATGTGTTGTTAATTCATGTCTTTTTTATACAGCTTACATGTATGTCACTCTCTTTCTTTTTATATCATGAGATGTATTGAACTTGTAAATAAATCTTCAAACCATGAAAATGTTTTGTTTCTATACTGCATGTGAAAACGTGAAATAGGTTTGTGATAGGATTGGATGATTAATCGCAAAGTTATCATTACGGAGATAAGAAATGGTGTAATAGATGTATCGCAGAAAGTGAGGGATAAACCTTAATAATTCTCAGTATTTTTTACTAAAAAGTCCATTTATATTTGTGAAATTCAAAATTGCAAAGACAAATTTTGCATCTTTTCAGACTATTAAATCTCATATCCATGAAATGATGAATTTATCGCATGATTTATTGACATCCCGATACTACAATAACTTATGACATACGGTATTTCAGCCTATTAGCCTTATCATGCCATCCTAGTAGGCAAAACAAAGTGCAATGGAGTCATTCTGGAAAGCAACATTCTCTAGGTGAATGCAGTATGCATCCCCAATTCCCCATTGCTCAGCAAATGGTGCTAAACCTAGGCAGACAAAATTTAACACCAATGAAGTAAGGCCAGATATATTTAATTTTTAGCTTCTCGGATCAGCCGACGCAACAGATACTCTGCCTGTTAAAAAAAATTGAGCAGACCCACATTTTTTTTTTAATGAATTATAAAAAGTTAGATATTAGCTTCCTCTTTTTTTCTCATACCGACCGACCCTAGAAAAGAGTGTTTTGAGAAGATCTGAGAAGCTAAAGATCAATCATGTCTGGCCTAATATTTAACAGGCTGGATCAACAAATAACCATAAAATAAAATACCTCAATTATTCAAGAAGAAATTTATTCTGGAATGACATTGTTCATCCATTCATGAAGATCCTTCAGTTCTTGCAGACACATATCATGACCCAAATTCTCGTAAGTATTAAATGTTCCTCGGACGCCAAGTTTCTTTAATTGTTCAAAAGTTTCTTGTCCAAACTTGAGAGGAATCACTCTGTCATCTGTACCGTGTGTCATGAAGAGAGGAGGAAATTGTTGTCGAGAAGAAAGAGCCTACAGGAAATAAGTTACATCAAATTATAAAACTCAATGGAATTATTCAACAATTTTCAATAACATCTTAAACTCTAAAATTGTCAAAAGTATCAAAATTTTAGAGTACAATAATTTATAAATTTTCAAATGAGTAGGCCTAAATATAATAACTTAGTACTTAATTTTATCTAGTTTTTTTTGGTGCACAAAAATGAATAATATGCTGCTCCTTTTACAGTTGTAAAAAAATAGATTCTGTGTGAATTCAACAAATAACCTGAATTTAAAAGAACTGTACATTGATCTTAATTCTGGCAACAATGATTAATTGTACAAAAACTAAAAAGTTGAAGTTAAAAGATTGTACCTCAAAAACTGCAGATTTATCATTGACATAAGTTGAAAGTGCAAATACAGCATGCACATCAGGAACCAATCTGTACGCCAAATGCAGTGCCATCATACCTCCCATAGACAGGCCACCTGAAATTAATATTCAAACATAAAAAAATTTAAGAAAAAATTTTCATTTAATGAAGACTGAAGAGTATACAATTATTACAATAACTATCCATAGTGTAAATAGTTACTTCAACAGAAGTTGAGAGTGTAGAAACTTAACAAGCCACTTTTTGAAATGTGAATCATACATAAAGATCAAAATTTTGTGGTGTTGCAAACACACAAGCTTAAAATTAGTTTGTCACACCCAGGTGAAATGAGTCATTACGACACAACAAATGCCAAAGAAACCTAAAGTTGAGAAGATATTGGGAATTTGGCATCTGTGAAATTTATAAATTTTAATTTAACACTGAGGGATTCAGGATGGGCCCAGGGCATTCTACAATCTATTTATGTTCGCTGTGTAACATTTTTCCTGCTATGCAAGTTTGATGACAGAAAGAATTGAAGTCTTTTTAATATGATAATTTCTTCAATCTCAGATACTCACCAATAATAATTTTATCCATGGGAATGCCCTGTTTGACTTCCTCATTTATCAGTGATATAATTTGTTGAGCTCCGGCATCAATGCTGGCCAAGTTTTCTTTTATAGTTTTATCAATATCATCCCAGTCATGCCAAATGTGATTCAATTCACCACCACAGGCTGTATAGGGTCTGAAAAATGTAAGTAAATCACATTTATACAAGTTGATATGTTAGTTATATTATATTTAAATAATTCTATAATTCTAATATAAATCAATAAGTCAATCAATTTACCTTAAAGGGGCTGTTGGAAAAAGGAGTTTGATATGTGGAAATTTGAATCTGAAGCGAGATAGGCCACATCTTGCTTCTATCCAGTCTGCAAAACCTCCACCAGAATCGCCTAGGAAAAAACGTAGCTAACGGTTTAACTAACCATATTAAAATGGCATAGATATAAAATTGAAATTTAGACAACCAACAAGTCAGTAGAATAGACTTCATGAATTTAAAAGCCCACCTGCTGGATAAAGTAAGAACTAAACTGTTTAATCACCTTGTAGTTAGATTTAGAATTAAAATTCTCAACACTTTCTGGGAGAAGAGGTCTGGCAGCTCATGAATGTTCATGAATTTTCATGAAAACTATGAATTTTCATGAATTTTCATCAAATATCAAGAAGCATTTTGACTTGGGTAACTTGATGAATAATTCATGAAGATTCATTTATCATGCACCTGTGCGGCTGTGCCCAGTGGTCGAAATAGCCCATGTCATTTTGGGGGAGTCTATCAGTGGCTGGGCCCGAAGGGTCAAAGCTTTTGCGGCCAGAGGTCCGCGGGCCGCTGGAGAACCCCCAGAGGGGTTTCAGAAAGGACTACATGTACTCTCAAATGAATTTGAGTGTTTTAAGCATGTTTTATCTCAGAAAATTACTTTTGAAATCCCATTCCTGATTAAATCATGCACATTTAGTACTTGAAGGGTTTTTTTAAGGACCCCCCCCCCCCGGTTCCTCTTAAAAGTATTTGAGGGGGTCCATATTATTTTTAGGGGGGGGTCAAAACTCAAAACACCCTTAACGGTTGAAGGCCAGTGGCGTAACTAGGTCTTGAGCTGGGGCACGTGATTCTCTGGGGCAGTGGGGCAACCCACTATGCTAATTGTATATTTTAGCCAGAGTTGGAAATTTCATATGGGGGGGGGCACAGGTCCAATATGGGGCACGTGCCCCCCCCCCCATAGAGCTCCATAGGGACGCCACTGTTGAAGGCTTAACCCCCCCCCCCACCTTATTTCGAACACTGCCTGTCTCATTCGGTGTTCACAATTTCACAAATATGCATGAACATCCAAAAAGCTCCAAAACAAGTGAGATTCTGCATGGGGGGTTATGCTCAATACGCCACTGCAGGGGCGTATCAACAATTAAATGGCCGGGGGGGGCATTACTCGGGGTGAATAAGCTGCGCTCCCCGTTCTTCTTAATTTTTGGCCTGAGGGAGGGGGCATATCCCAATGCCCCCCCCCTGAATACGCCACTGCAACCTAGCAGTCAAGACACATTTACTGTCAGCATGACATCATTCATAAATATGGTGTTTGTGAGAAAAGTGTCGAATGTCAACCCAAATTGTTCGGTCAGAACGATGCACAAATACTTTAAGTACAAACCTGCACCATGTAGAAATATGGCAGTCGCTTTGTGATTGCCTTTTGAGGGAAAAACTTGGACAAGATGAGACGTTTCTTGCTGACAGGAAGCCATGTGCAAAGATCTCCCGCTCACTCGCCGCGCGCATGCGCCACATTCTTCAAAACATTGGAAGGATGAAGCACAGAGTGTTTCGGTGAGTTTTCTAAGTCAAACTGTGTAATAATTATGACCCTGATTGCTAAAACAAATGTTAAGTTTTGTTCGGGCTACTCTACAGATAAGATTGACCAAATTATAGTGTTCTAGGGCACGGAAATCTTAAATTTTATGCCAATTTCTTTCCCCAGTGATTGAATGAAAATGTGCAGTGTGCTTCGGAATGTCTTGGCGCGAGTCTGAACATGAACAGACGAAGCCCCAGCATGAAGCAGTGGACAGGAGGCATGAAAGGGTACAGGTGCATTACATATAACAGACATAAGAGTTGTCAAGCTGTGAAAACGAATACAATATTTATCATGCCGCAGTACAAATTAGGCACAATCATTTAATTATGCCATTCCCATGGTAACCAATGTAAACTGTGGCAATCTCTTGGAACTGGACCTCCTGCTGGGTCCAGCATGTCCAGGTGCTGACTCAAGAGAGCCCCTGCCCTCAGTGCCCTGGTCTCCTAGTAGTCAGTTGTCAAAGATCCTTGGATCCATTGCAGTGGCTGATCCAGACAAGGACATCTAGGGGGGCCCGGGCATGATTCGCGTATTTTCTTCAAAATACCATTATTAATTTCAGTTCTCTAGAGGGGGCCCATGCCCCCTAGCCCCCCCTGTATCCGCCACTGCATTGTCAATCATGGTCATGGAGAAGAAAATTTGGTTGGGGGTGTCTGTCGTAGAACTCATAGGCTCTACATAATGTGGCTCCGTGCTGAATATAATTTAGCATATTGAACTATCAAAAATGACATCTCTCCCCCTTGTCGTCCCTGAAAAGTTGCTCATTTGAGTCACTTGGTCACCGGTACCGCGGTAGTCCCCTAAGGCTGCTGTTCTAAACCACGGCTCAGATCTGGGACCCAGGTCAGATGCCATGCCCGGGCAATTCATGTACCGGGAACATATCAGATGCTAAATGCGCAGTGCTAATACGCTAATGTTTCATCCTGTCACCTGTGCTGCAACTCTAGTATGCCCCAAGTTAACATGGTCCCTGCGACCCTGCCTGTCCTTTTCATTGCAAAAATGCAGGACGTAAGCCCTGTCATCACCCCAACTATTAGGCCTTGTAGCTCTCAACTGAATTGGGGTTTAAAGATTCTTAATTAAACTCTTCAAACTGAATTAAGTCATCCTGATCATGTTTGTATTGCGAAATAATCAATTTCTTAAAAATAAAAAATAAAAAGGAGTGAAGGTTATCTCTCAAAATCTGTCAGTGTCAAGGATGCAACAGTGAAGGCCATGTATCTATTAAATGCAGGTGTGTGGGCCCATGCGGGGTTTTGGAAATGAAATATTTCACCTGCGCTTTATAACACAGTTGTCATAATCTGAGGGTTGCTTGTGATGTGGAGATGTTTCGTTTTCGCAGGATGTTTGTCTTTCTCCTTAAAGTTTGTTTGAATATGTTTTTAATTTGTTTCATATCATGAATTTCGATTGCTTTGTTTCATTCATATATTTGATCTTGAATTGAGTTTAATGAGTTATATTGTTATTTAGTTATCTAGAAGGAGAAGATTTTTTGCTGAATTTATAACTATCATTTCTTTAAATGTAGATTTCAAAATATTCTTTAAATTGTAGAATTCAAAATATTTAAGGTCTGATGTATAGTAAGTTTTAAGTTTTCTCATAAGTCTGAATAACTCTGGGTCAAGTTATGGATTATTTGGATCAACATAGGATCTTGTTTGGAGCATTTGAGCTTTAATATGCTAAGCTACGTTCTTATATTTTTACTTTCCTTCATGTTGGGCTAATTGTGGACTTGTTTATGTATAACTTGTACAATTAAATGACAAGTAGTGAGATAGAGGGGTAATCACTGGGATATGTTATTTTCTTATGGAAAGTTGATTATATTACTTTATTACATTTATTAATGGCTTATTATCTTTCTATTCTAGGTTTTTAGTCTGAAGAATCAGGGAGAGAACATGGTTAAGAAGATGCCGAGTAGAACAGTTACCACGGATTCGGATGTTGACTCGCAAACGGATGATACCACCAATGTTGATAATGTTGAGGAGCAAGAAAAACCGGAGGAGTCCGTCGAGGAAGAGGAACACGTTACGGATTACGAGGAGGAGGAAGAGGACACTGAGTGAGTAGTGCCAAATAGTACCAATAAGTGTCGTGTGATGAGTAACTTGTTTCACAATTTGTTCAAATTGTGTTGAATTAACTTTAATTTGTACTGCAGTACACCAGCTGTTGATGTTCATTAGGGCTCTATATCGTTGCCGACATTCGATACGATACGTATCATCGATACACTTGATCGATACACGATTCGTACCGTCGGTCCGCAAATTCGGGTTCGGATCCGCATTTTAGAGAAATCCGCAACCAAAAACGATTTTTTGGCCCGGAAAGTTGATCTCGCATCAGAGCGGACGTCAACATGACGGCCATCTCGAGTTCAGTTCATGATTTTGTGGATATTTTCTGTTGAAACTCGGCAATAAAACGACTTTTTTAGCTGGATTTTGCATTATTACACCGAACCGAAAGTGCTGCTTTGAAAACCGGTAGGGGAACCGGCCAGACTGTACCGGTACGGCCGGTATTTATCGAACCGGTGTAGACCCCTAATGTTCATGGCGTTGTGTGAGTATTATTGAAATACTGAAGCATATTATAGTTGTGTAATTCATAAATTGTTTTGTGATATAATCAATTCCAGTTTTAAGAATTTTTCTGTGTCAGACTGTCAGCATTAGTGTCTATAATCTTTCAAATTCTCCCAACATCCAAGATCTGCTTTTGTGAACATTTGCTCTTTTAATTCTCATAGTTTGATGTATTCATAGTCAGAGATCTGATATCTACTCTGTCTCAATGGATGTGCCTATATCTCTTGGGATTAGGGCATTATGTTAGGCACAGTCTGAGGGTGTAGTACTTCTATTTTCATAGCGGAGTGCTCAATGATTCACTTGGGTCTACCTTACTTGGTGCCTGTGCTCTTCTTGGCTATATATCGTTAAATGTCTGAGAGCTTTGTATGTTGGCAAAGTGATGTTAGACTGCTGTTTTTACGACCTTTATAGTCTAGTGTCTGACAGTCTGGACGCTTCATTATACAAATGTCATATAATTCTTCATGAAATTATCCTCTTGTGTGTTGCGTTCATGTTAATGCAGTTGTTCAGTTTTTGGTTACGACTAATTTATACATCAGATGATGGCACATTTCTCACTGTTGCAAGTTGTGTTTAACAAGCTGGCAGAGGCACACATAATAATGTCCGGGCATGTCCCGATGATACGAGTCCACTACTAACTACTCTTTGTGTCCATGTGTTGAGTAGGAAGGGTCCTGAGTGAGAAACTGGGTCCTGAGTTAGAATCTGCTGAGTTACCTGGGCCCATGTTTGGTTAGCAGTTTCGATCATCCTTTTGCCTAATTGTTAGGCATAAATACAGGGCATAAATCCCAATCATCCCTCAATAATGCCTCATCATTTACCAATCATTGCATGATGAAGAGGAATCCTTCAAGGCACTTGTTGCCTCTATGATAGATGGATGTTTATTTTCCAATTTCATAATGATATGCTTTGCTTTGTAAAAGTCTCGCAGTATGCGAGATGAAGATGTACTTACTATCGCTGCATAATAGCTCGGAGTGCTCTTTGTTTATTTGTTTAATGTTTTGTAAATAGTGCTACGTGAACTCCATGCTCCTTGCGTTGTTTTTGGGGTATCAATGGGAAGCCAGGACTCCTATGTGATCTTAGGTCTCCAGTTCAGGATGAAGGGTATTTATAGCATAGGGAGCACTGCTGGTCTTGGGCGTCTCACTCAATGATGTACTACTGCATATCAACGTAGTAAGTCAGGTATTAGCTTCCTGTGGTTTTAAACAGGGTGCCGTACATCCTTTGCCTACTGCCTGTGGATAGATAGATAGATCATCTAAGATGGTAAGTGCAGCCCTCTGAGCCCAGTTTTTGGTGCTCACGAGGTTTGACTGATGAGATGGGAGACCTAGGGAGCAGGTATGCGGGAGTCCTCAACATGTTACACATTTTCCTCATGTGAGGGATCTTTTACATGCCCAACAGGTCAAGGTCCATCCTTTCATTTAAACACTACATTGTGCATACTAAACATGCTAAAGGATCACCCATTCATGAATTTTTGCTTCTTAGAAAATACTCAATAAACACAAGGGCTGGTGTGAAGGTGTAGCAATTTATTTAACGTTTTTACTTTGGAATGACTAAGAATAGATAAGTGAAAGGCAGAGGGGCTGTGTGTATATGTTAGAATTCCCCAAACACCTTGATGTTGCCGGCTACTTGCCGGTGTCGACAGGTGTTTAGCGATATGCCAAAGGTAGCAGACGATCTGAAATTCCCCTGTGACCTTTCCATTAGAACTCTATCAGTCTTTTTCTTGTCAATTTTTTCCTTCCAGATCTTTGTGGTTTTGTCTATGGTTGTAAAGTTGTGAAGAAGTAGATAGTAGCAAAGAATACTCTTGGGGAGAAAAAGCTGATTCTTAGTCTTGCTGAAAGTAAGATAAGTTTATTTGTATTAATGACTTTGTTTTGATGCTCTGTCGGCTAAATGTAAGTCAGTTGTGTGACCTATGTTTACAGTTATTGAGAAAAATTGTGATGCTGAAGAACGAAGTATAGTGATAGGAGTCCAGCACTATACATACTGACTTATAAATTTTGGTTAATCAGATTGCTGCGACTTCTGTCTGATAGACCTTAATTTGTTGCTTACCAGTTGAGCAAATGTATACGGATTAAGGAGTAGTTCTTGAAGGGAAATAGACAAATATTACTGTGGAAATCTCAATAATGAGACCACCTCAATTTTAAGACCACTTGATTTTGTCCCAGGCTTGCTCCTCATGACATCAATGGTGATTAGATTCAGACTGATGACCAATGCTTCTTATAAATGCCATGAAAATGTTGAATGGTGGGCTTCACTAACAGCTTGTTTCCTAATCTTATTAATCACATTAGTTTCAACATGATCTACAGCTGACTTACCGCAGTATTGAATGGACTATTGATGAAGTGATTATTAATCCACTGGGATTATGAGCATTTTTTTGGTTCGATCCCTTCGCCTGTGAGAATTATGAGATTTGTAATTGATTGAATTATATTTCACCCAATACTTGAGCCTCATTAATTTTACTGGGATTATCCTATGGTAGGTAATGCATTGTAATTAGAAATCAATAATCCAGTAATTAGTTATTATGTAGCTTTCAGCTCAAGAACCAAAGATAAAAGTGCAATGATTTGAACAGTCAGTCTGATTCAGTTGGCCTGGCCTGGGTCCTTAGCATGGGAGGTTAACATGTTAGCAATTTGCTCAAAGATTTGCTCCTTTGAGTGCCAACGCTTGGAATAGCTGAAGAACTAATCATGAAATGAGTCTGATTTGAATATATTATACTAATATTCTGGTTGCTTTAAAGACAAAGTAAAGCTGAGGGTTCATGCATTGTTGAGATTATAAATAAAACAGCCATTTATTTTCGCTGAACTAGGAGTTTACATCGGTAAATGTTATAGCGAAGATGTGTTTCAAATTTGTTTTGCTGTTTTGAATTGAATTGATGAATGGCCAACACGGGCCCTCCATAACTTAGCTTTATTACCCTGTTTTGACAAGCTAACTTTATAACCTGTAGCCAATTACAGCTCCACCCGCATCACTGATGCCCACTGATGCTACAGGGCTGCATCTCCATCATTGCCAGGGTGCAGCAGCCACTGACTCTTGCATTTTCCCTTCTGACTATCCCATTCATTGCTCTTTATGTGTTACAGTTTACTATTCCAGGTGTATGGTGGTCTTGAAGGGTAAAATGGGAAGGTTGGGCAAATCTTGGGGGTTGGTATTATGGTAACGTTCGGTAGTACAGGGTTATTTAATAGTTTGGTTATTTTGATATTTAGCGTGTTTAAGATCGGTGCAATTACACAGGCATACAATGTTTGGTTAAGCAAGCATTTATGTAATTTGTCTCTTGGGTAGAAAGTTAGAAATTCTTATTCTGGATGATATTGATATGATATTAGCCTTGGTTTCCTTGGTTTTGACAGTTATGGCCTAATATTTGCTACTGCACATGCTCAAATTCAACCATAGCTGGCTGGAGCTTCAAGTACCCCCTCCCCTACTTTATGTTTGAACTAAAGTAGATTAAGATTTTGATTATCATTTAAATGTCACAGAATAACCTAAATGAGTGATCCAAGTTGGGTACAGGAGCACTGGTCGCTGACAGTGACTGACTGTTCCTGCATCTGAAGCCAAGGGGTAATAACCTTGGATGGATTAATCGGGTTACAAGTCATGATCCAGAAATAGGTCAAATGGGGGTCATCTGAGGTCATCATTGAAGTTGTTGATCCGAGTAGTATTACCACCTGGTGTTACTTGGGTAAGTTGGGTTCTGTCAGGTAGACACCCCCAGACAGTTCAGTAAAGACCCCCAACCAGAAACTGCCAAGGTTTCTTGTAGATTCAAATGCCACAAGGTTAACATGGTTGACGTATGTTGTTGATACGTTGAAGAATTCTAAATATTTAGAAATATTCTCCTTCGAGGATATTTGTGTATTTCATACGTGCAACTCCAAGTTAATTACATGTTCAATGTTTCACCTGGCTTTTGGTGATAAGTAATAGTTGAGGTTATGCAGCTTCAAATAAGTTAAAGAATACAGTTGGAAGAATAGAAGTCTGTCATGACTTATGGATTTAAAATGTTGTGTATCTAGACATCATCATATTCTATATTTGAATTGAAATCAGGATCTCTATTTGTTTCCAAAATCCTCTCTTTGACAGTTTTCAAGTGTCTGAACTTCTGAAGGATGACAGGGTTAATTGGCATCTTGTGAAATAGTACAACCGAGAATCAGATATTTATGCACTGCAGTTATTCTATATTTCAAATATTTCCTTCTCATTCAGTGAGCCTCACTGTTCAGTGTTGTCCACACCTGCTCCTATGTTGTTTGCATCACTTACATTTAAGTGGTAACATGGTGTTATGTTTATCCTGCATCATTAATGAGACCTGTAGCCAATACAGAATTGAACATGGTATTGCCTTACTTCATCTAATGGCTCCTTTACATGAAAATGTTGATCATTACTGATTCAATGCGGATCGATTGGGGAAAATAGTTGAAAACAACGCTGCTTGATCATGTTGATGGGCTCATTGATCTAAATATAGATTGGTTTGTTTGGAGATAAATCGTTCACGCTTGATCGAGCATCCTCTTCGGGTACAGGTGTGACTTGTGAAAGCCTTGAAAGGATTTGGTAGTAAGAGTGACTGCCAGTGGGAGTATGAGAGAGAGATCACTGACTTGATGTGGCATATTAGCTTTACACTTACATCACCATGATAACAAGGAAAAGAACCTGTTAGTTACACTTCTTTCTTACATATGCCTGATAAACCCCACAAACTCAATGATCCTGTCAAGGTCAGGCCTTAGGTAGAATTGCAATAGTCCTCGTGTGACTGTAACGCCAAGGCTGTTATCTGGTTGTCTATATGTCTTGTCTGCATTTTTCTGAGTGAACAAATGCCTGTCGAGAATCTGAGCTCTCTATAGGCTCACATGTTGTGTAACTAGCTTTTTTCTACCCAGGAATTAATTGTTTTTACTGCCCTCAGTAATGCTTATGATGGAAAAACTTGCAAAAATGCCACAATGTAGCTGTAAAAGTGCCATAACAACTATGCACTGTATGCAGTCTATCTTACAGCTATTTCTTATGCTCCATCAGATGCTGTTACATTTGCATCCACTTGGCTGTGATGCCAATATTTATGATACCTCAAGGAATTATGTGTTTGCATCACCTTGTAACACTTCTTTCCTTCAACCTTGCTATTTAGATATTGTTTATTTATTTCAGCGTCATGTCGTCTTGATCAATATTTACGTAAATATTGATGGTTTTGTGAGCTTTGAGTTGTAAATGATATCTCTCTCCCTTCATTTCGCCTCTATTTGCCATCAGGATTTGAGTGATTAATTGACGTGGTTGCTGTTTCGGAATATTTTTGTCATCTTTACTGCAGCTTTGAGGTTCTCGTGCTGTTGTGAGCTGATTGGAGCAGTTCTGATTCCTGAATTTCGACATCTTGATTACAATTGTTTCATCAGATTTTTAGTTGACTGACATCAAAGCAATTGCAATTGAGATACTTGCTGTATGGATATTTAGGCAAACTCTTCGGGAGAAAACTTTTGAAGTTATAACTGCTCTGATTGTTACAGGATTTCTAAATTCTTGATTTTGAAACTTCAGCAACATGGGCATCTGTCTGTTTCTCGGGCTTGCAATTGTCGTGGTTGAAGCTATCATTGTCTTCGAAGATTGAAAATGTTGCGAATTACTGGAACTTCTGGAAGGATTGTTATTACACAATTTTTATATTGGAGGCAGATTTACAAATCATTTACTATGTGCTCACTGACCATGGTGTTACTTTAGTAAATTACCCAGCTGGATTATGATACTTTAGATGTGGGCCTATGTACAGTTTATAGTGCCAAAAAATTCTTCATTGAAAAAAAAGTTTTTTGTGGAGACAAAAATTGGTTCTAGGAACTTGTCCTTTGACTTATTCGCAAATTTATATATCTTTATACAGTCTGTAGTCAGAAATGACATGTGGCGTCATATATTCTTGCACAGCACATGCGGTTAGTGTTGCCACAATCCAACATTTCATGTCCAAAAGCTCAACAATAGTCAACATGTCTAAACTCACAGTGAGCATGAACTCTTTGACTGTACAATGTGTACATGCTGCAACTATGACCTTGCACATAGTGCCTCAATACTGAACATTGTCAGACTCCAGTCTTATGAATCAAGTGTGTAGTAGACCTACTGGGCTGGGAAAAAAGCATGGGGCGACACTGGCTGAATATTCTGGGCAGCATGGGTCCCAGGTGAGTCCAAGTATAATACTGTGTGCATGTGTCTTTGCACTTCTGGTGTCTGGTGTGTGGTGTACTGTGGCAAAATATGATGTAACTTATCTATAGATATCTATGTTGGTCTCATTGTCTGTGCCAGCTGCCTGTCAGGTTGTCCGACTGACCTAATGCTAAATGCTGTTCCTTGGCTGCCTTTCCCGCTAATTGCTCGCTTTGGCTGGAAGGGGGGAGGCGGGAGGGTTAGCTCAGTTGGTAGCGCACTGGTGTTACTGCCAACTGGTGGGTCCATGTTCGAATCTAACTCTTGCCAGGAACCTTGACCTATGTTGAACGGCTGTTTCAATAATCCTGCATCTCATTGCCGTGTCTTCCTGTCCTTATTAGGCTACCAAGTGCATAAATACAGGACATAAAGCCCCAATCATCTACCCATTGGCCGGAATGGTTGTTATGATATCATCCACCAAATATTACACTTACGGTTAAACACTGGAACTACTTGGTAATTATACTTGACCTGGAGCGATCGCATTCTCTTGAAAGATCCCTCTCGCCCCTTATGTGTGAAGAAGGGCTGCTCTTTGCAGGAACTGTTCATTGTTCAACTTTAGTTCTGAAAAAGTTCAGTCTTTGACAATGAGTAGAGGATTAATGACAAATCTCAAGCAAACCATGTGAAAATTGTATAATGCCACAGGCCCATAGCATGACGTTAACAATACTAGGTGCATGTAGTTCAGTTAGGTACAAAATACCGTTTCCCACTACCAGAATACCAGATGCAAGGTGCAAATGCAGCCTGCTCCTTGGAGTCCTTGCTTCTGTTTATACTTTACCCAAGCATCTGTGTATCACTGTATCTGATGAATGACAAGCAAAATGTATATATCATATAATATTATTTCACAGTATATCATACAAAGTGTGAATATGAATCTCAGGGAGGGGACTCAGGGGAGTGAATTGTGTCTTACAGATTACAGACTGTTTATTGTACGACTCTGCCTACAATGTATTTGTGTATACATACATTATTGCACTACACATGCTACATGGTTGGAGAACATGCACAGTCCAGTTGTAGTACTGTCAGAAGATATGAATGTGTATTTCATACTTATGCTGCAATTGTATGTTACTATATGTTTAGTATAATTCTCAATCCATCCAATTTTATCCGAGGTACCTTCTGTTTTTGCAGTGAGTTTGTGTGTGTTTGACGCCTCTGCAGCACCTAATTGGGCTATATTGAGGCACTTGTTTTTGCAGTTGTATCACTATCAACTGTGATATTGAATATATTATTGTTCCATCTGTTTTTGAGTGGTATAAAGCAGAATGAAGTTGTGCTCACATCGTACATGTATTCCTAACAATTGTTGTATGTGGATTTGAACCTAGAAGTTGGCAGGCCCTGCAGTAGAGTGTTTGAGTCAACTAGGCTGAATCATTGTTTTCTGTAATTCCCCGCAACAAGGCAGCTCAAATCTGAACTTGTCTTTCAGACATACGTGTCTCTGTCAAGTGTCAACTGGGCTGCCACATGATTTTCTGTTAATTCCAGTCACTAGCAGCTACATTTGTTTCCAGTGGCGTATTTAGGAGGAGCAATTGCGCCATGTCCCCCACCCCCCAGCCCAAAATTAACATGGGGAAGATTGGAAAAGCCACAAATCGTCCTGTATTCGCTCCATGTTACGCCTCCCCTCCCCCTTAGGCCATTTCTAGATACGCCCGTTTGTTCCTTTTAATGATCTTATCATGATGATCTCTTCTTGCAGTGGGCAGCCGAACATCATGTGGACTGGCTATGGCAAGCGGACGCCTGTCATTATCTTCAAGCCCGAGGCCTTGGTTGCCAAAACCAAAGACCACAAACTGGCTGCAGGTGAGTGAGGGTGATGTAGTGTAGGCTATAGGGCTTGGCAATATATCACGAAAATATTGATATTCATTATTGCGATATCACAACTTTCAGTATCCATATCACACATGCAATATTTGAAATAAGTAAAATATACCTTTTCCAACCTTGGGATAGAATTACTTGAAAATCAAGAAAGAAAGTCCAAATTGTAAAGGGGGGGGGGGGAGGGTTGGTCTAGTGTTAGCGTGCTGGGCTGCCAATCGCTGGGTCCGGGGTTCGAATCCAGCTCTTGCCGGGTCACCTGGGCCTATGTTGGATGGCTGTTTCAATCATCCTTCGCCTCATTGCCGTGTCCTCCCCCTGTCCTAATTAGCCTACCAAGTGCATAAATACAGGATTTAAAGCCCCAATCATCCATCCATTCCAATTGTAAAGGAAATCACATGAACTAAGGTCAACCAATCCATCTATGTACATTTGTATGTACACCCCTTGAACAATATGTTGAACGTTTCTCAAGAATTCCATGGAAACCTGGAATATTACACAGATATCGATATTGCAATATCTCCTATTGGAATGTGGAGGGGGGGAGGAAGAGAGTTGGTCTAGTGGTAGTATGCTCAGCTGCCAATCGCTGGTCCAGGGTTTGAATCCAGCTCTTGCCGGGTCACCTGGGCCTATGTTGAACCACTGTTTCCATCATCCTGCACCTCATTGCTGTGTCCTCCTTCTGTCCTAATTAGCCTACCCCAGTGCATAAATAAAGGACGTGAAGCCCCAATCTTCCATCCATCCATCTGCGATAAACCATCTGCTTTGCAGGTGTTGTTGCAATGCCCAGTGGTGAGGGGGAGTGGTTAAGTTGGTGTTGGGGAGGGGGCACAGAAGGAGAATAGGGTGGATGTTTAAGGATGCATTTATAATCCAATCAGCTGCATCTGGAAGAAATAAATACCTGGGGTCCGGGGCTATCAGCTGAGAGCAGCTAAGCTGCAGCTTCAGGGCCATTGATAATTTTGTATGTGCATGTACTGGTAATACTATTGTTTGGTATACATGTAGAATTGCAGATTTCACAAAGAATTTCGAAAGTCTTATCAGTATTATGCTTATGGGGTACCGATATGTCAAGAGGAATGAGAGTATAATCCATGATTTAAGGGTTATCTTCAATCTTTTCCAATGTGTATGATAGAGCAAATCACATTGTTAAGGCTGAAATTTAAAATAATTGAGCAGGATGTTTCTGCATTGGCCATCCAGGCATAAACTCACCCAGTTCCTGTGTGTATGAAACATGTAACAGTGTAAACTGCAGGTCAGTTTAGTAAAAAATATTTTGCTTGACTTGACTTGTAAGATAAGTATTCAACTTCATATAAGTAGTTTGTTGAATGGGATCTGTTGCCCACCAATCTGTTGGATTATTTGAATATGACCATGAACGATGAAGATGTACATCAATACTACATCATCAAGACAAATTTACTAAACATCTTCTGTTATTTTTTTTTCAGAGAAGCACAACATGACATATAAAATGATCAATACTGAGTCCAAGCTTGTCCGCGCTATTTTACATTCCCATGGTTTCAAAGAGGTAGGTGGTTTTTACCTTGTCGTTGATTGACCTAATAACTATTCCTGTAGTTTTATTGGCCTCCTTTGATTTCCCGTATTTTTGGGGAAATCATATGAATTCCTATATATTTAAGTTGTCAAGATATTTTCCGCACATGCTATGGCATATTTTACTCCACGTTTTAAGTTTTTGGCATATGATGCAAACATTCCACTATTTAACTGACTATTTTGCCGCCAAATAATTCATTCATATTGCTCGTTTAAAGTAGGTCAAATCCTCCCAATATTTTACCCCAAAAAATTCCTATATATTCTTATAACATCTTATGCAATTTTGGTGGGACGTTGAGCTTCAGAAAAACTGAACATTGAGTGATGTCATTGTAAGCAATTTGTATGACCATCCATCTGATATCTCTTACGCCCAGCTTCAAGTCAATCGCAAACACACGTTTTCCCTGATTTTTTCTCAGCAACCAGGCCAGCTAGAAAAGACATTTCTTCACTTACATGCTTTTCCTGGCCGTTTATAAGTTCCTATCACATTTTCGCCGTGTTTCAGCGATCTTTTGGCCGATTTTCGGCGACGTCAGTCATTTTAGATGATAATTTCTCATGTCCGGACATTTTCATTTGTGACGTAATCAGAGAATCACTTGTGCGTAGCCATGACGTCACGGCAATTGACAGTGCCGCCACCACCATTTAGTTCCCAGTTCGCGATTGATGTGAAGAGGACTGTAATTCTTTTTCTGTGATTTATGCATTCCATAATCCATTCATGTCTGTACTTTCTTTCAGGTCCATCCAAACAGTAATGAGTTCAATTTGATGTGGACGGGGTCTCATTTGAAACCTTACACGATACGAGGTGCTCAGGAATTCCAGAGAGTTAACCACTTTCCAAGGTATGCATTACGGAGATTTATGGGTCTATTTCAGTATTTAGTATGTATTCACATCAGTCATCAATTTTGTTACCATTTTCCATCTTCATACCTGTAATATTTCCCTTTAACATGTTTAATACACATGTCTGGAAACTTGTTATCAGTAATTTTCTGTTAGATTTGAATGGTTTTCCATCTTCAGATCTGTTATATCTGCCTGAGAGATGTCAGGAAATTCTTTTTATGAGTAAAACATGTGGCTATTATTGATAAGTTATGTTTTGGGCATGTGTTGATGTGTTGTACACTCTTTGATGGTGTCAGGCAGATGGATTAGTGGTTTCTCTCAGGGGAGGCTAAGATCAATAAAAAAGACCAAGGATCATATGCTGAGCATCTCTGCTGATGCCATGAGCTTGGATAGGTCACGACAAAAAAAAAATCTTCTATTATTTTTCTTTCGAAAAAGATTTCTCCTATGACTGCTTCTGGAAAAAAAGAAATACGTACAACTGTGAAGATTTTGTTCTCAGGCTCTTAATTATCTCTTTGTTTTCAGATGTTATGAAATCACGCGGAAAGACAGACTCTACAAGAATGTACAAAGAATGCAGCAAACAAAAGGTTTTAGGAATTTTGACTTTGTGGCTCACAGCTTTATCCTTCCACAAGAATTCCGGGAGTTCTGTAGTAAGTACCTGGCAGTGATGTGTCTTGATTGTTCTTTTCTTGTAAAAGTTTATAATAAGGTCTTATAAAATAATAATCAATTTAAGAACACTGAAGTGAATGAAAATGGTGACATATTGACTTGAAACTTGATGCTGACATCATTCGGACAAAATGAAATGTCAGAAGACCTGTGTGTTGGCAGTGATGTGTGTATTGGGATGTTTTTTAAAGATATTACTCTTTAGTCTCTGAACAAATAAAAAAAATACTTTGATGCAACTTTTATTGGCTGGAGAATTCTGGAGAATTCTCCAGCCTTTTTAATAATGGGTTTTGGGGGTGTGGTCGATATTTGGAGGTGTGGCGCATAATGTCAGGTATGCATTTTTGGCCATCATGCGTTGAGTTTGTGTTTGTGGTAATTGCTGGTTAGAAGCAATCTTAGTTGGCTAATTTGACAGCATTAGGCAAGGTGTAATGGGTTGACAATTGTTCGGTTGAAACTGTGGCAGTACTTGAAAATTTTTAATTTTTGGGGGTGTGGCCATTTAGAGCCAATGAGAATGAGGGACTTGGTGGGAGTGGCCATTTCAGCCAATAGGGAGACATGTAGAATGCAAGGCCTGGGGGGGGGGGGAGGACACATCCAGGGGGGTACTTGCAGAAATTATTTTTTTTGCTAGTTATACTTCTAGGCTGGGGGTCACCTCGGAGGGAGGTAATTTTAAAAATTTCAGATTTTAAAAGTCCCGAGGGGGATCACCTCGGGGGGGGGGGTACTCGCAAAAAAAAATGTTCTGCCTGTTATTTTGCCAGGCTTGGGTCACCTCGGGGAGGTATTAAATTTTATATTCTATACAAGGCCCCGGGGGGGGGGGTCACATCCGGGGGGGCTTGCAGAAATTTTTATTTTTGCTAGTTATATTTCTAGGCTGTGGTCACCTCGGAGGGAGGTACTTTTAAAAATTTTAGATTTTACAAGTCCCGAGGGGGGCACCTCGGGGGGGGGGGGTACTCGCAGAATTTTTTTTTTTTTGCTTGTGATATCTCTAGGCTTGGGGTCACCTCTGAGGGAGGTAATTTAAAAATTTTAGATTTTACAAGTCCCAAGGGGGGTCACCTCAGGGGGGGGGGTACTCGCAAAAAAAAAAAATTTTCTGCCTGTTATATTGCCAGGCTGGGGTCACCTCGGGGGAGGTATTAAATTCTATATTCTGTGCAAGGCCCGAGGGGGGGGAGGACATTTCCAGGGGGGTACTTGCAGAAATTATTTTTTTTGTTGGTTGTATTCCTAGGCTAGGGGTCACCTCGGAGGGAGGTAATTAAAAAATTTTGGATTTTACAAGTCCCGAGGGGGGTCACCTCTGGGGGGGGGATACTTGCAAAAAAAATTATTTTTTTTCTGCTAGATATATTGTTCGGCTGGGGTCACCTCGGGGGAGGTATTAAATTTTATATTCTATACAAGGCCCGGGGGGGGGTCACATCCGGGGGGAGCTTGCAGAAATTTTTTTTTTTGCTAGTTATGTTTCTACTCTAGGCTGGTCACCTCGGAGGGAGGTAATTAAAAAATTTTGGATTTTACAAGTCCTGAGGGGGGTCACCTCGGGGGGGGGGGAGTACTCGCAAAAAAAAAAAAGTTTATTTCTGCTAGGCTGGGGTCACCTCGGGAGGTATTAAATTTTATATTCTATACAAGGCCCAGGGGGGAGTCACATCCAGGGGGGGTACTTGCAGAAATTTTTATTTTTGCTAGTAATATTTCTAGGCTGGGGGTCTCCTCGGAAGTAGGTAATTTTAAAATTTTATATTTTACAATTCCGGGGGGGGGATCACGTCGGGGGGTGTCCTCTTTTTGCTAGTTTTGCTAGTTATATGCTAGGGGGTGAAAGCAGAAGAATGAGTAGCCTACCTGTCGAGACAACTGAGATAGCGTGCATTTTAGCAGCCATCTTTCTTCATTCCTGGACTGCCAAATGTGACCTTAATATTTCACTTAAGAGTTATAAAATTTGGTTCAGGTGTACGCCTGTGGGTATTGATTGGGAACATGACGATAAATTCAAGATGTAGGCCTTTCTGGCAGCCATCTTTTGTCATTCTTGAACTGTCCATTTGTGACCTTAATATTCCGCTTATTTTAAGAGTTATGAAATTTGGTACAAGTATTCCACATTATGAATTTGTCGGCCTATAGCTCTATATGGGCAGCGACTGTGTTAGACACTAGTGTCTGCTGTCACGCTCTACTCAAACACTTGCGCAATGGTCACTGCAGCAAGTTGCACCTATACTTCATTGCTATACCCTCACGTCAAGAGAATCTAGTTCACGCAGACATCACCCTACTATACCTCAACCTCCAGTTCCACTGTTCCTACACTCATATTTTTTGCCTCAGACGCTCTCGCATGCTGCAAATCACACCTTCTACTTTCCCTTAGGATTAACCAGCCATTGTATCCGAGGATGCTTGTTGAAGTTGACAGTGATATACGTTGTCTGAATATATGTATATAATCCTATTTATGCAGAGTTGCTGACTAACAACGGATAGAGATTATGTTTTCTTCACATCAATTTCGAAGATCTAATTGTGCTAATGTCTCCAAATTTTGTATTTTAAGGTGCGTTTCTCAAGGATAAAGGTCCATGGATCGTAAAGCCAGTTGCCTCGTCAAGAGGACGAGGGATTTTTCTGATCAATCATGTGAGTCAATAGTTCATATATACATCAAATGTCGTATTATGAGGTACCATATTTTTCGTCTAAGGTGCCCAGTGGGCAGATGTAATGACGAGATGGCGCCAACTAATTTTACAATCTGCCTGACGCTTACTGTATGTAGTCAGCAACCACCAGGGGCCACACAATTCACTGTTATCCATCTAGCGGATAGTGTGGGAACTATAAATGAGCAAAAATGGAGGAGTTGACTCTGTGAAAGCATGTGTTTGCAGTGAAAAAGGTTGAATAAACTTATATTTTTATGGAATTTTGATGAAAGTCATTCTTTGATGGAGGGGAGTGGCTGGTAATTACGTAACATGCGCCTGATACAGAAAGATACAGTATTGATCACATCATGCGTTATATTTGCGAGATAATCTACGCTCGACACCTTGGACTTGACATAATGTACATTCTTTTATCAGTTCTTTTCTTCTTTGACAGCCAGATCAGGTGCCGCTTGATATCAAAGTGATAGTTTGCAAATACTTAGCTAATCCTCTTCTAATTGACGGTAAGTCTTTTATATATATCAAATTTATTATCAATGAAAGTGGATATTGTTTCATAGTTTCATTCATGACCTTGGTTCTTTATAAATGATTCTTGAAATTTCAGGGTTTAAATTTGACCTTCGACTGTATGTGGCTGTGACTTCGTTTGATCCTCTAGTTGTCTATTTGTATGAAGAAGGCCTAGTCAGGTGAGTCCAAGCTGAATGTTACACAATAAACATGTTTGGTTGTTTTTATGTCTTGAATGTCACATCAAAGCATCAAGTCAGTATCATGCTCTACTTCAAAAATTAAGTGGCCATTTATGCTAATTCTCGGAAACAAGTGATATACCATTTGGAAAACCTTTCAGAGAAATAACTTGATTGAAGTTTCATTGCTGTGCAACAAGACGATGTAATTTGCATGATATCAGTTTGTTTATTGGCCGTCTTTAGGAGAGACATCACAGAGTTAAAAAATAACGAGCAAGCACTTTAAGAGGTGCTTGTATAATTTCTCACTGATGGAGTGGTCTTCTGATTAATAGGCAGAACATGTAAAGAAGAACAAGAAGAAGGCTGTCTTATTTTCGTAATTAAATTAAATTGCATGTTTGGCCATCGTGGTTTTTCGTCTCAAGTTAAATTAGATTTGAGACTATGCTAAATTCGAATGAGATTGGTAAGACTGGACAATCTGCAATGTGTTCAAATGATTTCACAAAGTTCTTTCGGTAAAAACTGGTGCGTGGACTACAAACTAGTGTGCAGGACAAAATCTTTGTTCTGAACCCAAGTACATGTACTGCTACACATATGTATTTCTTACACATATGTATTTCTTTCCTTCAGGTTTGCAACTGTGAGGTACGAGAAGCACAACGTCCGAAACATTCGCAACCAATGTATGCATTTGACCAATTACAGTGTGAACAAGAAGAATTCGAAATACGTCAAGTAAGTGTGCAGTATAGGATTTGATATAAGTGGACAATAATGCGATTGGTGATGTGTGTAAGTCAGGCCCTGGCAGGGACGTATCTAGAAATGGCCTTGGGGTGTATCATGTGACGAATATGCGGCGCTCCACAGTGTTTCCTGTTTCTTCCATGTTCATTTTGGGCGTGAGGGGCCCTGAATGCAAGCCACTGTGTTATGGTCCCTAGTGGCTAGAGTACCAGCTGCACAAGCACAGTAAGCTGCTGCAAAACTATTATTAACATTACCATGTAGTGTCTATTCAGTCGGTTGCAATGAAACTTTCTACGAAATGGTGTTTCTTCTCAACAAAAAGCCAGAGGCACATTTCACGTTTGAAACTACATTTTAGCAACTGAGTCTATTATTCATTGATAATTACTTTCTTATTTCTTATCACACTGTTAAATTTGATTTTCTTAGGAATGCTGATCCTGATGTGGAAGATTTTGGGAGCAAATGGTCGTTGGGAGCACTCCTCAGGTACTTGCGGAGTCAAGGCAGAGATACTACAGGTATGTGCACCAACTATGAAGAGGCTGAGCTAAGTCTTGTTCCAGAATTGATTTTTTTGATCACTTGGTTGTATGAAACCTGATAATAATAGATTAAAAAATATTATGTCTTACCAATTATTTCAGCTTTGATGATGCGCATTGAAGATGTAATCATCAAAACACTAGTGGCTTCAGAACTTCCAATCTCAACAGCTTGCAAAATGTTCATGCCCTATCGAGGGAACTGCTTTGAGATCTTCGGATTTGACATCTTGTTGGATGACAACTTGCGACCTTGGGTGTTGGAGGTCAATCTCTCTCCGTCTCTTGCCTGGTAAGTTGGATTAAATTGATAATATGACACTGACAGGGCTAGAAAAAATTTGCATTTTCAGGCAATTTCATGAGTTACGACAAAATTTCCGCAATCAATTAGGTACAAAATGCATTAAAGATACTGCTTGGTGCGGGAGGAGGGCGGTCATGTAAGGCAAGTCGGTCTTACAATGCAGTGACAACTGTACGAGCACTCTGGATGTTCGGTAGCCTTATGGGACAAGCATTTTATTCGCCACTTCCAAGTATTTTTTTTATTTTTTTTTATTCAATCATTAACAAGGTTACAGTAACTTCCAAGTATTAATAGATCGAATGAGCTTAAATTTTGCAAACATACAAACCTCACCTGCAAAAAAATGTTAGGTTTGATCTGCCACGATTTCCCAAATGTGGGGCGCAAGTCCCACTCTAATTTCTATACTATGGCCATGTGATTAAATTATCTTTTTGCATTTTCAGTGATTTACCTTTGGACTTGAAAATTAAGTCAAATTTGATATCGGACTTGTTCAGTCTAACAGGTGAGCGTTGTTGATTTTGTGTGAACGCAATACTATTTTGTTTTGATGTAACTTCCACCATAATATAGGTGAATAACTCCTATGAATCTAGTGACATCCAAAGTAATGGGGACCATTTGCTGGCGACCCTACGGGGCCATTTGCTAGCAACGTTTGTCGAGCAATGAATTGAGACAGTATCAAAATGGGAGTGGCGCTGCAGTATATAGTTGTGACGTCACGGCAATTATCGCCGTCTGTCATGTTGCGTCACAATTGTAAACAAGAAAGAATGGGCTGCCGTGACTTAAATTGCTCCAAAATCAGCAAAAAAACGACTAAGTTTATCTGAGGATCAGAGACAAAATTTTACCTCTAAAATAGATTAGGAGTAATACAATGTAATTATTACGGTACTGTCTGTTGCATTCACATTGTTAATTGAAGGAGTTTCCTATATTTTTTACAGGTATTGTCTGCCACGATCCGTTAGTTAAGACAACCCCAACGCAGAGAAGATATCAAGACGTGATAGCGGCCAATGGGAGAAGAGCACAGGTTAGATTTTGAATTAATTAAATTTTGAGGTTTTGTCCCAAATTATTTATCCTGATATCTTTATGTCTTACTTCTGCAACTGCACTCCTGTAGCTGAGAAGTTTAACGTTTTCTTAACCTCAATGAATATATCAATGAAGTGATTAACTTATGTAGAATATTTGATTTACTCTTATTAATTTGCACCCTATAAATGTTTTGTATCTGGTAATATCTCAATGTTTGATTCTTTGAGTTAATTTTAACTTAATAAATTTTATACTCGTTTGTCTGCAATAATTTATATACTCAGTAGTTTCCTAATAATTTGTTGATTATGTGCACTCTTGATTTACATAATCAGTACTATTCAGTAGAGTGTGGTTTTAAACATTTTTTCTCTCGACGCACAACTTTCAGTCTGCTAAGGCTCGATACTCTCCTGCTTGTAATAACATGGTAAGTTTAGAATGTGTTTTCTCTACTTAATTTACATACTTTCTGTTTAATAACTTGGTGATACTTACACTGTTGAGTGATGTTTGTGTGTAAAATTGGGATTGGAAGTCAGTAATTAATGTACCAATTACTGTATGTGATTGTATGTTGGTATTACTGTAGGAGCCATATTGCCATAAGCATAGACTCAGAAATGTCTGAGCATGTCATGCTTTTCCTGTATCACACTGTGTATAGCATGGTGACATCCTCAACAACTTCGGGGGGATCGAGGGTTGGTCTAGTGGTAGCGTGCTGTACTGCCAACCACACGCTGGGTCCAGGGTTCGAATCCAGCTCTTGCCGGGTCACCTTGGCCTATGTTGGATGGCTGTTTCAATCATCCTTCACCTCATTGCCGTGTCCTCTTCCCTTCCTAATTAGCCTACCAAATGCAAAAATACAGGATGTAAAGCCCCAATCATCCATAATCCATAGACTCAGAAATGTCTGAGCATGTCATGCTTTACCTGTATCACACTGTGTATAGCATGGTGCATCCTTAACAACTTCTGAATCTATGCTCATGGCTCCTACAGTAAGGTGTATACTCTTGAATTGATGTCATTAATCACAATTACCATTATTTAATCACTATTTATCTGATGTCAGTTGTTAAACTTGCATAAGATGTAGCCAAAAATAATACAAGGCATTAAATTCTATACCTTGCACTTGTTAATTGAGTGGATATTTCATCCAGTGCTTGTCCTTTAAACCTTGTCTGTGCATCAATACAGGAAGGAAAGCATACACTTACCGTAAGTTTATATCAACATTGCTCTTGTTGAAATCTGTCACACGGTGACTTGTTTCTGACGTTTCTTATTATTTTGAGAAATTTTGATTGAAATATAGATATACTAAATAAATTATGCAGGTTTAACGAATTATTCTGTTTGTATCTTTTACAATCATTTATAGCTGAGTTCATGAAATTGTATAGAGAATGGCTATAGCTTTCTTGTCACATCAAATCTTGAGACTTTTTAAGGCTAAAAAAAAAATTCCCTCATATGGGACAATTCCCCGAAAAATGTTGTGGATTCTCCTCAGTATTGGTTAGCACAGAAACGTTACAAAGATGATGGTTGAACCTGATGTTTTTCCAAATGGACTTCCGAGAAATATCCTCCTCCTTGAGTACCTGTCCTGCTACCATTGCCATGTTCTCCTCCTGTCCTAATTAGCCTATCAAGTGCATAAATAAAGGAGGTAAAGCCCCAATCATCCATCCATCACTGTCTGCTACAGTTCAACCAACCACGCTGCATGCAGGCTTTGGGAATATAGCAGCGCCATAATCATGAGACAATAAATTGGCGGCCCCTTGTATCAGTGTCTGTGCAAGTAAAAGATCCCTCACATGGGGTAAATATGTGACATGTTGAGGACTCCTGCTCTCTCTCCTATCTGATTAATCGAGCCTTGTGAATGCCCAGAAATGGGCTTAGAGGGCTGCACTTACCAAAAACGTTACCATATCTGATAATTATCTATCTATCTATCTATCTATTTATCTATCTATCTATCTATCTATCTGTCATTTCCTCTTGACTCGGGAAATTTGGTGCACTCAGCAATAATACTATGATTGTATAATTTTAATCGACTTATCACTGTTTGTGTGCTTCATAATTATTCTAATTCTGTTGTTTCTTTGTTCTGTGTGATAGTGGAAAAAATACATACCCAAGAAAAGGCAGGTGTGTACATGGGAGATAGGTGCCTGGTGGTGTTATTGGATAAGTGGTGGAATGAAATACTAACCCTAATTGCTATGATTGCTACTAACTACTAGTCGTATCTTGTTCTGCTTATGAAATACTGCTAATGTTGGTATAAGGTTCTTTTATAATGATTGCTACTAATTTAGTTCAAGCCAAACTCTTTGTCTTGCTAGGAGTTCTCTCAGAAATACAGTGGAAACATGTTGCCCCAGTGGGCTTTTCTAGTACTTAAATACTCTTTGTCTTGATTATAATGATATTATTACGCTTGTCTTTAAGAAATTGTTTTATGAATGTAGATCAATTAAGACAATAGAGCTCTTTTGGTTGATTAAGTTCCTGGTTTCAATTTTAAGAGTTTAATAATGCAAAATTAATGAATATTTATGAACACAGTAGTTATCTATTGCTTTTGCCTGCTAGGCCACAATTAAAATTTCTTTACATCCTCACAAAAAAAACCCGCAGATCAAATTAGTACACTGTTCTTTTACTTTAATTTACTTAGTTTAATTATTTTCTGACAAGGTTAGTGTGTTTAAAACTTAGGGATTAACATGCTTTAGTTTAGAACCTGAAAAGTAACGCTGACTAGCCGCCAGCCTGCATGTCTTTAACTTGCAATATTTGTTTGAATTCCTGTAGTAAGATTGATAATTATTGCTAGAAACTGCTAGAGAGGTGCTTGAACGAAATTGAAGAATGGCATAAACCTAGATTTAAGGCATCGTGAATGATAAATCAGAGACCCTACAGCTTGATGCCAAAAGCATCTCTGCTGCATTTATTTTGCAGTGTGTCAAAATGTCTCGTCTTATTGATATTAAATGGATTGGCAAAGCACCATAATGACTTATCATCCTTTGTAAATTTGTATTGTCCCTGTAACTGCCACTCTTTGATACTAACTGCTGAAACCAGAAAGAATGTATGTATGATATGATCATGTATGAAAATGAATTGTAATTGTGAAGTTTGTATGGTGTTTCATGTGTGTATGACTGCTTTAATGCAACAGTCACTGCTTGTGCTAGCGGAATGTAGACCTGATAATTATCATAATTTAGTTGATAACTACAAATAATATGTATCTCATTATATTCTCTGTTTATTCTTTCAGAGGGGTCGCCCAGCCACGGCAGCTAACGGCCGGTTGTCGTACACAAATGCAAGAAGTAATGCCAATGCCGCTCAAGCCTCGGGGACAGGATTGACGGGAGAAGAGATTCGGATTGTCCGGCGCTACAAAGAGGAGTACGCGAGACGAGGGGGTTTCGTTAGGATATTCCCCACACCCGACACATGGGAACTCTATGGGTGAGAGAGCAGCTAATATTTGTTTTCTAACAACATCTATATTATAAATGTGTTTGAGCCAAATAAGACATTGTATCACAGTAACTGAGCTGCTTAATTATTTATTAACTAGACATGAGCATTTGTTTGTAAAGCTGTACCTAACATACTAATAAAGATGGTGATGATGTCATTGATGTGTAGTTATATACAACATAAAAAAATATACATGCCATATGTGAAAAAAATTGGACTAAGTCAACTGGCCATTGACAGACAGACAGACAATATTCATTTGTTTGAAAGTATGCTTCACAAATCATTATAAACAGTCTTTGGAGACTCATTACATTAAAGCTGCAGCAACTATCATGTGAGCCACCAGGGAGATATTTTGACCAATTAATGCTATGATGTGTTCTGAAGTGGCACTGCTTTTAAACCTGGTTATGAATTTGTTGGGAGACTACACCGTTATGAAAATGATAATAATATTGTCTTTGTCTTTTCAGCTCATACTTTGAGTCAACTTCAAATCACAACTTCATGCTCTACTCCCAGCTATTCCCAGATAGGTAAGTACTGAGTACATAAACAGATTAGAATTAAGTCTTCCTTCCGGTAATCTGGCAAGAATTATGAAACAAAAACGTTTTTGACAAAATACAAATTAAGCAATGGTCCTGCAACTGATTTTGCTACATAGTCAGTTTTTGTCGGCAGTTTAAATGCAGCATACAGACTGCAAGCTCGGACAGTTTGGTGAGTGGAAAAGTAACTTAAAAAGTAAAATTATTAATGCTGCTTTCTGGTGATAGCTGTGTACTCAACTAACTACTTATTCTGCTGCTCAAGATTATTTTAGAGCTTCCTTCATATTTTTGTGTCAGCATATTTGATGCCCTACTATAGATTCAGCGTTGAATTCTTTGATTCTTGTTATATTATCCTTCCAGGTATATAAATAGGCCTAATTATTTGTCTGCTTACACATTTACGTACTAGACTGTTTAACTTATAATCATTTAGATCCTCAGGGATTTACTCCACTCTTTGATTTCAAAACCTCCTCCTGCACTATAGTTAATGATGGTTGATGGCTGAATGCACAGAATGAATTGAATTGAACTTATCATGGGACTTACCTATATATTTGATTTTGGATAAATAACACCCACGTGATTAATTTGGAAAGATAATGTACCGTAGAACGGAGTAAAGTTGGCAAGCCGGGGGAAAGTTGGCCACCTATTTTAACCCACTTAATGGCAGAAATGCCAACTGTCCTCACTGACACAGATGGCAAATTTCCCAAAGAAACCAATGTCAGTGAGAAAAGTAGAAATTTTACCCCGTTCTACGGTAACACAAAGGCATGAAATTTAATGTTTTCTATTTTGTTTTCAGGGCAAGATCCTTGTCAGCCAAACCTTCGTCAGCTCCTCTCAGCAGTCACATTGCAAAGACAAAGTAAGGGTTTATACGATATTCTGTTTGCCCTCCCTTTTAGAGGGGAGGGTTGGTCTAGTAGTGGCGTGCTGGGCTGCCAATCGCTGGTCCAGGGTTGGAATCCAGCTCTTACCGGATCACTTGAGTTATGTTGGACGGCTGTTTCAAGTGCATGAATACGGACGTAAAGCCCCAATCATCCAGCCATCATTATATTTACGTACCTATATAGGATATTTCCAAGAATGTTTCAGTAACATAAGAATTTATTTTCTGTCTTTTCAAATTTCAGGAGTATACAACTACACAGTTTATCACATCCTCAAATTCAGTTGTCCAGGGTGAGTTATAAGATTGTCATTCATAGCTGTTTGTCAAGGCATGTAACAAATGTGAACTAGGCAGTTAATTGTATAATGTGACATTTGTGATGCCATGGATAGCTATTCTCATGTCGCAACAGAAAATATCAACAAAAAAGATAGGATTAAGTCTCCATAATTAAAAAAGATATTGTTGTTTTGATAGAAATTGCCTTGGTGCGAATGAAGTTTTTAAGGACAACAGAATTGTCATAGAAGCAGTTAATGATAGTTAAATTGTTGGACTTAACTGTCTTAAGTCACCATCAAGAACAGACCCAGTATGACTTACAGTGACATCCATTGTTTATTGCTAATCTATTGCATTGATGTAGGGGGAGGCTTAGCTCAGTGGTAGAGTGCTGGGCTGCCAAATCGCTGGGTCAAGGGTTTGAATCCAGCTCTTGCCGGGTCACCTGGTCCTATGTTGGACGGCAGTTTCAATCATCCTTTGCCTCATTGCCGTGTCCTCCTCCTGTCTTAATTAGCCTACCAAGTGCACTAATACAGGACGTAGAGCCCCGATCATCCATCCACCTCATTGATACACTAATAATAAGTTACTCTTCTTCAGCAAATGGAAACGTCCATGACCCACGTGTGGAGCAGATGTCTTCAGTATGAGCGGAAGTTGTGCGCAATTGGTCAGAAACAACAGAGGGACAACCTGCCCATGCGGAGGGAGATGCCCGAAGGAGAAGCTGTCACCCCCTGTCCCTGTCCCAGTAAGTTATCGTTGACAGAATTCCTCGCTCAAATGTTTTCCTGTATGATTTGTCTCGCTCCCAGAAACGACTTAAATGATTATCGCTGAGCGAAGTTGATAAAGATGGATTTTGTCCGTGACAAAGCTATAACTGAAAATATTAGTGTAATGCCAGACTGTAATGGTGCATTTCTGAATTTTAATAGTGTAATGCCACACTGTAATGGTGCATTTCTGAATTTTAAGTCAGTGGCTCTTCTGAAGAGCCCAATGCGCTGATAAGTGAATATATCTGATTGTGTACTTGAATATGGCAAGCAATGAAACTTTCTGAATAACTGGACTTGTTTGTGCATCATTTCTTGTTAGATCTCATAAATGCAGACATTTTGGAGATCTTTTCTTGGCCTCACGGTGTCAGTATTCTTCAAAATTTTTTCAATAAGTCGCGTCAGGGCCTGTTGATGTCCTGTTGTTAAATGAAGAGACTGTCGCTGATACCCAAAGGGGTGGGAGAAGGCTCTGAACTCAAGTTTTATTCGGGGGCAGAGGACCGCGGCAAGTCGATAGACAGATTAGACAGTCAAATTGGCATCTTCACCCTAAAACCCGTAAAATTTTATTTCAAGCTTCTTTATGTGTTGGCCACATTTTTGTTGGTACGGCGTCCTCAGTCTCGTCATGCATTCTATCTCGTCCTCTAGTGTCACATACAACTTCCTTTCCTCTGTTGCATGTTCGGGGAGTGGTTGCGTGCCGGACTGCCAATCGCTGGGTCCCGGGTTCGAATCCAGCTCTTGCCGGGTCACCGGGGCCTATGTTGGACGGCTGTTTCAATCATCCTTCGCCTCATTGCCGTGTCCTCATCCTGTCCTAATTAGCCTACCAAGTGCATAAATACAGGACGTAAAGCCCCAAACATCCATCCATCGGTTGAGTGTTCACCTATCTAGCAAAAAATAATGTGGCCCAAAAGTAAGGGCTCTCTAACCAATTGATCACATTGCTTCCAACAGCCCTCTTTATGAGATCATTTTAACCGAAAGGTTTGTTGTTAAATAGTGCAAGATATCTCGAGTTGTTTTCCTCATGTAACTGCTGAATATCTGATATGCACTATAAACATTTGCCCGGCTCAGAGGTAGCATGTTGGGCTCTTAGCCTCTGGGGCCCCGATTTTCTTCCGGCTATGGCAACAGGAGTGCGTTTTGCCTCATTGGTCGCCACCATATTTATATGGGCGGTGACTCTGTATTAATTCTGTCAGCCAGATCTGACATTGCATACACATACATCGCGTCATATTCAATGGCATGTCATTTTCTCCTGTCACCAGTGTTTTTGCAAAAGGGGCGCTTTCACCAGGGACTTTTTTCAAAATTTAAAACATGTATGCAACTCTAGAAGACCATTGGAGATGGCGAGTACAGATATATCAAAGCCCTCAAGACAACAAGAGTCAAATGCTCAATTTTGGAAAGTCTCAGACAATTTTACAAATGTCCAGTGAACTAAGAGAAGGTGTCGCCTACCAGTCAAATGTTGGCAATACTCAAATAACTGAACAGGATATCTACGACTTTATCTCCATCCTTCAAACCACTACAAGTTGAAGATTTTACTCCAATATGGTTTGACCTCGAAACAGCATCGCTTTCCAGAGATCGCAACTTATCCAGAGTGCCGCAATCTGTCTGGGGACCAACTTCAGTAGTCACATGATGCTCGATAAAAATATTCTATGACGAATCTCTGACATTACAAATCTACACATAGCCAATGATTGAATGTTCCATCATAACAAACCAGGAGGTCTATTTTTGTTGTTCAATAAAAATAAAATGAGTTGAGAGCATTGTTCACAGTAGTGAACCTCATGTCAAATTGCTGCAGAATAAACACCTGTCTTGCTCCTTGAATTTTACTGGAAGCTCAAGAGCCATGGAAGCTGATGTTGCCACAGGACTTGTTGAAAGGATTGAGGAAACTGGTGGAAGCTTTGCCTTCAAACTACGTAATGCCAATCAATGAATGGAAGACACAAATCTTATTGAGTTCCTTGTCCATTATTTGATTACCACGGCCTGGCTACAATAAAACTTGCTGCTAATGAATGTATGGGGCCTATACCTTCTGTCTGGGCGTTTGTATGACAACCATAATCTTCCATTTTCCTGTCATTTATTGACAACTGGTCAGATCCTGTGCTGGCATCATAACAAAGACTATGGCTGCTCATTACATCAGCATATTTTGTCCTGGTTCCGACCTGTGTTGACCTGGTCAGGTCACTGCTGCCACATGGCGGCCTCTTCTCCTAGCTGGTAGATCCATCCCTTCGTTAAACCATCCTGTATTGAGTTGAAAAGGCTTACTGTTTTATCAAATGTCTCTGTGCTTGTGCAAGTCAAAAACAAGTCTATTGCAGAGTATTAACCCTTACCAGACTGGGCAGTTCAAACAAAACAATTTACCAGGACAACAATCAGTCTTTTGTGACGTCATCAGCAGCAAAAATGACCCAGCAGGCAGTAAGCTAGGGATGCACATAAATGTCCCTTCAGTCCGGTAAGGGTTAGAATCCATGATGCATTCATGAATCCATTGTGAGTAGTGAGTACATCCCCTACCCCCTCTCCCCCATGCAGCACTGTCAGTTTTTCCTCCAATGGCCCTCTAGTGCTAATGCTAACGGCTGACGGTAATCAGGATTACCCTTGATCGCAGACCACGATGACAGGTGAGGGAATTTTTCAGCTTTTCCGTATAATTTGCGAAAATTAGTGGTTATTACACAGGGAGTCCTCAATTATTATTTGTTTTGGTTCTAAGAGTGAATAGATGAAGTGTAGGTGTTAAATTTGATGATAAGAGTTCGTGATTGCTACAAAATTCAACGATATTTTGCCTATAACAAAAAGAGGGTAATCCCAGCTGCTCTGATTGAGGAGCCGAGGGTAATCCATATTCAGGCTGAGGGTAATCCATATTCAGGCTGAGGGTAATCCAAATTCAGGCTGAGGGTAATCCATATTCAGGCTGAGGGTAGGCTAATCCATTCCACAACTGATAAGGATATTGCCAAATTAATTGTATTTAACCAGTTTTACTGTGCCAGAACGTATGATTATAACTGGAACAATGCGACTGACACTTCATTTGTACCATAGGAATATAGCCGATATTTTGTGAAGCGCAGCAATAATTTGTTAGGCCTGATACAAATTTATGAGAAGTTTTTATAGAATTTGTTCTTGGACTTGTTCGATGTGGAAGGACATGTGAGTATGCTTAGTATTACTTCAGACATATGTCAGAATATGAGAATAACATGAAAAATAGTGTTATATTTATATATACTTTTCAGTTTGAAGTTGCTTTCGTTGTTGGGAAGTTTTGTTTTTATACTGAGTAAGATTTATAACAGTTCTGTTCAGAGTGTTATATTTTGAACAATATCAATGATCAATGATACGTGTTATCCTGTGACTGACAAGTGATAACTTGCTTTTCAAACTGCGTAATTAACTTGGGTATGACTTATTCAATGCTGCCTTTATTCTTCCAGAAATCTCTCACATTGAGATGGTTGAGGGCTCGGTGGTAAATGAGAGCAACCTTCCTAGAAAAGAGAGCACACTTCTTCCAAATTCAAGAACGAAAACTCCTTTAAGAGTAGAAGAAATGAAAGAGTCGCCTGCTGTATAGACATGTAACTGACAATATACATTAAGGACTTACTTGAGAATTCTGATGTTTTTGTTATGTTCTGTATGATTTTTGCATTTGTTCATGTGATAAAGTTGATAAATATGGCTATGCCCTTGCTGTCGTGTTATCCATTCATAAGTTTCACTTTGAAAGTGCTCAGCTGGATCACTTGTCAACAGGAAAGGTAAAGTCTCCCGGGTCCCAATGTTTCATGCTGAGTTTAAAAAAGTAAGCTTGGTGCAGAAACAAATAATAGCCAAAAAAAGAAAAACGAGCCAATGTGGCTGAGATGAGAAAACAAAGAAGATGGCCCGGATGGGAAAACTGAAGGGGAATGCTCACCTGGAGTGAGATATGGAGATACCCCAAGGAGATGCCTCGAGGAGATGCCCCGTGGAGATACCCCAAGGGGAGATCCCGAGGAGATATCCCGAGGAGATATCCCGAGGAGATATCCCGAGGAGATACCCCGAGGAGATACCCCGAGGAGATACCCCGAGGAGATAACCCGAGGAGATGCCTCGAGGAGATGCCCCGAGGAGATGCCCCATAGAGATGCCTTGAGGAGATGCCCCGAGGAGATATCCCGAGGAGATATCCCGAGGAGATACCCCGAGGAGATACCCCGAGGAGATAACCCGGGGAGATGCCTCGAGGAGATGCCCCATAGAGATGCCCCGTGGAGATGCCCCGAGGAGATGCCCCGTGGAGATGCCCCGTGGAGATGCCCCATGGAGATGCCCCATGGAGATGCCCCATGGAGATGCCTCGAGGAGTTACCCCGAGGAGATGCCCCGAGGAGATACCCCGAGGAGATACCCCGAGGAGATACCCCGAGGAGATAGGCCTACCTATCACATCGGCTTCTTCGTCAGATCCGTCCATAACGCTTTTTGGTCCCCAGCAAATCTTCATTTGTGGTTATAGAGTACTGAACACTGTCACATTGTATTGGATAGATAGCCAGATGGATGAAAAGTATAATACTGAGCCTTGAACATAATAATAATGTAATTCCCACCCACTGCAAAGATCTTGGATTTTCCCAAGTATCAGAACTTTTGGGATTAAAAGCGCTTTGCTGTTTTTGTTGGATTGAGTTAACTGTTTGTTGTTTTCGGTTTGCATGTTTCGTATTTTGTCAGCTTGGTTATAAAAATCATTGATAACACATTATGACTACTCACGAATTGGTACAGCCTCAGTCTACGCTGCCTGCGAGAAGACTGATCTCGGTCTAAAATATACTTTCGGGTTTTGACTTTCGCATAGATGTAAATATGTTGGCGACCATTTTGTCCCTGTGGGACTGCATTCCATACATTGGAATATCACTATCCCTATCGATGCCTCCTGTCTATAGTTTACTATGTCAATTTAATAAAAAAAATTGGGGTTACATCTTTTTTTTTTTTCGTAGGCAGTAACTCTGTTAGATCAGTTAATCCGAGAAGCTAAAAATCGAATATGTCTGGCCTTAAAGCATTCCCAGTCCATAAATACAGGACGTAAAGCCCTAATCATCCATCCTTAAAGCATTACCACCCACACACCATGAAATATAGCAACCTGAATACAGTTTGTAAATGTATTTGTCATTCTGAATTAGTATTCCTTTCTCTTCAGATGGATCTCAGAGCGGGACGATCGTTCAGGGCTTACCAGAGGGCACTGCGAGCAAGGAAAACCAAGATCCCGCACCTGAGTCTCATCAACCTCCTGCGGTCAAACTCCCTGAAAGAAAACAAGAACCTAGTCCTGCTCCGAGGCAGCAACAACCTGTTGCTAAACCTGCTCCCTCGAAGACTTCGCTCAACGTGGTTAATCTGCTGGAGAAGGGAGCTACGTTAAGGTTTGTATTAAAGGAAATTATAAAGAGATTTGTTTTATATTATAATATATATATTATGGTGACAGTGTATTGGCAGAGGGATAGATAATGTATATAAATAATGTCTAAATTCATCAAAAACATATACTCGATTTGAATCACATGTATAAAAGAGTGGAGGGGTTACTGAATTAGTCTTAAAACATACTAGTCTTTGTTCAACTCGGCCTCTTTAGATACATGTAGTTGAACCAAGTCCAAAGCTGTGAGCGATAGCTCTGATGAATCAAAACCAAAAAATTTGTCAAATAAATACACAGAAGTACTAGCCCTTGTTTGATAGTGTTACTACTATTATGTGCTCCACAGTGCGTTAAATCTGTTATTCTTGTATTGATTCCAAAATTGTTCTCACTATATTTCCAGCAAAGTTCAAGCCCGGTTTGCTTTTGCGACCTACTTGACTCGTGTCCAAGAACGACTGGTTGCTGAAACGAACGTCCCTGAATCCGGTGATGCTAAATCTGCCAATGAACAAATGGTAAGTTACAAATTTCATTTATATCTTCTATCAGCTGATTCATTTGCCGTTGTACCAAATTCTCTATGTAGCCTCAAATCTTCTGATAAAAACACATCACCTTCATGAAAATGGCATGCTTCTTTATTTTAATTTCTCACACAGTTTCTAGCGAAAGGCCATTCTATGTGTATGATTCATTTTACAAAAAAATTTAATTGTGAAAAATGTTCAACCCTGGATACCTCTTACAAGTTACTGTTCTGCTTCAGGACCTGGTGCTTCGCTTCCTCAAGAGGGCGGCCGGTAACCTCCAGCAATCCTTCAAGGTCATCGTACCCTCCCACAAGCTACTGTTGAGCGACAGGAGACGGATATTAGCCAAACAACTGGGGGAATTTGTGCAGATCTACGGCAAGGTGAGTGGATGTTGGAAAGTTTCAGATAAATGAAAATAAGACGCTGCCATGATGTGTTTTGTAAATTACCTGCGATGTACTTAACATTGGGATTTTGAAAAAATTGGTCAAATTTGTCGCTTAATGAACATTTCTGTCTGTATTAAACTGTATGTCTGGAAATTTTCACTTTGTAATACAACTCTCACTCTGTCTCTGACATTTATTCACAGTTGAATAGATGATGATAACAAACAGTCATCAACTTATGCAATAATGAAAAAAAAGTTATATATATATTTGAATTTTAGGAGACTGACCAATTGAAACAGCGGACCCTCTTAGACAAGAAGCTCTTGAAGAGACCTCCGAGCTTCAGTCGGAGCGATGGACTGGACGAGGATAGATTCTCAAGTTTTGTGCACAGAGCAAGGTAGTTATTATATGACTCTTGTGTTGTTGTACTCATGAGTCAGATTTCAAAACGAGCTGTTCTATCTGAAATCCCCATTATTTTCAAATATAATTTGTTTGCATATGGATCATAATGTGGATCATAATTGGGCAATTATTCATTGTAAACGCTTCAGTTAATAAATCGGACAAGCCCCAAAGACGGCCAATGAGCAGGCTTTCACACGTTATGCAAATGGGGCGGATTTTGCCAGTTCGAGCAGCTTCATAAATCGTACTGCTATGATTCTTACAGTCATAGAGAGATCTCTTCAAGAATTTTAAAATGACAGGTGTTACGTGTCTGAGGAGTTAATAGTTTTTACACAGATTGTGGTTATACATTTGGGGTAGAGAGAAATGATGCACGCTGATTGGCTATGACGCTTGTGACGTAAACCTATGATTACCACAAGATGGTGTGGATGTCAAGCAAATGAAAACCTATCTTAAGACAACAGAATGTTTGTCTCCAATTGCATCTCCTTCAAAATGTATTTTCCTTCTCCTATTTCAGTGAAATGGAATTAGAAGAAGTGCTTACGACTTTCACAAAGCTCAACAAATCGGCCAGCATCTTCCTGGGTAGTAATGCCAAGTCAACGTACGACGCCTCATCAGTTTCTCAAGCCATCACTGACAGTCAATTAGCTCGAAGGAGGGACAGTGAAAATAACAGCTCAAAAATGCACACCATTAACAACAACAATACTCTGAAATCGTATCCTCAAGCTGTTCAAATCTACAGCGCCAGTGCCAAAGTAGGAAGCAACTCAAAAGCACGTCCCTTATCGGCCACAGCGCATAACAGATCTATAGGTAAGTACTAAGTATACTGTGCTGAAAGTTTATAGTGGCAGTAACTAGGGCTCTATACCGTTGCCCACATTCAATACAATACGTATCATCGATAAACTTGATCGACACACGATTCGTAGTGTCGATCCGCAAATTCGGGCCGATCCGCATTTTAGAGAAATCCGCTTCCCGAAAACCGAATTTTTGGCCTGGAAAGTTGAACTCGCACTAGAGCGGACGTCAACATGACGATGTTGTCGAGTTCAGTTCATGATTTTGTGGACATTTTCTCTCAAATCTCAGCAATAAATGGCTTGTTTTAGCTGGATATGGCATAATTGAACCGAGTCAAAAGTGCTGCTTTGAAAACCCCCAGTACTGCCGCTATTTATCAAACAGGTGTAGTGCAGAAGCAGTAAGCTAGGACGAGAGAAATCATCAGAGATAGGTTAGTTGGTGATGCTCTGAGGTGCCAATCGCTAGGTCCATGCTCTGGTGGGGTTACCTGGACTTATGTTGGACATCAGTTTCAATTGTCCTTGGCCTCATTGCTCTGTGCTCTTCATGTGCAAAATAGCCTACCTTAGTACATAAACAAGGGACGTATACCCCCAATTGTCAATCCATCAAAAAGAGGATTTCACTTTCACTAGCCTGAGAACTATTGTTAGCACAATTTATTTTGCTTTCATCTATATTGTAACACGATTGGATTCATGGTTCATGTGCAGCAATTCCTTTCACAATTGCATTGGCCTGTGATAAACTACTACAATCTTGTTATTTACATTTGCAGCTTCAAGTAGCAAGTCTCGGCCAATGTCTGCTGCTGCCCCAATGTTAACGAGAAGCACCTCAATGCAATCAACGAATTTGGAGAGGGAGAGGCCCGATGGTGAAGGTTTGTCACTATTTTATTTCCCTTCCTTGGTAGCTAGGGAGCTGATAAAAAAAACTGAGATGTTGCACTGACGATATTAAGTCTCCGTACAGCCCTGGTTTCTCCTTCAAAGATGGAATATTTACGATGATTATGAAAAAGTACAGTTGTAAAGAATGAAATATCTCATTACTGTAGAACGGGGTAAAGTTGGCAATCCGGGGTAAAATTGGCTCATTATTTTGACTCACTTAATGGAAGAAATGTCAACTTTCCTTGCTGACACAGTTTCATTGGCAAAGTTGCCATATTTGTCAATGAGGAAAAGTTGGCATTTCTGCCAAAAAGTGGGTCAAAATAGCTTGCCAACTTTACCCCGGATTTCCTACTTTACCCCGTTTTACGGTTGATGTTATTGACCTCCCTAAACTGAATAAGCACATTTTATTCAGTTGGGGAGGGCACGCTCTTGAGTCACAAATACTGTATTAAGTATGTATTTTTGTCAAATGTAGATTTAGATATTTAACTTCTGTTTCAAAGGCCAAGCTAGATGCCAAACGACACATCGTCGATTGAACTCCTTTACAGTTTTGGTACCGAGTTGAATGATTCTTACTGTGTAACATAGGAAAGTAACTGTGGCCAGAAAAGGATTAAAGTACTTAAGAGTATCACTTGATTCCTTTCTTTCCCATTTGTTCACAGAGAGTGAAGCCATGCACCACGAAGAAGAGTCTATCAACGTTGCTCTGCAGAGAATAGCGTCTCGGCAACAGCAGCGGAAGTATGCTAGTTCTAGTGTGTTAGCTTCGGACGTGCCGCACCACAGACAGCGGACAATGTCGTGGAACGAAGAAGGGGTGCGCACGAGGAGTCAGAAAGAGGTCGTTTCTACGATTATTGGACGAGAGCAGAGGTCACGATCGACGCAAAGACCTCTGACAGCCAGCGAGACTTTCAATAACTTCATCGGCCACGACGGAGATGGCCACTCAAGAGACTTAGCGGCCCAAAGTAGAGCTCTTTTGCAACAGAGTAAAGCCAAACACCAAGCAATGATCGCTCAAGTCCACGCTGCTTACCAGTCTAGTCTCAGTGATGATGAGAGCGGACATCTTCCGAAACCTCCTCCGAAGCCTCCATCGGACAGAAAACCATCCAGTGCACATCGTTTAGCAAGGTAAAATAGATTGACTTATGATATGCGTTCATTGCAACTCCACTGACTTATTTATCATTTTTGTAACTGGTCATAATATTTTTGTAAACTTTCACCTTATTTGATTAATAACAGAAAATGGAGGTGGGTCGTGCATATATCAAAATTTCCATCCTTGTTGTCCATTTATCGTACTTTGAATAATACACATTAATAAGTCTTCATAGAGCATGTGTCACACTACTTGTTGTCTTAATAATTGTGTATTTCACAAAATTTTAAGCACCAGTATTGAAGTACAGACCTGAGACTTACGAAAAATTTGTTTCACTTGTACACGGAATGGAAGGCTAGTGTCTACGTAACAAATAAATGTTGTAAATAATGTTTAGATATTGTTCACTTTAATTTATGTTTCGTTAGTGTGTATTATATATGATATTGCATTAATTAATGATGTTTCTAGTTTTTTCCAAGACTTAACAATCAAACCAGTAAATTCTTGTGTTTATAAACAGGATGAATCAATTGTTTGGACTTGATACCTCAGTCAGCTGATCCGTAGGCACAGTAGTAGAGGCCTCATCATGCCACACAATGGCATGCCTATTGATGTTAGGCCTTGTTATAGGTAGCACGATACTGATAGCAAGTGCCTATAGTCATTCTCAGATTAAATTATCGTATTATACTGAAAAAAATCTTGTTGTTCTTCTCAAAATCTTGAACGTTTTGTTCTAAAGATGCAGATTTCCTTCTTAATGCATTATGTCATGAGGCCTAATATTTTCACTGACTGAGTATCAAGTCCTTAATTACTTGATTTTAATCCTTTGCTAACTTTCTAGATCCACTTAATACAGTTGGAATTACCACCTTGTGTATATTGTATAGATATTGTATTTTATGCAATATGCGATGTATTCATTGTCTCGTCTCTGTGTCTATGTCCTTGTAAGTGTATTGTCAATTGGTGTGATATTTCAGAACAACCCAATCCAGTCTTGATGACCCACAAACATTTTACAACAATTTTCGTTACGACAGTCAGAGAGGCACGACCCGCTTACGATTGCCCCCGGACCAGCCTGTGCAAGGTTAGAGGAATAGAAATGCTAAGAAATGAACTTTTCGCTTTGAAATTTAGTTGGATTGAGGTTTATTAGATCGTTTTGGATTATGTTAGATGATAAGTCACATCAAACAAGCATTCATGAGCCAACACAAAATTCATTACAAGTATATATGCAGCTGTCTAATGGGGTACTCTATAGCCCACATAGATGACACAGCGACCAGAGTGACCCAGCATATCTTGACGTTGTCTTCCTATACAATGAATATGGCTGAAACTCAGTCTGAGATTATTTTGTCTGTGATCGCGGTGACCTCTATTGGCAAGATTGTATCTCGTAGACGGATGCATTTTTTTCTTATCACAACAGCAAAAAAAGGTTACTCATAATTTAGCATATGAAAATTCACCAGATAGATATTATTACAACAGCTGCCTACATATTATACCAAATACAACATGAAACAATTTTGTGTCACAAACTTGCAAAGTTTCTACTAATGCCACTTTTGTGTTTCCACATTTTCCATGTTATATAATCATTGTTTACTACATAGAACCTGTATTTAATGGTCTGCATGCTTTGATGAACTTCGTAATGTCCTTAATTGGTTAACTTCTGTATATTTATTGATATATTATCCTATATATGAATATATTCCAACATTAACGTTAACAGAGTTATTCGGAATGGTCTTACCTTTTGTTTGTTAAAATGTCCAGTTTTGAATAATTTGGACAGTTGTTTTATGATATTGCTTGTATTCATTTTGATTCATAACTGGAAATTTAACTTGGAAGAAATAATAAAATCTTACCTCTTACATTTTCAGGGTGATGCTGAAACAGTTTGCCAATAAACTGAGTTTCAATCGCAACAGTTCTGCGAATCCTTTGACTTCCATTACTTCCAAGTGAATACTGCAGAGGGCAGCACATGTCGGTGTTGTTACATTCTCCCCTCTTTAACACTCCATATATATCTTACAATATTTGTTTGTATCTAGTCATAGGAATGAAATCTCTAATTCGGTTAGCTTTTATGTCAATTTGCAGCATCGACCAAAATATATTCCATGCGTAATATGATGTATCATCATTATTATTTATCAAACATATTAATCCAATAAGTTGTATTGTAGTAGAATAAGTGTTAATCAATTAATAAACTTATCTATTTTAATGGTATTAATAATGTGTTAAGAATAACACTTAAATACTTGATGTAATAGTCAAGGATAATACTCATAGTATTAAACAAAACAACATTTACTGGTTGTCAAAGCTATTGGCAATTCATACTTAAGCTTCAAGAATTTAAAAAAAGTATATTGTTTTAGAAAAAGTGTAACTTCAAGTAAGAAATACCTTATTACTGTCCATTTATTGATGGAAATACATGGGAACGTTTTTGTTCTGGAATAGTGACATTGCAATAATAATCACATACATTATAGACATAAACCTCTTAGCTATTCACATTTTGATATTTTACACAGAAAACAATATCCTAATAGCACGCAACATAAAGCAAGATATGTGGGTTTATATTTTGATATTCCTAATTCTGTGCTGTTGTTATGTTCAGATAATTATGTATGTAATCAGTATTTACAACATTACAATGCGTAACAGTTAATCCAATCCATGTTTTGTTAATCAATACAGTTTATGTTTGTATTTGCATTTGCACACATTTACATTTATATATTGGATATTATAGGAAATTATATATTGTATTTATTGTAATTTAGGAAATTTTAACACACCAAAGACAGTTGATTCGATAATAGTAACAGGTCCCGTTCTTACGAATTTCTGTGAATTCATACACTGCTTTCTGTGGTGTGTCCTTTTGAGTTGACAGTTATCCAATTTGTCCTCATAATTCTTTCATGGACACCATTTTCTCCCCCAAGCACTGCCGAGTCAAGTAACACACTGGTAATGCCTTAGTCCAATTACTCTCGTTTTTACGAAATAATTCATAAGTCAGCTCGAGCCTTGAACATCAATGAATATTTCAGTAGAGGGCAAGGAACTAATTCCTATTGCTTGGTGTTGTGATCCCAGCTGAATGCTTTACAAACTAATTATATTGGTGGTCCCTTGGCATTCTGTTTCCAGTAGAAATACCTTTTATGATTGCAAAATTTGGAGCCAGACTCCTGAACTTTTTGAGGCGAAGGTTATTGGAGTTCTTTTTCATTTATCTCATGCTTGAGGCTCCAGTTATTAGTCTTATTTGGTTTTCTCTCAGGATCTACGTTTAAGAAATAATTAAAGGATCATACAATTTGGTACAAATAATAGTGAATTCACCTTGACTGACTCTGCATGGTGACCTGTGTTGGCAGAGTAGTTTCACATCAGCACACAATGCACACTACGAGTATTTCCATGATTTCAGGGTTTCTATGTGTGTTATTTTAATGTAATTAATGTAATTGTACATTATGTCCAACCGTTCACTTGAGGTTGCTCACATATCTTCTCAGGATTTTGTTCCCCACAGCATTCTCTTCATCTTTTACATATGACTCGTTATTGTTGTAACAACTTTCCAAAAATAGGTTCATATTAAAACTGTTACAGGCACTATCGTGCACACCTAGTTGCACATTACTCGACCAAGTGGTATGACAGTGAAATTCATGAATATTACATGGAGTTAAAATTATATATATCAATGTAACTTCAGTAAGCACAGCATATGTAGCACTGCCTAGCAGAGTTTTCATCTCTTAAATTAAAGGATATTGAAATAGATAATAGCAGAGAAGTATTCATTTCTTATATCAAATGATATCGAAATAGATAATACATGTCTAAATGACTCGATGCAATGAGGTTTATGCTTTTAATACATGATGACAGTTTAAAATATTCTCCGATCTCCATATGATTTAAGATAATTTCTTATGCTCGCGTGGTGCTTTTGACAATTTCAACAGTTTATTCACTCCGTAATGTGAATTTTGTGTGTTGTTATGTCCCAAAAATCAAACTGAAGTGCCTATACAATTTGTTATTGCAATTATATGCATTGTGTACATTTACCTTAGATGGAACAGCAATCATCTTGTGGAGATGAACAATCCATTGTTGATATTTACCTATACCATTCCATGTAACTTGCTCATGCATTATGTGTTACATTATTGTAATCTTAAATATGCTGACATCTTTTTATCAGTGATATATGGTGGTTATCAATAAATTCATATTGAATTTAATAATTTTAGTGATGAGGTTGCATGGTCCCTAAAAGTAAACTTTTCTGAATTTATCCACGACAATTGTTATTCTGAGCTGGAGTTGCATGCAAAAAAATGTTTTTAATTACTCCTTAATGAGGGAAGTCATACAGTACTTTGCAGTTCGCTTGCTGATTGCAATCTTGGATTTTAATGTTGAATTTGATGTCATTTTGAAATTTGAATAGGAAATTTTGAAAAATCTAATGACTCTGTTTCATTCCTTGTAATTTGTCATACACAGAAGTTGCATGTTTATTTGTAAAATTTATAAAAATTGCATGTGCGTATCTGCAACAATCCTCTGTCCTGATCTCTTGTTGAAAAGATCTGAGCCGTTTTGGTTAAGTAATTAATTGTAATTTAACTAATTTTAAGAATATGATAATGCAATCAATGAAATATTCATGTTACCTGTTTGTTTATGCCTTGCACTTAGTTGTCCAAACTAATGTTAATTTATTGGGGACCAATGTGCAATTAAAAAAATATCAACCGAAATTTTCCTCGTTTGTTTTCTTTCACAATTTGGCACATTGTGTCTGTTGAACATCCTGAATGAGACTGAAAAGCCAAGTTGCTCAGTGCTCTCATTTCTGTTTTCAGATCAAGCATACATGGATGCATTTGTCAGGTCAAGTAACTTGAAGTTGTCATTATGTTTTACTGAAGGGCCAAGTAGCTTGGAAGATGTCAGATTTCATCTTGCACTGGCTCCCTTTCTCTGATACACTTACATATTAACAGATTCCATCTCAGATCAGTAGGTGTCAGGGCAGCCCATTTGTGAGGCGAGGGATGCTAGCATCTAACTTCAATGCGTTGCACTCCTTCAGGCTATGGCATCTTCGTCAGGGGGAGCCAAAAAAGCATTAAATTGAGCTTGTTTGAGTAAGATGTTATGGCTTATTGTCGGCCTATATATGTATATATAGGGCCGACTCTGTGGTGAGGCTGCCACGTTGTAGATCATGGATTTTGTCCAGCCATTTCTGTCAAAGTGGCATTGCTTACTTCACCAAATGTCATGTAAGTTTCATAAATATAGCCTAACTTAGGTTCCTGTACCTACTTGCATATGTTTGCAGAGTATTTTCCCTCTTATTTTTTGTATTTATTTCACAAATTCACTTCCCTCTTCACTCCATGTGCACACAGCAAGCCCACCGCTTGCCTACTGCCGAGTTCTCGGTAAACATTGAGAAATATTGGCTTGACCCTAAGAGCAGCCACAGCATGGCTAGCCACCTGGTGGATTGTATGTAAACTACAGCAATGACCACTGGCTACTGGTTGGATAGAAGTGGGTTGATAGAAGTTGGGTAGCTCTATAGAAGTTGGATGGATAGAAGTTGGGTGGATAGAAGTTGGGTGGGAGTTGGTGGATAGGAGTCGGGGGTGGATAGGAGTCGGGGGTGGACAGCAACGACACTGGTTTGATAGAAGTGGTTTGATAGAAGTGGTTGGATAGATGTTGGGATAGAAGTTGGGTGGATGAAAGTTGGTGGATGGGAGTTGGTGGAAAGGAGTCGGGGTGGATAGGAGTGGGGGGTGGATAGGAGTCGGGTGGATAGGAGTTGGGGGATAGGAGTCGTGGGATAGGAGTCGGGGGATGGAAGTCAGGCGGATGGGAGTCGGGGCGGATAGGAGTCTGGGGCGGATAGGAGTCGGGAGCGGATAGGAGTCTGGGGCGGATAGGAGTCTGGGGCGGATGGGAGTCGGGTGGGGATGGGAGTCGGGGCGGATAGGAGTCTGGGGCGGATAGGAGTCTGGGGCGGATAGGAGTCTTGGGCGGATAGGAGTCGGGAGCGGATAGGAGTCTGGAGCGGATAGGAGTCTGGGGCGGATAGGAGTTGGGAGTGGATAGGAGTCGGCAGCAGATAGGAGCCGGAGCGGATAGGAGTCTGGGGCGGATAGGAGTCTGGAGTGGATAGGAGTCGAGGGCGCATAGGAGTCGGGAGTGGATAGGAGTCGGGGGTGGATAGGGGTCGGGAGTGGATAGGAGTCGGGGGTGGATAGGAGTCTGGGGCGGATATGAGTCGGGAGCGGATAGGAGTCGGGACGGATAGGAGTCGGAAGCGGATAGGAGTCGGGGCAGACAGGAGTCGGGGGCGCGTAGGAGTCGGGTGGGTAGGAGTCGGGGGTGGATAGGAGTCGGGGATGGATAGGAGTCGGGGGTGGATAGGAGTCGGGGTGGATAGGAGTGGATAGGAGTCGGGGTGGATAGGAGTCGGGAGTGGATAGGAGTCGGGGTGGATAGGAGTCTGGGGCGGATAGGAGTCGGGAGTGGATAGGAGTCGGGAGTGGATAGGAGTCTGGGGCGGATAGGAGTCGGGAGTGGATAGGAGTCGGGGGCGGATAGGAGTCGGGGTGGATAGGAGTCAGGGGTGGATAGGAGTCGGGGGTGGATAGGAGTCGGGGGTGGATAGGAGTCTGGGGCGGATAGGAGTCGGGAGTGGATAGGAGTCGGGAGTGGATAGGAGTCTGGGGCGGATAGGAGTCGGGAGTGGATAGGAGTCGGGGGTGGATAGGAGTCGGGGGTGGATAGGAGTCAGGTGGATAGAGGTCGGGTGGATAGGAGTCGGTGGATAGGAGTCGGGGGGATAGGAGTCGAGGCGGATAGGAGTCGGGGCGGATAGGAGTCGGGAGTGGATAGGAGTTGGGGGTGGATAGGAGTCGGGGGTGGATAGGAGTTGGGGTGGATAGGAGTCGGGTCGGATAGGAGTCGGGGATGGTTAGGAGTCGGGGATGGTTAGGAGTCGGGGTGGATAGGAGTCGGAGGCGAGTCAGGGGATAGGAGTCGGGTAGATAGGAGTCAGGGTTGGATAGGAGTCTGTACATTTCACTTCACATATTTGGCCGACATTTCGTCCCTGTGGGACAGCATTCCATGCACCAGACAGTCCCTTATCATATGCTTCATCTAGTTTTTCCTCAATCACAATTATACCAAAACAACTTTTGGTGGCTGATAGGGTTTCATATCCCATATTTATATATTTATATTATATATTTATATTACAGTCACGGACAAAAATATTCATACAGCTGAGTATTCTGCACATACCTGGTATTTACTCTTGATTCAGGGATGCGAGGAGAAAAATTTCACTTTTAAGTCATTGCCCTAATCAATTATCATTGTCAAGCACTGCAAACTTAGGCATATCTCTGTTTTCAAGCTCAGGGAGCACACTAAAGTAAAATTTCAACATGACAAAAGTATTCATACAGCTCGAACATGCTGGGTATAAAGTGCATCAAAAGCTTGAATTTCTATTCCAAATAATTTGTAACTTTCTGTGGCTTCTTTGGATAACCTCCTTAGAAGTTCTGAGTGCTTTTTCGGGTGTTTTTATCTGTTTTGGTTGACCCATACCACCCTATAGCGTTGGTATCATTTTGCCATTAAATGTATGTGATACTTCTGCAAAGATGCTCACTAAGCCAAGTTATTAAATGCTCTCACACAGTAAAATTTGGTTTCATGGCTTGCTTTAATCATTAGTGCAAACTCTCATTTGGACTAAAATTAACTTGTGCATGATGCAAAAGACCTAGGATAAAAATTGGCCAAGGCCCAATGCTATTTCAATGGGCAAAACTTTCAAGACTCCGCTAGAAATTTGGTACCCATGTCTAAATCTTGTAAAACCAAATGCATGCAACTTCTTGTAGTTTACATCAGAGGCACAACCTATGGCATAAAGTAAACTATGATGGACCATTTGAAGAAATGAGATTATTCTTCATGGACTTATTGCCATCTTTTGAGAAATGTCATTAGGGATGCACGGATATCCGGCAAGGTATCCGGTATCCGGCCGGATATTGGAATTTGCAGGATATCCGGTATCCGGCAGAATTAGGCTGTCAGGACCGGATATCTGGGATGCTCAAAAATAAGTGAAAAGTTTAAAAAAACTTTAATAACAAACAAAAGAATGTTACAAGAACAGACTCAAAAGCATGATGTAACCATCTTCAAAATTTAAATTCAGTTAGGGAACATAACGAAAAACATTCAATCAGAGGAACAGTCCCCCGCTGGACATATCTCTCGGCTTTCAGAAAAAAATATTTGTCTTCAGTTTTGAATGCTGAAAAGCGTCCTTTTTCGCATGTTTACTATCTTGTTCCAACTATCCGGTTAATATCCGGTATCCGGCAGTTGGTGTTGCCGGATTATCCGGTATCCGGCTATTTTCACTATCCGTGCATCACTAAATGTCATATACATTAAATGGTAAAATGATACCAGCGCTACAGGGTGGTATGGGTCAACCAAAACAGATAAAAACACACAAGAAAGCATTCAAAACACCAAGGAGGTTATTCAAAGAAGCCACAGAAAGTTACAAATTATTTGGAATAGAAATTCAAGCTTTTGATGCACTTTATACCCAGCGTGTTCGAGCTGTATGAATACTTTTGTCATGCTGAAATTTTACGTTTGTGTGCTCCCTGAGCTTGAAAACAGAGATATGCTTAAGTTTGCAGTGCTTGACAATGACAATTGATTACGGCAATGACTTAAAAGTGAAAATTTCTTCTCGCATCTCTGTAAATACCAGTTTAAGCAGAATACTCAGCTGTATGAATATTTTTGTCCACAACTGTATGTCTGTGCTGATTGGGGCTTTGATGTGGCAGGGAGCCTGATTCACAATTGGCCATCTGTAATGGAGGGTAGAGGCTCATCTCATTCTTGAATTGTCAAGTTGACCATCAGCGCTAACTTCGAAAATTTCATTTGCACATTCTTGATGAAAGTTGTACAGTGCTGCCTGCAAGCAAGTGAAACGGATGATGTATTGCCATACAGCCTCAACGCAATTGCATAGAAGCAAGGATACTTATATTATCCAATAAGAAGAAAAAAAAATTGAAAGCCCTTTCTTCACCAATAGAGTTATGCAGGTCAATGCCTTTAGCCTGGTCTAGGTCACTCCTTTTAATGATAAAATGGCAGCACCCTAAGCAAAATAGTTAAGACCACATTTAACCCCAAACCTGGTCTTATGCCTGTGTTGGTGAAATGGGGGCATAAAAGACATATGAGGCATGAAGGATACAAATGACTGCCAATTTTCTTTGCTCTTCAAACAATTATAATATTGGTCAAAGTCTTAATAAGTAAGTGACCCCCTTCCCATTGAAATTGCATTGGCCTTGGGTTTCACTAACTTATCAAAGATTTTGACCCATTATGGCCATATGTAGCTCAGAGTGCAACTAAGAAAGTTGGCAGCCATTTGTACCGCACTAATCTGAAATATCCTTTATGACCCAATATTTTTTCATCTCATTAGATAGGGGTAAATCTCACGAATTTACTTTTTCAAGTATTTTTGATGTATCCTGATGTGTGGGACCCTGTTCCTTGACCAGGAATTGAATCCAGGACGTTTTTAGGAGCAGGCGGTGCATATTATAATAACGCTTTTGTTGTTTTTACTTGAGCGCCTTTATACCAACTCGTACACCACGCAGACTATCTACTCTCGAATATGGTCTGTAGTCTGCCAATCAGTAGTACGGTAGTCTAGTAGATATTTTTAGAGGGTAGGTTTTCCCATTAGCAGTCCTGCGCAATTGACAATGCCGGTGGAGTGGCTGCAGGATACGCTTGGCTGATGTCACCCTTGCTTCAATAAAAGATCAATAAATGCATGAAATTGAGTGTTATGAAAAACATTCTCTTCTGCCTTTATATTTGGCCACTGGCTGCAGTTTACTGCACAGGGTGATGAACTTCTATGGGATTAGCCTCACTGGAAAAATTGTTAAGAGTATTTTAAAATTGTTTTAATTCCTATTCATGTTATTTCATTGTCTGGAGACTTTTTGAATATAATTAGACAATCAGAAGTTATTTGTGGACTAAAGTGGCTCCAAAATATGACTTTGCTCTGGATTGAAATGGTTTTGAATGGAATACAAAATCAGAATTTTGAGAAATTTGGATGAGACTTTTGGTTACCTTGAAGTTTGTTTGAAGGTAAAGTGCTGACATTTATCAATGGATTTCAATAATAAGCCTATGACAACAGAAATGCTGGACCAAGGATTAGGCCTCCAGAAAGAAATTGCTAGAAGAGCTCCCCTGTGAAGATGAAATAATAAATCTCAAGGACTTCATATGGGCCAAAGGTTTAGACATTTTTATTTGAGGGTTGATCGAAACTGGACATTTTGTGGACAGTGGACAAAGACGCAGGATAAAGCACAACGGCATTGGACAAAGAGACGAGCGTCAGGGCGAGCGATAAGTCTCCGGTTGTCACCCCTCCGATTCCGTACGACATGGACAGCACTGGGAAGTGGTCTCGGCTGAAGGCCAACAAGAAAGGACTGCTGGCAAGTCAAGGTACAAGAAAATTCAGATTATATTTAATAATGTGACATATAGCAGTGGCATGATTACATCATGTATACTATTTATGATCAGAATCACATCACTTCTAATTCCATTACTATTAGCCACTAGCCTTATGGCCCTTATCCCTGTTTCAACATTGTTTAAAAGAACTACAAAATCATCAACTCAAAAACATAATTAATATTACATCTTGGTTTAGGCTTCTGCTAAAACCTCTTTAGTTCTTACTTAGTATTTTGCCATTATTTAAATTCTTCCTGTATCATTTTATAGGTCTACTGTTTTTATTATGTTTCATGTAATCTCATACACTGTATTTATGATGAAAAATAAATTTGTATGCCTTACGTCTTTTAAAGAGACATTTGAATAACTTCTCTTATATTAAAATGATAACGTATGGGATTTATCTCAAGTTATACTCAATGCCTGATCTTCTCATTTACACTCAACCTTCCTTGACCTTCTGCGGCAAAACTCTCCCCTTTTCAATGCTATTGCATTCCTCTAAATGTCCTAATTAATGATAATTAATTTTAAGCTGATTCATGCACGAAACACAAGAGAGCAGGAGCTGCAAGGTCTCTACCAGTTGTCCCTTTTCTTCTTCTGTGTTCTCTTCTATGCCAATCTTCATCAACGGGTAATCTGCAGCTAATTCATCTGCGCAATACGTTTTTATCTACCATACATTATATTTGTCCAGGCCCATGCTTTGTCACGCAGGATCTCAGCTATTGCTTACCTGACTTGCCTGAAACTCAGCCAGACATTCTAAATGTGTTTGATCTGTGTTCTGCCATCATAAGCATGATTTGACTGGTTTCTCTCCTTGAACAACACTTAGAACAAAATCAAGAAGGACAATGCAGTTCAGACATGTAGTGCTATTGAACCTCACTCTGAGAAATGACCAGCTCCATGGCAACATCACATATGACACTGCTGATTGATATGTCATTGTCACATGATGCTGCTGATTGACATGGTGGCATTATAAAACTTCAAGTGCTGTTTTAAATACACTTCCTAGATGTGACACAGAAGCTCCTTTGTATGATGGTGATATCCAGGCCTAAATGCCTTTTTGTTTAGCCTTAGTTGTTCAGAAAAATATATCAAGCAAATACGGTAATGCAATGTCATTGCATAATACTTCTTTTAATTTGGCATAAGGCCAAATACTCCTCAGTTTGGTGCGAGAAACCATTGAGTAAAGACCTGTTGTTGTGGAGTTCTCTTTCAACACAAATTTCCAGTTAATTTACCCCACATATGTATAGTAAAGGCCTATATCTGTAGGGGTTCTCCATAGTAGTATCACCTGACACAACCATTAAACTGATGCCATCAGTGAGAGGCAGTCTTGAGAGAGATGGGAGAGAGCTGACCTGGTGGTGGCAGCAAGCCGCAAGACGAGGGGCAAGATAGGGGGCCAAGAGTGAGGGGAGGGGCTAGAGTAGGGGCAAGATGAGGGGGTGTAAGATGAGGGGGTGCAGGATTAGGGGTGTAAGATTAGGGGTGTAAGATTAGGGGGGGCAAGATGAGTTGTGCAAGATTTTAGGGCCCAAATGAGTGGGGCAAGATGATGTGGGCAAGAAAGTACGCCTAGCCCTACATTAAAAAACAAAAAAAACAATAACCACAAACAGAGGTAAGAGTTTTGACAGTTCATTTCTAATTATTTTACCACTCTACCCGTCGTAAGACGGGTAGTCGGGTACCCTGCTAGTCCTAAAACAAAAATGCATGTACTGATCTTTTTATATGTTCTTTCCATCCAATCTACGGGTAACTTACTTTGCTATTATTATCTCATAGGCCTACTATTAATTCATGCACCCGTCAATCTACTTATGGCTCAGTTTTGAAAACGTGCTTGCAACTTGCCTATATACAGTGATATACATTGCCTATAAGGTCCTCAGCCAGGTTTGGTGTGTGTAATTACACTCAAAGAAACTGAAGTGATATTTTTGCTATAAATATTCGTCCCTCTCCTCTCATGCCTTCACGGGTGTTATGCTAGTATTGATTAATAAGATCATATCTATATGACCTGCATCATTGTAGCATGATGTGCCTTTTCATATTTAATTTACCCATCTCCAGTTGTATATATGAAGGCCTATACATATCCATGATTGATGTTAAATAAACAACATTCATTTAGAACCCATGAATGGCTTATTGATCTACAGTGGATTGCACAAGTTTGTCTTTGTAGTTCAAATTTGTCACTTATGATCTCTTGTTCCACATCTATCACAAGGAAGTTCCCCAGTATAAGTAGATGACCGCAGCTTGAAACAAATTGCTCCACAAAGTAGAATCCAGTGAGATCAGCTCTAATTGGTATATAACGCAACATATTTTGTATGCATAATACAAGCAATTGCAGCTTCACATAAATAATAAAAAAACACACAAAGTTTAAAATTTAAAAACAAATTCCATGACACATAGCCTACATACAAAAGTACTGTCATGAAAGCCAAGTAAAATTTAATGATTCCGATACAAACCGTTTTGACAGAATCTCCCCATGCCCATGTGCAGTTTCTGCAAGACCGTACAGGGAAATATTTGATTACCATTCTGAGAAATTAACTTGCACTGCAATTGAGAAAGAAAGATAGCTTTTGTTTAATTATCCAAAACAAACAACATGCATTGATAGCTAATCAGCTACGTGGTAAAAAAAGGTGAACAACACTGAAAGCTACCAAATTTAATTCTATGTTGGATTGTTGATATTACGTAATAGTATATTAGTAAAAAACAATAGCACGATGTGTGTGTACATTAATTGCTCACTGTTACATGATCATCAGTTCCTGAAGATTATGTTACTTTAATTTTGTTATGTTCTCTTGTTTGTTTTGAAATGAAATGAGTCTCATGTGTTAATAATTTGATTTTGCTTGTCTAGGCTAATAAATAACTATATCACAAAAATTATTGGCACAAAAAATATTACTGGAGAAAATTAAATTTTTAAGAATTAAACTTTTGAAGATGATTTTGTAATGTTTTGCTAAATTTATACGAAACTAAATCATTGATAAGAAGCTGGACCCACTTGACCTAATTCCCAGCTGTGGACTGTTGATGTTAAGACCATCACTGCACAGATTTTTGAGTCCTCTCTTGTGCTCAATTCGCTTCGCGAAACGGCCGAAGGCCGTTTCGCGAAGCGAATATTAGGCATGTAACCTACGTTTAATTTTTTTTTTGGGGGGGGAGGGGGGAAATAACTACTAAACTTAGACCACATAGACGAAGGATAATAATTGTGGAAACCACAGAGAAGTGAAACAGCGGATGTTTTCCCATCAGGTTAGTCCTATGTAGACATCCTCAACCAAACTGCTCAGGGACCATGGATTCCCCATGGATGAGACAAACGGCCACCACCTTCTTTGCCGTACTCAGTCTCAGAGTTAAAAGTGTGGGTCAAAATCTAATTTAAGAAACTGAAACCCAAGGCCAATAAAATTTCAATAGGTCTGTATCCATTTGTAGTTTTGAATTTATGTATTGGTAGCATCGCAAAGCAATGGCTGCTCTGTTGGAATCCCCTTTGCCTTTCAACAAGGTGATTGGTGTTGTTGACCAAGCCAAAGAGTCTGACTTAATGAGTGTGTTTGTTGAATGTGGGAGGTGCAGACTGCAGAATGACGCTTGGGCTGGCTGGCAGGCAAACCCAGCTGGCAGCATAACAGATATTTTTTCCCAGTTGCATAATAGAATTAATCTGAGAATCACAAAATATGTGCAACCAAGACCTTACACTGATATGGACATTATAATAACACACTGTCATGAGGTGCCCCTGTAATCACTGTTGTAATCCCCATACAGAGACAGACAAATTGGGAGGCTGGTTCACTTGTTCATGTTAAAATTAAGACAGCATGTAATTGTTTGCAGAGCAAATAAAAGTGGCAGCCACATTTATCCCACATGCCTCAAATAAAGTCCTTTTATGTTGCAATACGTTTTCATCTCATCAGATGAGAATCCATGCTCCCACAAGCAGTTTGGTTGAGGATGTATAGCATTGACCCAATGGCAAAACATCACCAGTTTAATTCACTTTCTGGTAGGAACACTGCAGTGCAACAATGAGGCTCTGGATGGGGTTTTGTGTCCCTCTGCCTTGACAATCAGCAATCCCCGGGCAGCAATCTGTCCATGAGTGGTTGAAATTTAATCATTGAAGTGGTTTTCTGTCACAACAGTTGTCATAGCACATTTGTATATTTACCTTTACACCTCCTTGCACCTACAATTTGTGAAACTTGATACAAGGCAACTCCAGAGTCCCTCCAGACTCAGTCCAGAGTCCCTCTCAGTCCTTCCAGAGTCCCTCCCAGTCCTTCCTGAGTCCTCCCGAGTCACTGTGATTCCAATCTGGATCGAAGTGAGAACTTAAGTTAGGGGTGATCCATCTGAAATCAATGGAGCAGTTCCAGCCTGAAATTAATCAGGATTTACACATACGTAACTTGGGATTAGGAGGAGCACAAGGCCATGACACAAGGCCATTGCAAGTTGGAGGCAGATGAAGCACACTGATGCTATGCCACTGTAAGATACACTGCAGGATATATACCTTGAGGAATTTTTGTCAATTTTCGAAATTTAATTAATAGTTATTCTAAAATGTCAGCTGCCAAGAAGATAGGACTAAAATCTGTCTACAACAAAAGGAAACCTAAATTTGAGAATTTAGCCAATGGACAGACGGATGATGGTGAGCAGCAGCTTTCATTCAAACAACCACAAAAAATTCATAAAGTCATTTACAGTGTTGCCTGTAAGTAAGTGAAATGTGTGATGTTTTGCCATTGGGTCAATGCTGAACATCCTCAACTAAACTGCTTGTGGAAGCAAGGATCATCCGATGAGAAGAAAACATGTGGGGTAATAAAGGATGATATTTGAGACATGTAGGATAACAATAACTCCCAATTTTCTTTGCTCTACGAACCCCAGACAGCACTGCACCGACGGACCATCAGCGGTCCGCCGATGCCGAATCGGCGGACCATCGTAGAGAGCCGCCGACGGCCCATCATCGTTTTGGCCAGCACCCCGACTGCGGTCCTTCACTGGCTTGCCAACAATCGGACCATTGATGGACCATCATTGGGCCACTGACTGACAAATGATACATACTGCAAAGAATTGTCAATGGACCATTGATGGACCGCTGATGGCTTGCCAACAATCCAACCATCAGTGGGCCGCCATTGGGCCACTGATTGACAACTTATATATCCCTTTAAAGAACTGTTGGTGGACTGTCGATGGACCACTGATGGCTTGCCAATGATCGGGTCATGGTCGTTTTGGCCAGCACCCCGACTGTGGTCCTTGAATGGCTTGCCAATGATCGAGCCATTGACGGGCCATCATTTGGCCACTGATTGACAAATTATATATCCTCTAATTTCTGTCGATGGACTGTTGATGGACCACTAATGGCTTGCCAGTGATCGGGTCATGGTCGTTTTGGCCAGCACCCCGACTGTGGTCCTTGAATGGCTTGCCACTGATCGAGCCATTGACGGGCCATCATTTGGCCACTGATTGACAAATTTTATACCCTCTAATTTCTGTCGATGGACTGTTGACGGACCACTAATGGCTTGCCAGTGATCGGGTCATGGTCGTTTTGGCCAGCACCCCGACTGTGGTCCTTGAATGGCTTGCTACTGATCGAGCCATTGACGGGCCATCATTTGGCCACTGATTGACAAATTATATACCCTCTAATTTCTGTCGATGGACTGTTGACGGACCACTAATGGCTTGCCAGTGATCGGGTCATGGTCGTTTTGGCCAGCACCCCGACTGTGGTCCTTGAATGGCTTGCTACTGATCGAGCCATTGACGGGCCATCATTTGGCCACTGATTGACAAATTTTATACCCTCTAATTTCTGTCGATGGACTGTTGACGGACCACTAATGGCTTGCCAGTGATCGGGTCATGGTCGTTTTGGCCAGCACCCCGACTGTGGTCCTTGAATGGCTTGCTACTGATCGAGCCATTGACGGGCCATCATTTGGCCACTGATTGACAAATTATATACCCTCTAATTTCTGTCGATGGACTGTTGACGGACCACTAATGGCTTGCCAGTGATCGGGTCATGGTCGTTTTGGCCAGCACCCCGACTGTGGTCCTTGAATGGCTTGCTACTGATCGAGCCATTGACGGGCCATCATTTGGCCACTGATTGACAAATTATATACCCTCTAATTTCTGTCGATGGACTGTTGACGGACCACTAATGGCTTGCCAGTGATCGGGTCATGGTCGTTTTGGCCAGCACCCCGACTGTGGTCCTTGAATGGCTTGCTACTGATAGAGCCATTTACGGACCATCATTTGGCCACTGATTGACAAATTATATACCCTCCCATTTCTGTCGATGGACTGTTGACGGACCACTAATGGCTTGCCAGTGATCGGGTCATGGTCGTTTTGGCCAGCACCCCGACTGTGGTCCTTCAATGGCTTGCCAATGATCAGACCATCGATTGGCCGTCATTGGGCCACCAATTGACAAATGATATACCAAACACAAACTGTCGATTGGACCATCGATGGACTGCTCACGGCCAGCCAACAATCGGACTATCCGTGGGCCGTCTTTGGACCACTGATGGGCCAATAATACAAACCTTCAAACTGTAGACGGACAGTTGATGGACCATCAATGACAGAATGGCAAATCTAAGGCGGGCTTGCTGAGTAATGGCCTGTCAATTATCGGACCATCAGTGGGCCGTTGTGGGCCTGCTTGCAGACCAATGATAAACCTTCAAGAAACAAATCATCATACCATAGCAGCCCACCAATGGGCATCAATAATTTATATAGTGATCCTACAATGATTATGATTTACAATGAGTGTGGATTAAGCCACCTACAGATATACTAATACAACAAAACTCTTTTAAAGTGTTCTTTGATATGAAATCATTCATTACAAAACATATAGACTGTAAAAAGTAAAAGCAGGGAATATGAGCATTGGCGAATCCAAACCGGTAGTTAAGGGGCTCCGGGCATCATTTCGGCATCCTTTGGCCCATAGCACAGCATATTTTCTTCAAAATGCTGTGCAAAGTGATGAACCTGTAAAAACCAAATATAACACATAATACTGCATTTCTTGTGCAAACGATGAAACATTTTTATCTAATGGCTGCCCCGACAGATATATCAGTGGCATGCCATTGGCGAGCCACCAATGGATTGCCGCTTGTGCGCCACCATCGATTTGTACCAATTAATATCGGCTTGCCTTCAATTAACATTCAGCGGCAGGTTAGAAGCATGCCATCGGCGGGCCACCGGTGGTTCGCTGATTTCGCACGACCCTCGATTGGTAGGCCAACCAATATTGGCTTGCCTTCGATTAGCCCCTCAGCCATATTCAAGTGGGTACCGTCAGCGGGCCGCTAATGGCTTGCCGACTGAGCACCACATGCGAAAATGGAGGGAAAACGAATCTGCCACATGGAATTGACTGATTGTTGTCTGCAGTATAACCAAAATGAAAAAACAGATAGAAATTGGCTTCTTAGGATGCCTGGATGTTTCGTAAAACTACTTACCTAACAATACAAGACATTTTCAGCTTCAAAGTGTTGATTTTCATTCGCGCAAAGTCACAAACTTCCTCATGCATCTTCATTGCAGCAGACATTTTGTAGAAGTAGCATGTGGTTTTCCCTGGACTCCTGAGTCCTCGTCTTCCGACTTACCGTCAATGGACCGCCAATGGCTGGCCAATTGTGTACCACCATAGGTTTGTTGGCTACCCTTCAATTAGCCACCAGCGGTATGTCAGTGGCATGCCATCAGTGGGCCTTCAATGGCTTGCCGAGTGTGCGCCATCATAAATGTGACTAGCCCTCAGTGGTGTGTCAGTGGCAGGCCATTGGCGGACCTCCAATGGCTTGCCGATTGGGCAGCACCAACAGATATATAGTTACATAGTCGGCTTGTCTTTGATGAGCCATCAATGGTGTCAGTGGTGCGCCATCATCGGACCTGCAATGGCTTGCCAATTGCACACCACTGTCAGATTGTTACATGATCTGGTTGCCTTTGATTAGCCCTCAGCGGTGTGACTGTGGCACACCATTGGCGGACCTCCAATGACTTTCCGATTGCACACCACCATCAGATTGTGACATAATCTGCTTGCCTTTGATTAGCCATCAGCGGTGTATCAGTGAAATGCCATCGGCAGGCCTCCAATGGCTTGCCGATTACGCACCACCGTTACCTTAGTACATAATCGCTTGCCTTTGATTAGCCATCAACGGTGTATCATTGGCATGCCATCGGCGGGCCTCCAATGGCTTGCCATTTACGCACCACTGTTATCTTGGTACATAATAGGCTTGCCTTCAACGGACCGCCAGCGGCTGGGCGGAGGCTTGCCGCTGCCGACCATCCGACCACTGCCGTCGACGGACCGACGGTGCATGCTGTCTGGGACAGTAACATATGTGTTAAAGTCTTTGGCAAGTAAGTGAATCCCCCTTTCCCATTGAGACAACATTAGAATAGACTAACTAGTGTTTCACATACTTATCAAAGATTTTGATCCATGCCTAACTCTGAGTATACAGCAAAGAAATAGCCATTATTAATCCACATGCCATAATGTTATTCAGTTATTGACTTCTCAAAAATATCATTTATATGACAGTTATGTCTTCATCTCATCGGATGAGAATGCATGCTACCACAAGCAGTTTGGTTGAGGATGTTTAGCATTGACCCAACAGCAAAACATTAGCCATTTCACTTACTTACAGGCGGCACTGTATGTTTATTGTGAGGTCTTAGGTAGTCCGACCCAAATACAGAAACCGGCAGTACTTGCTAAATTGAATTTTTGGAAGGAGCTTCTATAAATTGTCAAATTTTTGGAATTTCATGCCTTTGGAATTCCAAAACATTGAAAATTACACCACACATCACAAATTCAAAACTGACAAGCCTTTGAGTGATTTTGTTACTCGTTTACTATTTTTCGAACGGGAGTTTTTTTTTTCAATTTTAATGTATTAATTAAGTTGAACAGAAAAATTCAAAACAATTTTAATCCTGCCATAAAAAAATCCCAAAATTATAACAGTTTCAGGGTGTAAAAGTCTGCGATGCCATGCCTTACACATACTTTTGGTCTTCACATCATTTTTAAATCGTTATTCGATCATGAATCCGAAAATCCGAAGCCCTTACTTGAAAACCTAATTCACCCAACGTTCATCTTTCAGCAAATCAGAACAACAATGTGATATCCAATGGAAAACTGGATGAGAAGAGAACGTCCATCACAAACAATGGAGGACTCAACGTCCCGGGTTCAAAGACGGACAAGATCGAGACGGAAGGACGGACGGACAGTCCTCGCTCTGACCGTTCTCACTCGGTCGATTCGCGGAGGGGTTCTTCGAGGTCTCTGGAGTCCAGGCTGTCAGCTATTGACTTCTCAAAAATATCTGGGGTAAGTTTCCATGTGGTGAAAATATTTTTATGCTGTGTTTCAAAAGGCTCTGATCAGAATGTAAGTATAACAGTTATGTCAGCTGTTTGATAAAAACTCAGGCAAGTTCACCCTTCATGAATAACTGACCAACCAGATATTGGTTAATGTTTACCTGAAGCTCTTTATTGGTTACTTTTCTGATTCCATCATTCCAACACACTATATATATACAAATGAAAAAAGGTCTATACGTGATACTGACAGTAATGGCACATTAATTACATATCCAAATGCTTGAACATTTCATTGTCATTGAATGTATAGAAATAATGATCTCAATATTCTTGTCATTTCGAAATCTAAAGACCTGCACGTAGAGCTGATTATAAATGTATTTTGATGTAAAATTAATTTCCAATGTCATGCAGTGGAATACAATCATTGTTGATGTCAGAGAATTTGAATATCCATGCTCTTTTAGTAATCCATCTTTTTAAAAGTGAAAGTCTCCAAGGCACAGGCTTAGAACAACACTGTCAGGCATCCTGACTCCCGAGGGCCACCCTTATATATGGCCTATAAAACATTTGAGGTGTAATTAACCAGACCCTAACATACACCCTGTGATTACTGGGCAATTACCAATCATTACCAATCTAAGTTCAGCCCTGTGACTCCTCAGGCATTTACTGTTGTCCAATGAAGATTGGAGTTCCACCATATTTCAAGTTAGGAGAGCTTTGATAATTGTACATTGCTGGGGCCTAACTATTTATTGATGACTTTGATTGGTTCCAATACAATTGAATTGAGTTATTTGGACCAAAATCACAGTCATTAAAGCCTTGACAGATTCTAGGGCACTTATTGATCTCTTTAGAATAACAACATGATTGAGAAGGTCAGGGAAGAATGGTGCACCCAAAATCAGGCTGTCCCCAGTTTCCCCTTCAGTTGCATTCTGACTGTTAATCTGTGTACTATTTACTAGTACTGTGCTGTAACTTGTACTTTGAAGTGGATATAATTTTTCTTTGTGAAGTACCAGTTGTTTCAACTTAATTTTTTTTCCTAACGAGTTTTGCTACTCAAAAGACTGTGAAGCATTCCACAGAGAGATTGTTATCAATTTGTCAAATCAAGCAAATTGGCATAAAGCGGATATAAGTTAAACCTAAAGTTTAGAGAAAACTACCATTGGACATAATATTATGCATGGATACTGATGGCATATTCTGAGAGATAGGCACAGAAAATGCCAGGGATAATGCCTAACTGAATTATGCTCAAAGAAGACTTCATTTAAAATGGTTCCTGACAATACCAGAGGACGTATTTTACTCTTCAAACATTTCAGCACTTTGATTACTTACTACTAAGTTACTAGTAAGCAAAGCATCTTTTTGAACTTCTATTCTTACAGGACTAATTCCGTGAATGGGAAAAACAATTCTGCAAAACCTATAATGGTATATTGCTGCGGTAACTCAGATCAACTATTGCAAGACCAAATGTCACACATGTGTCACACATGCAGAGGAGTGGGTCATTCTTTGGCTAATGTAATGTCTTCTGCATGTGATGAGAATGAAATCTGAGACAGACTCATGTATTTCTTAAAACTGCCACTTTTCTGAATTTGCTTTCTGATGTAGTAGTCTCCCTAATTGAAACTGATGCTATAAAGCTGATGGTGTTGATTTCAATATTAACTCAAGTCCACGATTTGGACACTTCATTTTTTATGGTGATAATATTTGTAAAACAAGGTTTGGCTGCCTCCTTCATAGAGCTTGAAGTCAATACTTCTGATTGGCAATCAGAAAAATAAAAACACTTTTATTCCTTAATTTCTTGATAAGAAATCAGATAAGCCTTGGGAACACTCCATGATAAAGACAATTGCTTTCATTGAACCGGAGGACTAAGTTGTCTCACAAAAAAGATTAGCTTTGTTATACTTTATCAAAGGATTACATTTTAACAACTGCACTGAGAAACTGTTTATTACAAACTTATTTTGGTATCAGGATCTTTTCTATATCAACAGCTGAACTACCTGGCTAACTCATCATCTTTCAATACAAATAGCATCCAGTGGATTCCAGTCATCTCAGCAAATAATTAACTTTGTCAACACTGGTCAACATTGTGGCAAGTCAAGGATACAAAGGAATCAAAATTTTTTAATTTGATAAATTGGAAAGTGATCTACAATGGAAGGAACAGACACAACAACTCCAGTAGCTGTGAGGAAGTCGGCCTCCAGTCTCTTGGGAGATCAAACCAATTCTGTTGCTTGGGTAAAGAACATTCTTCAGCATGGTTGAACCAGAATTCTGATCACTTATATATATATGATATCTATGGCTCTACATTTGACAAATTTATGTACATACAGCAGCCAGTTAACTCTTTTCCTTATCATAGGCAATTTATTAACATTGAAGGCATTAAGCTTTTATGAAAGACTTGATTTTAATGACTCTCAATTTAAGAATGATTTTAATGGAAATGATTTTAGACTCTTTATGCAAATTCAAGAGCTCCGATGTGCTAAGTCAAATATACGGACTGAACAGTTTTTAACTTGTGATGAAATTGACTCTATTTTATTTCATCTATGTTGTGATTGATATTTTATACTTTTACTACTTTTTTATAAATTTACATGTACAAATTATGCTTTTTACAAATGCATGAATAAATGATATATATATATATATATATTATGGTATCTATCATAAAGTGGGGCTTGTTAATTTAAGCTATATTTATAGACCCGACCAATTACTACTTAAAAAGATGTCTCAAGCAATTCCAGAAATGTCTGGTTAAGCAAATCCTAAATACATTCAACCTTATGGATAGTAAAGTGGTGCTCAAGCTCAACATAATGTTGGAGGATGCTTTTATGTATAGTTGTGCCACATTGTTGTCTCATATTCTGTAATCTTTAACTTCCAGGCTGGTTTAATGGCAGCAGAAGAAGAGGATGACGATGATGACAAACCGATGAACGTGAGCACGGACAACTTCATCCGCCAGGTCATCCCCTATCTGCCGCTCTGGCTGGCCATCTTCTGCCTCATCCTCAACATTTTCATCCCTGGAACAGGTTTGTATTTTAATGTTGACATTTTTAGCAATAATTCAATTTATTAACTTCTTCACTTGTTAGAGATTATAGTGAATAGTATAATCCTTAGGCCTATACTTAAACTTTTATAAGATATGCTACCAAATTTCACTTACGTGACAATAAATATATCTGTATCTGTCTGTATCTGTATAATCCTACAACTTTAATGTTTATGTTGTGGTATCATGAAACATGAAGATTTTCAAAAGGTCACATCAGAGCAAAAGCTCACACCTGAAGTCTAGTCTAAATGTTAACTATAGAAAGGTACCACGCTCTGACTATGGTCACTTACAGGTCACTTATAAATTCGACCAATCACAGAGGTTCGAACAAATGTAACCTTTTCCAGAATTTCTCTGATTGGCTGATTAAAAAAGTGACCTATTTTCTGTCCAGATGAGGTTAGCCTAGTAAGAGCATGATAACTTGCTTGTGACAAATATAGACAACTCTATTTAGGTGTCCATTTTGTGTCATTTGCCTCAACAGCAGGAATCGATCAATGATGGTGATCATCAAGAAGTTGCTTTTTACCTTCAGCGAACGAAGTTCGAAGAAGGTATTGTAATCACTTGGGTAAAAATGCTGTCCGTCGACCGGGCGGGCGGGCGGGCGGGCGGTCGGGCGGATAGATCGTTTCCGGCCCGGCACTCGGCCTCTATTGAATGTACTTGGATGAAATTTGGTACACATCTAGCCTGTATAGTCTAGTTGTGCCTTTTGATGGTCTGATGAATAGATCTTAAATACTTTTTGAAATTATTAACAAAATATAAAAAATTTTTTTTTTTCGTTTCAGGGCCAAGGCTCGGTCACTATTACATGTGCATTGATGAAATTTGGTACACATGTGGCCTATATGGTCTAGTTGTGCCTTTTGATGGTCTCATTGACAGATATTCTATACTTTCTGAAAAAATGAGAAAACATATAAAAACATATTTGTTTTTGTTTTTTGGGCTAAGACTCGGTCACTATTGCATGTACATGGATAAAGTTTGGTACACATATGGTCAATATGGGCCAGGTGTGCCTTTTGAAAGGTCAAATGGAAAATCTTATATATTTTTTGAAATATTGAAAAAAACATAAAAATTACTATTTTTTGTTTCTGGCCCAACATCCTGTCACTATTCCATATGCATGGATGAAGTTTGGTACAAGTATGGCTTATATGGTCTTGTTGTGCCTTTTCATGGTCTGACAGATGGCTATTCTATAGTTTTTGTAATATTGAGAAAAATATTTAAAGAATTTTTTTTATATCGGAGTCAAAACTTCCCCACCATTGCATATGCAGTAATGCAATTTTCTAAACAAATCACCTATGCAATGTAGCAGTGCTTTTTGATGTGTATAACTCTTTATGAATCATTTGAAAAACTTCAGAAAATTATAACAGCGTTATATTTTTTGGTTTTCAACCGACACCTCATAACCTTTACTTTGTACCTGCATGAAGCTATACCATAATATGCGTAAATGAGTCTAATGAGGCCTTTCCCTGATTTTACAAATCCTGGCAAGCAGACGGGAAGATTGGCAGGGCAGCGGGCATATAGAGATAATTGAAGGCCTCTACTCGACCGCTATTGCATACCTATAAGCAATTTCGTAAACGCACCAATTTTATGATATTATTGTAATCTTCTAAAGGTGTTTTTCGCTGAAGGTTTGCTGCTGCGCAGCCTATGTTTCTTTTTTCCTGTTTCTTGAAAATGATAAATAGACATATTAGCACTCCATTTAGCATCAAAATGAACTAGACTTCTGTCATGTACACAAATTCACAAAAGATTGAACATGTTTTCTTTTGCAGGAACTATGCTGAGTGGTCTGTCAATTTTCTGCTGTGGGAGGTCAAGGGTGGAATCAAAAGATGACGCTGTCTCCCAAACTGTTTGCGGAAACTTATTCGTTGGCATTTCTCAACTCATGACGGTCACCTTCATGTTGGTCGGATGGTTCTGGAGCCTTGTGTGGGGAATTTACATGGTCATATTAGCCGGTGAGTCAAATCTTGCTCTTTTTCGTTGAAAATTTGAGGTTTTGTAAGAAACTGAAGGTTGCTGGGATTGTAGCAGATCATATCAGCCAAACAGACTTAAGTTAGTTAGGAGGCTAATTCACCACAAAGAGATTTTGAGAAATTTTACTTTCTTCGGGACGTTTCTTTTCATTGTTTTCCAAAAAAAATATTTTCTTAGCCAGTCCACAGAAATGCAGGAAACCTTTTCAAGTTGGGAGCTGATAACTTTAATAGTTATTAAATAATTTGATAATTTGCTGAAAAAGTAGGTTTTCGATGAATCGAATGACAATTTTATCGTCCCATATTATTACTATTTATTAGGTTTAATAAAGTGTTCTCCGACTCTCCGTTATGAACATAATAAAACCACAGAGTTAATCCGGACAGAAATCAGCTTGACAATGACTGGCATGAGACCATAGCTTGCTTTAATCCCAGTTGGTCCTCTGTGCCCCTAGTGACTATCAGTGCTCCAGTGATCCAACACTTGTTATTGCCATGGAAACCGTTCAATAGTGATCAATCGATATCCAATATTGACTGGACCATCAGACTCAACTTTGATTGAATATCAGGGTGGCCATCACATCAGAGAAGTTTATTGATCTGCCAATGGCTGTTAATTGCTCAGTCAATGTCCAATGTCTGTGTATACAGGCTGGTGTGGAGGGGTATCCCAGGGAGATGAAATGTGCCCCATAGGAGTCCATACTCAAATGTGCAATTTGTTCAATTTGTGCCATAGTAGCAGCTCACACTGGGTCTTTGTTCTTTCCTTTTGATGTGCAGAAGGTGTAAAATTATTTGCAGTTGTAAAATGTCTCTTTTACACTACTCTTTTGATGTTAGCTCTTATTAGCTCTTATTATCCTCCTCTATAGTTCCTTATGGAAAATTTGAGTAACTGAGAAAATTGGCCACTCTTCACAGCAGTCACCTTTATGAACATGACAGCAATTTCCCCTGTAACAACAGGATATTTGTGATGGTACAGAATGTGGCTTAGAGATTACTACCAGAATAAGGATGGTATTTCATGGTGTATTTATTGCCCGACTTTTGAAACCATATTAGGTCTACACATTGTGATAACCTAATTTTAAATACATTGAAATGATGAAAACCTGACATAGATGATTTGGAAAAATCAAGACAGTGCAGCCTGTAAGTAAGTGAAATGGCTGATGTTTTGCCATTGGGTCAAAGCCAAACATCCTCAACCTTGACCTTGTGGAAGCTAAATTCTCATCCTATGTCCAATGAGATGGAAACATATCAGGTTATAAAAGACAATACTTGAGGTAAGTGATATACACTGCCAGATTTTTTTGCTGCACTCAGAGTTACAATGGGTCAAAGTCTTTGATAAGTAAGTGGAACCCAGGGCCAATGCAATTTTAAGTGGGAGGGAGGTTCACTAACTGATTAAAGATTTTGACCCACATGCAACTGTTTGAAGAGCAAAGAAAATTGGTAGCCATTTGCATGCCTGAAATAGTGTCCTTTATGACCCCATAATAAGGCCCTTATGTATGTTTTCACAGTGGATGAGCATCTTGCCTCCACAAGCAGTTTTGTTCATCATATTGAGAATTGACCCAATAGCACATTGGCACAACATCAACATCTTAGAAACTAAAAGCTAAAAAAAAGCACTATAATGGGATTAGCTAACCAGACAAGCAATGCAAAAACTAGACAAAATTAATCCTTACAAAATTTACAAATTACTATAATAATATTATGTTACATACAATGCATTTGTATTTATTAATTCCCATTCATATAATGCTACACTCTACTCCATCTTTATAATGTGTCCATATTGTGTATATGACTATTTGATGTGACTAATATTATCATGATGATTTTGTGCTGTTGCTTTTTCTTTATTTAAATTTAATTTCTTTCTCTTGTCTACTGTTGTAAAATTTATATTTCTAATCTTATTACTGTAATTGTTGCTGTTATACTGTTTTTTCTTTTTATTTTTTCTCCTTTCCTATAACTTTATGATGTATTGCTTTTTCCTTTTTCTTTTTTTTCTTTTTTCTCAAATCAAGGCTGGGCCAAATTACAGACGTTTGTCTAAGCGTGCCCAGCCTCCAACTTTGTAACATCTTATCGTTGGAAACCAAATAAATTACAATACATCAATATCAATCGATAGATCGATTAACACTGTAAACTGTGTATGTCAAGTGTAACCCTATAAGGAAAGTTACAAATGCAATGAATTTCTCTTTTTCTTTCCAGTTGAACACAGCAAACGCGAGAAGAGATTACGGGAGAAGGAACTGCAGGCGATGGCCCTCAAGGCCTTCAATCCCTCAATGAGACCTTGGACTTTGAAAGCCGCTTGAAAGGACAAGGCGCTCGGATACCAAAGCCTCTTAATTCCAAAGAGCCTTGAAATGATTAATTTGCTGTTCCATTGACTCAAATGCTTTGCGCAGCATTACCACTTAATTGCTTTCGTAAATGAAAGAGTTGTTGTTGCTGTGATGCAGGATTGACATAATGGACTGACATGCTGGATTGACAAATTGCTGTTAATGTGACAGAGATACATCAGCTATTTGCCTCCAAGCTTACCAAGAGCTTTTATTGTTGTTTTTTTGTGCTAAGGTCATAACACCTTTTTGTCTCCACATCTAATTTCCAGTACTGCATATGTGTCATTGACATATTAGATAGGCTATAATTTTATTATATCTGGCTTCCAAAATAGACAAATCAACTGTCATCTCATTTGCCCGAACAGTAATAATCATACTCTCACTAAAATTGTCAAATAATAATTATTGTTGACATAAGGTCAAATTCCTGTTTGATTAAAACTGCAGACATTCTTCCTTAGAATGATAGGTCTGAATAGATTGATTATATTATATTACACTGTACAATATACTATTGTTGATAATTTCAATGGCTTTTAAATTACATCTTATTCAGAACAATGTGTCAATTTAGTCTGCTTCAAAATATTTTAGTTAGCTGGCAACCACACAATATATCTGCTCAACTTCAAAATAATAATCATCTTTACTGAATTAGTTATCTCCAAACCTGTTTCGGTTAGATAAATTACCTTCTCTTTCTTGGGTCTAATTTTGACCTTTTTGACACAATGACAGACTAAACCCACTCCTAAGAAATCAATATAATTATGTTGTCAGGCTATCTTGCTGGAATTAACTTTTTTGAGCAGACTGAAGTAATAAGAGGACTGTCAAGATTACTACAAAGGTCCTAATCCTTGGCATGACTTCTTGATTATCACTTCACAGAGATGAGGAAATTAGTCTCCTCTGAGAAAAAAGATTTTCCAGAGAAAAGAAGAGAAGAAGGGAGCAAAGAAGGGAAATTACATCTCAACCAAGAACTAAACACAGAGCAGAATGTCTTGCTGAATAAAAGGTGGTAACCAAAAAATCGTTCTGGAAATAGTAATATTGCGTCTCTCTACTTGCAAAAAAGGCCGTCTCTTCCAGCGGGATAAAGGCGTAGAGCTTGTGTCCGCAACAAATGAAACAAGTCGGTTGCACTATGCTTGAACAATAAGATCATTTTAACTTCAAGTCATGTTATCCACAACATGCAGAGTTTAAAATACTATCTACTATAAAAAATTCGGCGTAAAATGACGAAGATGTAGACCTATTTCAACTTGGCAGAATATTGCTCCCCTTTCTGTGGCAAAGATGCAGAATAATTTCAACCAAAATATCTCCCTTTTCTATGGCAAAGATGCACATTTATTTCAACCAAAATATCTCATTTTGCACTAGCAAAAATGCAGAATAATTTCAACCAAAATATCTCCCTTGTCCATGGCAAAGATGCAGAATCATTTCAACCAAAATATCTCCCTTTTCCAAGGCAAAGATGCAGAATCATTTCAACCAAAATATCTCCCTTTTCCATGGCAAAGATGCAGAATAATTTCAACCAAAATATCTCCCTTTTCTATGGCACAGATGCAGAATCATTTCAACTAAAATATCTCCCTTGTCCTTGGTGAAGATGAAGAATCATTTAAACCAAAATATCTCCCTTTTCCAAGGCAAGGATGTAGAATCAATTCAAACAAAATATCTCGCCTTTTCCATAGCAAAGATGAGGATAATTTCAACCAAAATATCTCCCTTTTCTAGGGCAAAGATGCAGCATCATTCCAACTAAAATATCTCCCTTGGCCATGGCAAAGATGCAGAATCATTTCAACCAAAATATCTCCCTTTTCCATGGCAAAGATGCAGAATTATTCCAGCCAAAATATCTCCCTTGTACATGGCAAGGATGTAGCATCATTTTAACCAAAATATCTTCCTTTTCCATGGCGAATATGCAGAATCATTTCAACTAAAATATCTCCCTTGTCCATGGCAAAGATGCAGAATCATTTCAACCAAAATATCTCCCTTTTCCAAGGCAAAGATGCAGAATCATTTCAACCAAAATATCTCCCTTGTCCATGGCAAAGATGCAGAATTATTTCAACCAAAATATCTCCCTTGTCCATGGCAAAGATGCACAATTATTTCAACCAAAATATCTCCCTTTTCTATGGCAAAGATGAAGAATCATTTAAACCAAAATATCTCCCTTTCCAAGGCAAGGATGTAGAATCAATTCAACCAAAATATCTCGCCTTTTCCGTAGCAAAGATGCACTATTATTTCAACCAAAATATCTCCCTTTTCAGCAGCAAAGATGCAGAATCATTTCAACTACAATATCTCCTTTTTCCATGGCATCTTATTCAACAAAACATCTCCCATTTTCAACGACAAAGATGCAGAATTGTCTCAAAAATATATTTTTCCCTGGCAAAGAAACTGAATAATTTTAAGCAAAATATCTCCCTTTTCCATGGCGAAATGCTGCATCATTTTAACCAAAATATTTATCTCTTCAGTGGGAAAGATGTCAACCAAAATATCTTTCCATTGCAAAGACACAGAAGGATTTCAACCAAATATTTCCTTTTCATCACTAAAGATGTAAATTCAATTGAACCTAAATTGTTTTTCTGTAGGAAAGACAGTCAATTTAATCAAAATATCTCCTATTTCATGGCTTAGATTCAGAATTTTCTCAACCAAACTATCTCAGATGCAATATCTTTTCAACCAACATACCTCCTCCGTTCAGTAGTAAAGATGCCGATTGCAGAATCATTCCAACCGGAGCATTTCTCTAGCAAAGACGAAATATCTCTTCAACCAAAGTATCTTTGTTTTTCCATGGCAAGGATTCAGAATGACATGACCAAAATATGTTTTCAAACATTATTCCGCTGGAAGACGAGAAACTTAAAAATTAACCACTGCCTTAACCAATAAGCAGTGGTGTTTAAAACTGAATTTAAAAGCTGGACAGCTACATTATCAATAGTTTTCACCAATTCCAATGAGCAATACTATATAGTCTCCGTAACAACCCCGTTTGGCAGACATAGCAAGAGTCTCCAGGGCTGTGCCTTGGAAATTTTTCATTGAATGGAGGGTCCTTGTCCCAGCCTGTATTGTATGATAAAGAGTCATATTAAAGACAAAGACAGATTTGCATTTGAGTGATACAAAATGTATATTTGACCGACACTAGAAAGACAGGTGAAGTACAAAAATACTCTCGTTACAGACGGGAGACTAAATCCAGTGTCCCAAGTCTTATCTTTTACTTAAGATACAGTTTATTATACAATGATGTCAATATTTAGCCGTCTACGGTTTCTTTCTACAGCACTGCCAACATACTTATACTTCAGGCGCACTCTGGCACAATAATACTTATCAATTTAGCTTACGACTTTAAAACTTAACTTATCTCTTTAAGTAACTGACAATTCTCACCACCAAAATTAATTCATATGATACGGACATGGATAATTAATACTTTCATCGCACCTGAGTGCTTCGAACAATGCTTGTCTTAGTTTGTGAATTAACAACAAATTATCGAGAAGTCTTCACCAACGAGTCTGTAACAACAAGCACCCATTCCGCGGGAGGTGCCCACCTCGGGAGATTTGACCCGCGGGTGTCCCGCTTGTGCACGGGTGGGTCCGGTGGTTATTTGGCACGTTTTTAAGTACATGAGCGGGTCTTTGTAATGTAAGCCATGTTTTCTTGTGATTTGTAACCGTTCCTCAGAAATATAGATTGATATAATATATATATAACAATTTTGTATACTCTTCAAAGTGAACAAATCCTTTTTACACGTTAATCGTACTTGTATATTAGTGTTAGTATCGTTATGGTGGGACAATGCTACAGAATGTGATAACAATAATCATATATAATATCATATAATATTAAACATTGAACACCTGTACTTGAATCAATTAACAGGATTAATACTGAGTGTACCCATCAGAACTATACATTCAGTTTTTGGTCAACAAAGATTTGAGAAACATAAAACATCAAAGCAGCAGCTATGATAAAATCTCCCTACACACTCAGTGTTATAAAATAACATTCGGAAAAAAACACGAAGGATGACCTTTCATAGGAAATAACAGCATATACATTGTCATCATTGGGATTTCAACGGTGGGAATGTAAGCAAAGATGTACTCCAAGAGATCACTGAATAACCATGGCAACGACTCTGATCCTAGCAACGGCTATAAATAGCTCAACATGCATAGCAACCAGACGTTTCGTTGTCACATCATGAAACTAAACAATCAAGAGACTTTGGTAACAGTGCTCCAAGATCTATGACACTTCCGCTGCACTTGGTGCAACTATACGCCTCATCATCATATATCAGTCTGACAAACAGTTAGATAACTAGATAATTAGTTATTATTAGATAATTAAGATAGATAACATCAGAAAAACATTTGACCAAATCTGTTAAAAGGAGACCTGAGCAGACTTCTATACTTCTCTGTGCTAAGTGATAATAACGACCCTAAATCATCAACAGTCAAGCTAATCGAGAAACCACAAAGCAACAAGTGTTCTCGTAACACAGCGACACTACATTCCACTTACTCTTTGCAGTCAACGCAAAGCACGATTAGATTCAAAAAGTTCAAAGTGATCACCAACGACCAACTTAAGTGCAAACATCTAAAGTAAATTACAAAACTGTCACCATACGTTTTGTGCCTAACACCAGTTGAACAATTAATAAGTTAAAAAATAATGCAGTCGAGAAAAGCTGCGATGTTAATACATTATTCGTATGTGACAATACAAGTCATACAAAACTTGTCAGATGTATTGGTTAATACGGGAAGCCAGAAATTTAAAGTTGATATGACGAAAACAATATTAGGCCGACAGGTGGCTCTTCACATCTAATCGCATACATCTTGTCAAAAATTGAAGTTAGAACTTTAGTTCAACTTAACTTACAAATAGTGAAAGCAATGAAGTCACACTGAATCTATGCAGATTGCAGAAAAATATCAACAAAGCTTAAATAATTTACATTATCTATATCATAAACATGGCTGACTTCTTCAACAAAATAAAACATTTACACGAGTCAGCTTCTTACTCCGTACAGGAATAATACTTGAAAAAACATTTTCAACGCAACATGGAGGAAAATTTAATCATCTACTCCCAACAAGACACAATAAACACATGATACAACATATCACAAATTAAGCAAATGATAAAATTACGGAAAACTGAGATTTTGTAATGTTCTACAGTAATATACAAGTGTTACAGAAGTTGTTATATGTCCCTTAAAACAATAATAATGAGATGAAAATGAACGCATAGAGAGAGAGAAGACGCAGCATGAATCCAGCAGATCCCGCTGACGGGTCTTCTATCCGTTTGCTAAGCTGTGGGCTGTGTGGGCAACTCAAGAAGACTGAGGTAATCTGCATACTTGATATCCAGATAATACCTCAATTATCTCTATTAATAATCTCTTATACCAATATGATATCCATTACCATCCTACAATCTACCATCTCCTACTGATGGCACCATCTACCAACTATTATAGTATCAGCTACCAGTAGTTTTTTTTCTGTAATCTTTTTCAAATATACTGGTGACAGTGACTATCAACAAGGAAGTCCCCAAATATGCCTAATACCACTACTGATAATCTCCTGTACTGATTGGTCTCCACTGCTTGTTGTGACAGTAAACTTGAGGAGTCGCAATATTTTACTGATAAACAGTCACTATCTGAATCTGTAGTCTTCACAAAGTCAGTAAACAAACAACTCACAAAATATAATGATAATAATCATATGTGAATCAGCATAAAACCTGGGAGAATAAGACGCGTCATTGAACATATCTCGGAAAGAGCAGCACATTGGGAGAATCAACAATCGGGGACTCGTTTCGGAAGGTGATGGTCCCTTGACCGCACCCATCGGAGTGCGCAAAAAAAACTAACATGTTGATTAACTAATCAAAACAATCGGATTAATATAATTAATATAGTTAGATGAACAATCAAATAAACAATTAACGGACTAGTATGAAACAGCAGCCCACAGCCGAGCACGAACAGACAGAAACAATGGAAGTCTTATTAGCTGGGCAAGTATTCAATACTGTAATTGGTAGGTGGGATCGCTGCCCACTTGGAGAGACACTCGTCCCGAGCATCCTAGCCCATGATCGGGGAGGATGAGAAGCAGAGCTTGAAGATATACGGATTTTTACCATCTGAAACGACATCAAGAATATAACATTAATAGGTTATTATTTCTTTTATAAACAGTGGATTCTTTTGATTAAATTGAATGCACTACAAGGTCTTATTCTGACACCACACCAGATATAAATGTTAACTTCATAACTCATAAGTAGCTGCATGAGCCTTCCAATGCAAACAGGAATAGTGTTCTAATTCTGCCACAGATTAACTTTGTAAGACAACAAACAAGTTTGAGGTCTTTTTATTGATATGTTATTTATGATTAACCAATGACATACGGCCTATATAGAGCAGTTTTTGTTCCAAAAGATAGCGGACTTTCAGGAGACAAAATCAGGAATCACTATACTGTGTTCCTGTAAAATTTACCATATTTATAAGATACTGATACACAGCCTGTGTAAATACATTAAAATACTGTCACAGAATGTGAATGATATTTGGAAAGTGACTTACTAGGATTAGGAATCTGAGAATGATTGCAGACAGACAAAGCCTCGATGGCATCTCCCTTGCTGTCCCACTCCAGGAGCCCCGTGGAACTTCTCTCGGCTGAAAAAGAGAGGAGATATTATAGATGGATGGATGATGAGGGCTTTACAGCCTGTATTTATGCACTTGATAGGCTAATTAGGACAGGAGGATACAGCAATGAGGTGAAGGTTTGAAACATTTGTCCAATATCGGCCAGGTGACCCGGCAAGAGTTGGATTCGAACCGTGGACCCAGACCAACATGACAACAACAATGATTTAAATAGTTAAGACATATTTGACGATAAATATAGGACGAAGACAGCCTTTTGGCGTATATATATAGATTTTTTTCCATTAAAGACATGTGGCATACAAATATAAATTTAAAGATGTAACAGCAAATGAAATGACTCGGCGCCAGTGGGCTTATATGTCAATCAACACATAACACAACAAAATAAACAGGAATAATAAAATAACACAACATTTCAAACTAATTCATATGGAACGAAAAATTAATGAATATATAATAGACCTTTTGGTAATCGAAGAGCCAATCGTGGAAATTTTGCTTATGAAATTAGGTACTCATTATTAATGAAAACAAATTTTTCAAATAAGTCATAAGTATTGAGTGTGTGCATTTGAGTTTAAGGTCCCTGCAGAACAGTCATATGTACTGAAATTGCATGGCTGTTTTATGCCACATCAGCATCAATATGGGCTTTTGGTGCATAGCGCAAAGACGATACGCCCATGCCATTTTGTGAGGACAGGGTCAGGAACACTGGAGAATCGGTCAATAACCAAACTGAGGTCTCTTTTTCAAATTTATAATATAAGCGAATATCTTTATTGTACAAAATAGCAGACAGTTTTATAATGAAGGATGTACAAATGTTAAAATTTGATTTAAAGTGTTCTGAAAATTACAGGTAATTGCAATAAAATCAGTTTTATAATGAAGGATGTACAAATGTTAAAATTTGATTTAGAGTGTTCTGAAAATTACAGGTAATTGCAACTTTCTCCATTAAGCAACCTGTATCATTAAATTTTATATCGACTTACTTTTGGAAGGGAATTGTTTAATTTTGACAGGTGGTTTGACACTTCCGCTGGAGAATATCTCGATCAGCTGGTCCTCCTTGAGAGTAGGGGGAGCGTTGAAGTAATGCAAGACTTTTGCGGGGGGCTGAATTCGGTTCTTCTGGGCTGCCTCGGGGGTGGTGAATCGGTTGTTTCGGTTGCCCATGAAGTCCATGAAAGAGGGAGTGCCGTCCGTTAGGTCATGCGGGTTGGGTACATCTTGGAGGAATGCTTGTTTGGAATATCTGAAGAAGAAATGATTCAGACATTTAGAGAGTTTGGTTAGTTACTGGTTAACGTTTGCATAGATGGATGTTGGTAACTTTGCAGTTAGATCCATATTTGCTTTCAAAGCTGTTATTTTCATAACTGGTAACATTCACAACTTACAAGATAAGTGAAAAACAAAAATTTAACTTGAGAAAATGAGAAACCAACACCATATATGTGATCCTAATTTCAACAAACAGCACTGTCAGAATGTCAAGAATCCATAATGTCCACTGAGGTAGCCAAATAAGTGTTATGCGGATATAATAGCACATAGCACTGGCAATACATTCTGGTGCCTATAGTATCAACAACTAAGTGTTTTTTCCATAATCATCAATAACTTTCCTAAATAACTGAAAAAGGACCATGGAGTAGGAGACTCACCCAAGCTGCATCTTTGTGCCGAAGAAGAAACAGTTGTTGAGATTCTTCATACATCTCTCGACGGACGCGTTGTCTCCCATCTGGACCATGGCGGAACCCTCCTTGCTCTTCAGGAACTTGATCTGCAAAAGAGAGACAGGTTTAGAATATGGACATTACCGAGACCCAGTTTAGTAAGGTGGCCGCAACTACCTTGAAACCTTGGACTTACAACCTTTTAAGATGTAATTTTTGAAAATTTAAATCCAATATGTTGATAAACTGACACCAGCAATTTACTTCAGCAGTCATACATCCATTAAATCACTGTAAATGACGCTTTCAATTTCAGCTTTAATATTTGTAAAGAACTAAATCTACACAAAATACTGGTGTCTCATGATAGTTGACCGTAACAATTTCACTTCATTGTTCGTACTTCAATATTTTCATAGAAGTATATGCCTAGAGAAGTATATGCTGAGTGCATAACTTCAAAATATTAGTCAGAAATCTGACATCAATCTCCTCAAAGTCACATTTCTTTATTCAGCAGAATTTCTGTACTCTTACCCTGACAACATTTCCATAGAGACAGAATAGGTTGAAGAGGCGACTGCAGTTCATTTTCTCCATGTTGAGACCGTAGACCATGAGTACGGATCCTTGTTGCAGCATTCCGCCCGTTTGACTCCCTGTCCCATCCTGGAACCCTCGGACTGGAGGACCGTTTCCGAATCTCTCTGCGTTGCCAAATCCGTCCTGGTGCAAATTTCCATTCTATAAACGTACATCAAATGAGACACACACTAGCACACGGCAGCAAACTGGTTCACAAGTCAATTGAGATCACACTTATACATATGTAATATATCACTTGTATACTTCATTCATGTTTAAAGGCCAACTATCAATTCTAATTCTAACCAAAGTCACAACACATAAATGCATGCTTTTATAAGCCAAACTATCCTCAGGGAACTTATATTACAACTGAATCGCAGTCCAATCCTGAAGAGCAACACTAACATGCAGTGTACTGAGTGTATATTTTTGTTTTGCATGTTATGCCCTTAAAAGCTCTTAAACTGTAAATTTGTACAAAATCACAATATTCTACTTCCAGCACACATTCATGTCATTATTACCAAATCCACATAGTGAAATATTTTATTTTCAATAAGATACACTTAGGTACACCTACGTAATTCATATCATTGATGTAATCAGAAGTCTGAAGATTTTATTTTTAAATACATTCTATTACAATTACTGTGAAGATGCTATTGCGAAATAATTCATGGAGCTTGTCAGTCATTGCAGAACGGCTCTTAGAACAAGAGACTGCACGAACAGCATGACCAGAGGTGTACTTATTGTACAAGCACTCGTTCAGAGAATTACTTCAGAGTTATCAATAGATACCTGAGGAGCGTAGAGTGGTCTGTCGGGCCTGGAGTTGTGCCAGTTGTCGTAACTCTCCCCCTGCCCATTGTGGTAGTCCATGGAAGCCCAGGGGGGACTGTTGGCCTGGACCATGGGCCTGCGAAGGGGGGGATCGGGCTGCGAATCTGAATCAGAATACAGGAATAAGGCAATCAGTATGGGCAATCGCAAGAACATTTGCTTAGATTACGTAAATTTAAGGCATGGACATGCACCTTTTTTTTTACAGAAGAGAAGTAATATATTGTATTTCAGGATAATGTGATATCTTGGGTGGTATACTCATTCAGGCCACACACAAATGTAATCAAGCTTCTTGGATTTTTATGCATGATGGACTTCCAAGACCTTTCAGAGAAGATTGGTCGATTCGCAAGTAACAATTAACATGTGTATTAAATTTCTGGTTTTTCATCGATTTTCTTGAATGTATGCAGCAAACAAATGCCCAATTTGTATATCCAAGAAGTAAAATTCAAATAAGTGTGGCCAAATGAGTACTACATGTACGTATAAATATTACAAGGGATATCCAATCACACTTCTCATGTATTCAAGGATTATCAATTTACATTGAGGAATACGACACTTCTGAAAATATTACAACTTAACTTCACAACAGTATAACAGTCACTTATGAAATACGGTTTCAAACTTATCAAATTAACCAAATAATTAAACGACTACTAACTACAAGAATGAAATTAAAATACTCGAAACCTCCATCAAACAGACCTTGGTCAAGAAAGTCATCAGATAGCTGCTCAAAATTTGTGCGGTCTGTAATAACTCTTCCATCTAATTTTAACAAAAATTATGAACAACAAAATTAGAGATGAAATCATAGAACGAGGAGGGCATTCTTTCAGGCCTCCAATCTTTCATACACAAACACAAGACAACAAACTATCACAAACAGCATTCATTTTCAGTCTCAGATTCATACGGACATCATACTGACATAAGTACAAATTGTAGTCAAATACAATCTTACACGTAGACAGCAATTCAAGACATTAACATGACAATACAGGTAGAACATAAAACCCACATAGATTCAGGTTGACAAATAGTGGACATAAAGAACGACACACGTTAACGAGAATGAATAATTACGAGGGGAAGCATCTACAATGGACAAGCCAAACAAGCAAAATTTCGCAAAAAATATATATATATTGATGTAGATGATGAAAGGAGTTATGAAAATTAACACAGAGCACATGCAAATATGCCATCATACTCACTGAAGGGGGTGGGGCCTGCAGTGTATCGTGGGTCAGCAAGCAATGGGGGTTGATTTTTTAAGCCCGCTTCTTTGCCTACAAGGAAAAATGCATTAATAAACCCTAAGCTCCTAATCAAATGGTGATTGAATATAACTGGCATAATAATCTAACATTTCATGATTTAAAGTGACTTCATCACAATAATTTAATCTTAAACCTATCCAAAATATTACCAAATCTATCATTATTCATCGTTGCATAGGTCTATTTATAATCAGGTATAGAAAATTGGCAACTTTTTCCCCATTACCATGGTAACCCGAATGAGTTGGTTGTGACTGGTCAAAAAGCACAGGTCCAATAAAGTTGTCGTTACCATGTCCCTATGAAACTACAAGAAGGGAGAGCCCGAGACCTCACAATTGTGGTATCCAGAAGGTGTCTTCATTTTAACGAGGTCCATTTAGTGGAACTGGACGTCTGAAGTGGAGGGACTTCGTAAAGTGATGCACAACAGCCGCCATGACACAAGAGACGCCTGGAGGACAACAACCTCAATCATCAGCCTTCTCAGGACATACAAGTTCAAAACTGAAAAATTTAGGGTTCTCACACAGCTTAGAAAACAAATTTTGAGGGGTTTTTCTTTAATGGTCAGAATCCTGACTCTTTTCTGGAGTTTTTTAAGAAAATGTAATGTAAAATAAAACACCATAATTTCCAATTGAAAGCCAGTATTTCAATACGTTTACGACCAATTTCTCTGGCTTAATTTCAAAATAATTTTTCGTATTGCGGCAAACTCATGGTGTTACACACTTTTTTCATTAGTGCAAGAACCCTAAACAGTATCCCAAAATACCTGCTTGAAATAACAGAATGAGCTGTGGTCACCGCCACTATGCATAGTTACACAGGCACAACTTATTCTATCATCCTCAGCAGGATATATTTATCTAAGGATTTTGCTCTTATAAATAAACAAAGCCACACTTATTTGATCGGCAATGCTTTTCACTACTTATACATTGGACACATGGGATTTTTACATTCAGATCACTTAGATTATAACAGCTGAAGTTAAAAAGTGTTTAAAAAGCAAGGATCAAGTGAGTGTGGCTTGATTATGCACGTTGAAAACTAAAAAAGACTCTATTTCATATAATATGGACTGAGCTTGGTAATTTTCTCAGGCAACTGGGAGGCTACAATGCAAAGTCTGCAAATTTTACATGAAAATACTTGACCAAAACAACAGGCAAGTAAAATAATGCATCTGTATACAAAACAAAGCCTTCATCAAGTTTTCAAAGGTGCATTTGACATACAAGAATCATCATCAGAAAGAATAGCATAAAAACGCTTTATTACATTATAATCTCATACACAAGTTATTGACACAGTATAATTTATCGCACATAATTATGATACATTATTCAGTAAAAATCAATCTCATAACTTACTAATAAGTCATAAATAACATGATATACAGAGAGCAGAAAGGCCTTGTCAACATGCTTCATAAATATATGAAAGCTTTCCAGAAATCATGTTGCATGAGCGGTATATAATACGTAATACATCAAATAAAGTAGATGCAAAGCATGCAATAATTTCTATTTTAGCATGACAAGACCCCTCCATCGGAGAATTCAATCAATCTTTATGTGTGTATGTAAACATGTACACTGTCACATTAGAAATATTATGTGTAGCTGTGTTATGTGTTTATTATCATATCAAAGTGTGCCTGGGATTGTATATATATTTTAGTGTTTCATTTAAAGGCTCGGACTTTCGGAAAGGGCAGAATAATGGTTTTATTTTCGGTTTTTGATTTCGTAATTTTTAAGTCTAACACAGCTTCACTTACAATTAAATTGAGCAACAACTAGAAAGCTGACATGGTATTAAGGTTGTTGTTCTTGCCTTCTCTTGTGCTGGAGTCTGTACTGTGCTGTTACTTAGTGTGTCCACTTGCTGCATGGTGGTGTTGTTGTTGTAGATGTCTCTGTCGTTAGTTCCTGGGCTCTCCCACAGGGGGGCTACTATACCCTTCACACCAGGTGGTGTGGCACAACCAGTCCCAATCCCACAATAGCTGACCATAGACGCACCATAGAGGGACCACAGGTGGCTGAGAGATGGTCTATATCTTTTGTGCTTTGTAAAATTACAAGTTACATGTCAAATTCAGATGAAATCGAATCCCAATATCAATTTGTTTCTAATTATATTGAAGTAAATTGCAAATGTCATAGTAAATCTGTACTTCATAAGTAAATGATCGATCTATGAATGAACAATTTTAACGTGTGTATATATATCAAAGATAGAAATATCAAGACGGCCAGCGTGACGCTTACTGTCTGTGGACACAGGGAGCTACAAGTGACGTGAACGAAGGACGGCACAATAGGTCATGCCAACTATACTTTCCCAAGGGAAAGATGAAATTGAATTTCGAGTATATATGATAGAAACAAGACAGTCATGCATGCAGAAGGCAAAGTCTGAACAGAAAAGAACGAAACGAAAAGTCTTGGTGATGAATAAACGGTAGAATAAAAAGCCATAATGACATGACGATGTACAAGCAACCCTACTAGTTCTACTGTAACCCGGATTGGAATGGAGTGCGCTTCAGCCTAACCATCAAAGCACTTCAAGTGAGTCGATGAGACAGCACAGGGAGAGTGCCAAAGCGAAAACCCCACACAAGAGAGGTTGAGGCAGCAATGCCGCAGCATGGTTGTCTTAACGAGGAGACAGGTGGAGAGTAACACGATCCTCAAATGGGCTAAATAATTGCTTGCCTGGTTTGAGAGTCCTTCAGGACCCAAAAAAGGTTAGAAAGGAAAAATTCATTAACCAGGTTTAACTTGGTCCATTTATCTGGGCCTGGATGAAAAAGCCTCGTTAAGATAATTGACAGCTCTGGAGAGTCCTGTGTGAGCATTGAGTGTACTCTCAATTACGGAATCCCTTGTACGGGACATTTCAAAGGGTTGAAAAGAGTTATCCAATTACATTTTAAATCTGTAGGGCGCTTAATTGATTGTTGCTATATCACTTGACTCACTATTCGGTATTTCATACAACTTTATATTATATACAATTTTTAACTGAATGTCTCACAATACAATTGGTAGAGATTGTAGTATCTTGAAAGTTCCAAATGATAGAACAGTTGCAAATTTTGAATGGGAAATTTGCTTCTCGTCTTATTCCTTTGTTTTGCCGTTAAGATGACTAAAGGTAATTTAATCTCCTACTTCTCAAACTCTTCTATTTTAATGCCCAAAGAGATCAAACTAATACCAGGAAACCAAGTCTACCCAAAATTAAGTACATATACCTTTCGTGGTTGATAAGAGCATATAACATAGGAGAGCCCAGAGTTTGTAGTGTGATGATAGGTACTCGTCTAAGATGTCTTGTATTTCTTATGAGTAGTTCTCATATGTGACAACAATTGAGCAATGTAATATTGCCGAGTATTTGCAGTATTTTCTATGCAGTTTTTGCAACAAAGCACAGTGTATTTTCTATGCAGTTCCTGCAATGAAGTATTTTCTTAGCATTTTTTGCAATGAAGTATTTGCTATGCAGTATATTTATGCCTTGATGGTTGCATGGATGTAAAGTGCGAGAGAAAGAGGAGAGAGTGTGCTAGCATGGCGAGTGGCAACGTGGTGTGGAGGGAAGGATACGGACCTCGGAGGTCTCCATCGAGACTTACCTAAAGCAGGGTTAGTGTAGTCCCAGCTCTCCTGGTCATTCCGCACAACGTTCAGCTTCTGTGGCTGAAAACAAGTAAAGAAATAACTGAATAAGCTAAAGTCGAGATGAGACAAAACATTTTTGAATCCAAGGCCCAAATTTCTCGAAATTGGACAAAACATCTTATAAGTCCAATGTCAAAAAAATTCTATAATTTGTCAACATTAATGATTTACTCTCGAAAACAGGGGGAGTCTGAACAAAAATCTGCAAGTCTCTGAATCTCTCAAAGGCCTGAGTTTTTGTCAGGTAAATCTGATCAGATTCTGCATTTCCTGGAAACAGAGATCACAGAGACAGACAGGGAAAATTTTGTAAACTTTGCAAAGACCATATCCAAGGGATGGTTCATTCATCACAGGCAAACATTACAAACTAAATCTGAAACTCTGAATTGCTGTCAGTCAGACATCTCATAATTGCCAGAATTGAGACAGCTTTATTTGTGGAAAGATGATCCTCGTTTATTATTCAGCACTTGAGGAATCTCAGCAATCTGCATTATCTTATCAATATCATCTCTTGCATTTCTTATGCCTTCCTTATGCCTTCCTTATTCATTCCTTATGCATTATCCGAGATTTATCTGCAAGTTATCGGTGATGCAGAATGCAAAATGCACCAGTAAGCACTTATTAATTTGCAAGATGTAAGCCTTGGTACGTGTTTTATTGATGCCCAGAGATTTCCCATATAGAGGCAATTTCTCGTTGATTGTAAAAGCTTCAAATTATCTCGTTACTGAATCAGATTACCATGATTACTGATGCTCCTGTTAGTCTGATTCTGAGTTCTGACAGGGCACAAAAAGTTATTTTGTAAATTTCCAATTTCAAGCTTAATCTCCGCAGTAGTCGGAATCATATAAATCATATTATAAAATCATATCGCAGACTCTTCAGGCTTGCCAAGAATCATGGAATCATGCATGTTAAACAAACACAAGCTCTTTTGACAGAACTTGACGAGGCCGATTATTTCTGGGACTTCAGCAGCAATTTTATTGTAATTTTGTCATCAAAATGTAAGTTGATATCATCCACAAAAAAACTTGAGCGAGGTACGATTTTATGATGCTATTTCAATCTAGATTTGTAACATGATATCTCTGAGGCAATAAACATAGCTTCTCATATTTAGCCTTTTACCTATCTAAATGGAAATTTCACAATCTTATGCTTTTTGTTTCTATGACGCATAGCATGAATCAATAGAATCTGAACTTTGCAACATCTTTGTACAAGATGTTCGTAAGATGTAAACTGAGATTTTGAGAGAAATATGCACAATCAGATATCATTAAATTTTGCACGAAATATGTACCATGGCAGCAAGCTTTTGGTTACTTGACAGTTCTATCAGCATTTTGACATTATATCAGGCCATCCTTGAGTATGCATTTGTCATTTTGATTGTACATATGATGTACATACATTTTCAGATAGAAACGACTGCATTCAAATACTAATGAAATCAGTTGAATACTTGACAAAAACTTAAATGCTCAGATTCAGCTTGTGAGAAGTTTTAAAACTTACCTTCTTTTATACAATATATTCCATCAATATTCATATTTTTATCTCTGAATCAAAACTTACCTTGGCATATTCAATCTTCAGCGTGCAGCAACCAGAATATATGTCGGCTCCATTTAGACTCTGCTTGGCTCTTCGGGCTGCTTCTACATTATCGAATCTAGCACTGGTCAAGGATGAACGTCATCGAACGAGATGAACAACAGAGCAATAAACGATCAATAAACTTGATCAAGTGCTACTTCCCCCAGGCTCCCCGAAGCTCCTCAAGGTTACCCAGACCCCAATTGGTATCTGTCATGTCACAGATTCCCAGCAAATCCTAGCAATTCCCAACAATTCCGAGCAATTTCAGAGCAAATCAAACCTAAGAAGAACCGAGTGTACCAGATGCATGACATCTTGGCATCACATCGGCATGAATCCTACATCACCCAGGCAGTTCTAAGCATCAAACTCAAGGTTGTGGCTATTAATGTTGTTTATTTGTAATCTCAGCAGCCATTTTCACCATACTGCTCCAATCACTCTTGAGGAGGGATAGAGGAGGCAGAGATGGAGGAACATAAGAGGGAAAGGAGGGAAGAGCAAGGAGGGAGGAGAGAGAAAGAAGAGAAGGAGAGAAGGAGAGGAGAGAAGGAGAGAAGAGTAAAAGTGGGAGGATGGAGAGAGAAAGGAGGGAGTAGGAGGGAGAAAGGAGAGAAAGATGAGGAAAAGGAGAGACGGAGGATTGAGTGATGAGAGAGTGAGGAGAGGGGGAAGCACAGAGGGAAGGAGAGAGGGAAGGAGATCTCTGTTATTCATGATGAGAGATGAATTCTGAGACAAATTAAGAATGACAGAATATGAGGCCATATTGAGAGAAAAACAGATTCTAAGAGAGAGAATTCCGGAGTAGAAAGGAGGAAAACGAGAGGGAGAGAGAGGTGGATGCCGCCTGAGACCTCGCTTAATGGAAATTCATCAATCACAAACAGGAGCAGCCGACAGCACGTCAAAATTTTAACCCTTCAGGATGAATATTTGCACATGAAATACATCTTTTTGGCACGACACTCGCCTCTTGAATCTCCTCTCGCGTGACATTTGCAGGCAATTGCAGCCGTGCATTTTGAGTAATGCACAACATTGCAGGCTGAGACCAGGTTGGGACACAAAATGCATGTGCCACATTATGCCAGGACAGCAATAAAGCCTATCAGACACAATAACATTCAACAAATCAGGGCAGTTTGCCTGTTAATTGCAATCATCACAATTAGCACAAAATCAACACTCAGGTGTGACATTGTCATCATACGTAATATACGGCATTAACTGGCAAACAAGGTTAACAAATCAATGAGGCCTTATTATCAATATCGAGAAGTGTCATAAATTATTGCTTTCCATATATGCACATCGAGTTACACCTACACAATCATAAATCATTTAACAGAACCAAAGAGCAATAGTTATTAACGCTAACAGTTTATGTAAAATATCTATATTATATGGCAACTTGACTAATTTCCCTATATGGCTTTAAAAATATCTTTTCATATAACTCACTTGCAACTTCTAAATCAAGAAGAAATTTTACAAAAATCTTGAGTAATACAAATTTGTTGTATGGGTCATGTTTATGTAACAAGTTAAAGTGAAAGTTGAACTGAAGAGCAGTTAGAATCCATTGTCAATTTCCCTTATTACGTGAACGAAATTCTCTTGATACTTACACATTTAAGAATCTATTACACTTATAACTTATTAGGTCTAAAAGAAAAACTTTCCCTGCTCTCCAGGTCAAGAGGACTTGCCAGAAGACGTAAGAGGGAACAAATCAAACGGGAGTTATTACACGACCGGAAAGAGACTGAGAACAGCAGAGAAAGGAAAGGGGAGAGAAAAAGAGAGAGTACTTATGAGGTACAAATAAATCAGCTGGCTCTATTTGTTAGTCTGTTTGAGCTGGATTTATAGGCTGCTGGAATCACCACAGTAACACTGCAGCTCTCTCTCAGAGAGTTCTTTCTCTCTCAGCTCTCTCTCTCTCAGCTCTCTTTCAGCTTTGTCTTGGAGCTCTCCCTTAGCTCTCTCTATCTTAGCTCTCTCTATCTTAGCTCTCTCTATCTTAGCTCTCTCTATCTTAGCTCTCTATCTTAGCTCTCTATCTTAGCTCTCTATCTTAGCTCTCTATCTTAGCTCTCTATCTTAGCTCTCTATCTTAGCTCTCTATCTTAGTTCTCTCTCTCAGCTCTCTCTCAGTTCTCCTCAGCTTTCTGGTAGGTGAATGTCGAAATGGAAGCAAAAGGTCAAGGCACTTTTTACAAAGGCAAACATTGGAGCTTGATTACAGCCGCCTCATAGATGAAAAGCACAGCTGCCTAGACAAAAGGTGCAGTTCCAACTGCAGACAGGAGGCACTGCAGCAGAAATTGAGGCAATGCAAAATTGGGAGAGAAAACAAATGCAGAACTACAGAAATGGCAGGGTGATAGCAGAAGTGGAGGCAAAATTGAGATATGAAGAGGGGACAAGCAGAGAGGGAGAGAAAAGGGAGTGATCAAAGCAATGCTTACATTTCAAAGAGGGAACCAGAAAGAGAAAGGAAATGGAGAGGGAAAGTGAAGTCTCTCAGCTACTGATGACAATATCAGAGTTGGGGGCAGCAGTAAAGAGGGGAGGGCAGAAAGTGGGGAAAAAGAGAGGGATACCAAACACAGAATTGAGTACTTTCCAGAAGCTCCTGAATATTTGAAATTTCAATTAAGTTAGAAACCCTGAAACATCAGAGCAGATCCTCAAGAGAGAGACCTGTGGCAATTTTATCATTCTTGATTAAACTCTTTCCTACTAAAATCGAGCGTCACAACTATACTATCTGTGTGCTTAAAATAACAATATTAGAGGCAAGTGTGATTTAAACATAACATAGTTCTATGACTTAACTAAGGTTAATATGCTTCCAATATAGACGGCCAGTCAGATCACTTAACAAATGCAATTAACTCAGTCCACAAACCATTATGAGCTTCTTTCTCACTAATTATCTGCTGAGAAAATTAAAAGCAAAGCAAACAAAAATATACGTACAAGCATACCATATTCATTAATCATTAATTTCATAAGTTTCCTCTGGGTTACCTCCACTTCATTGCCAATTTCTAATATTTGCCCATACACATTTATGTCATGCTAATATTTCCTCAAGAAATTAGTTTGTATTTATCATTATTTCCTCTAGGGCATACAAGTACACTTTTCTTTTTTATTTTCTTTTTTCTCCCAGTAATCACTGATCAGCTGTTCCGTTCCTTTTTTATTGCTCCACTTATCAAGAACTACCCTATTTTCCTATTTTTTGCACTTGCAAATGCCTTCATCTGTTTGTAAATCTCACTATCTCGAGTGCTTGTAGCTGATTTTGTTATGCTACGAGTAACATTTCAGCAACACAGAAACGCTAGAACATTACAGGAAAAGAAAACGGGGGGGTAAAAAAGGTTTGTTATGTTTCGGGGTATTGCGTTACTTTCAGTTTATTTTACATGTCATCAGAATGCTGCTGCATTGCCTTGTTTCTAAACTTTCTACGGCTTCATTCATTCCTCTGCATAAAAGAGATAAGTGATTGACATATTCTCTTCTTACCTTGCCTTCGCAAAGGTTACAGATAAATATGTAATTAGTATCAACACACCAATGTCATTCCACCTTTATCATGTAATAGAAAGTGTCAGAATGCACCGCAATAATAAATGAAAGGGGGATCCCCTTTTCGGAGGCACAAATCTCCAATTTTATATGTAGCATTCCCTGCCCAGGGATGGATGGATGTGGGGTTCTCCTATGGAGTATGGAGGAATGTACCAAAAGAAGAAGGATGATTGAGGTTTTACATCCAGTATTTAAGAACTTAGTAGGCCAGTTAGGACAGAAGGTGGACACAGCAATGAGGTGAAGGAGGATGGAAACTGATGTCTGCTGTTCAACATAGGTCAAGGTGACTCAACTGGAGCTGGAATCAAACCTAGGACCCAGAGATTGTCTGATTAGCAGCCCAGGGTACTACCAACTGAGCTTACCCCTTCCTGGCTAACTCTTCTTGGCATCTCTAACTTCAGCAAGCTCAGTTACCATATTTCTTTTGTAATTGTAAGTTCAAGATTGGCCTCAATACCAAGTCATTCCAACAATATGATGACATCAGAATCCAAATCCTTTATCGGTCATAACTGGTTAGATGATGACATCACAGTATTGACGAAACCGGTGAGGTTGCAGCGAAGTACTCGGACATGTCCTTTAATAACACTTTCTTATTTTTCAAGAGCGATTCAATTAATATCAACTGACATCTTCACTTCATCTTCGGATCTGATAATCAGATGAGGGATTGCCGGAGGATACAAACTCCCAAGGGTCCGGCGGAGGGTATTAAGCGAATCCTGAGAAACACTGCGAAGGTGAAATACAAATTGGACGGCAATAATCTCATTATTTTGAGGACATGCCAAGGTCAGGAGCATCAGGAAGAGCCGCTTACTCTATTAGTTACAATTTTTTCTCAAAGAAATATTGTACTTGAGATAAAACACAGGGATGATACAGAGTCTGCGGAATCTCCCTCCCAGCTGCTACACACTTAGTTGGCCAAGCAGAAAAATGTATCAGGCCTGGGAAATATTGCAAATAGGCTACATTGGGTTATCTCTTAATAAATTGGACCTGTCACTCAATTAGATCTCTCTCGATGTATTTTTCTCATATTTTTCATATATCTATAGACAAGGTGACCCTGTCTGAAGAGAGTATTTAGCTTTTATCAGGACTTACAGGATCAAACTGACACCTCCAAAGTGACAGGAGACCGTCTCGTTTACCACATTTGCCATAATTGACATGACAAGGACAGAACAAAAATATCTGCAAAAACTCTGAAGAAACATAATATTATTGCACTGTCGCTGTTTTTGCAAATTTACATAAGAGGCTAAAATCTAAGACTATAATATTTACATCAATCATCAATTCATAATCTTGACCAGTTATTACACAGAAGAAGCTATATAAATCATTTTATTCGCCACAGATTCCCTGAACCAATCAATATATTCCGAACCGATTTTTATCAGAAATGAATCCTAAATCAAATATGCAAACTGATTAAAAGAGGCATTTTATAGACCTAATGATTATATCTCCATATACCACTTATTAAGAATCTGTCTTGGCTCTGCAATCAGTCTGAGACAGTCTAAATTCAGTCTAAATTCATAACATCTGAATTCAGTTTGATATTATTAATCCCATCATTTTGGAGGCTTTATCAAATATCTTTTGGTCGTTAATGTCCCTAATTGAGGAAATTATCTACTGAGATAACTGATAAATAGTCTAAAATCAAAAACACAACAGGTTATTGCTAAGATTCAGTAAAAGAGATTGCATCTATTTGATTTAATCGGAATGTCTCTATTTCTCAAATTCCATTTGAAAATGAAAATCTGTTATTTCAGTGTTTCTTTTTTAGATTTGGCTCGTAAATTCAAGTTCTCTAATTGCGGAAATTGGCTAATTGCGGCATAGCTCCAAGGACATCATTTAATTGCGGACTGTTTCCAATCATGCCAAGACTGGCAAGAGGGATATTTTTCAATCAATTTTAACTGAGCCACTTAGAAACTTAAGCTCCTTCATCAATGACATAAATTACTTCAAATTGGGATATAGCAACATGAAATTAACCCAAGAGTCAATTTACAATGAAATTACAATGAAATTATAGATATCCAATAAACAAATGCACCAGTGAAGTAATGCGACTATTAATGGCAATATGTGGTGTAATATACCACACTTAATAACATATCAACTTGAATTAAAAGTACTCTTGCACATAACTTTGAATGAATCATTGAATCAACACTTCGATCAAAGTCATTTTTAAAAAGATTTATGGCAATCAACAAACCTGCAAATTATTTGGTATTGACTTTTTTTAGGGATGACTGCTCTTGTGGGAGGCTCTCAACTAAACTTGCTATTCAATAAAAATACCTTCACTAAAAAACTTCCAAAAGATTCTGAATCTTTTAATTTCTTCCAGAGACTATTTCTTGAGCGTTAAAAAGAAGTTTGATGTATGAATCTCTGTTGAAAAGAGGATGAAAATATCTCCAGTATGTACTTGAATAATGTATCACTTCTTTGAATGATGGATCGCAGGACAGACAGAAGCTATTATCGATTAATCTATCATTCTTGGCAATAATAGGCAGGACAGTATGGTATTTCATTGCCCAAAGAAAATTATCAATATCTTCATATACTCTACAGAGTACAGAGATAGAATATAAGAACAGCCCGTTACCATCAATAGAAGTTCAAAATTTATAAGAGGAAAACCTAAGTATAAACACATTTATAAAGGCTAAGAACCGATAATGTTCATTATCTTTTCCAGCCCATGAGGCAATACAAACTGGTTAACTCCAACAAAAAGGAAAGTTTGAAAATATTTAAGACATGACATGACAAAGGCATAATGCAGATATTATACCCCCACATCGGCTCCGATTCTGTTTTTAGGATTAACACAGACACCATTAAATACAAATCCCTTTCGCTCTGCAATTACACATGGACGTTCGGAAGAGGAAATCTCAAACGTGTGCTCCTAAACTTGTTCCGGGGGTTCTGAAGTCCTTTGCTTTTCTTTTCTGAAGGTTTTTCAAATCTGAAGAGTCTGACCCAATTCTCATCAATGGAAATGGGAAATCTTTTTCTTGGCTGACATCAAACGAAGATCAAACCTGCACCAAGAGGACAGTGTGGCTCGGGAGTATGGCTCGGAGTACCCAATAAGGAAAGGAGCAGGAGGGAACGCTTGGCATCGAGGCTCAATTTGGGCCAGGCAGGATAAAAGGAAAGATTCCAAAAGAATCATTCGAATAAGGAAGGACGGTCACAAGGGAAATTGTACAGAAAAAGACATAAATGAAAGAATCAGACCAAATCTGACCACGTCTAGCTGTGAAATTAGACCCATATGAAAAGATGCCCCAGAGATACCTTAGCCGTATCTGACTTGAGCTTAAGATAGAGAAAAGATACTTCAGAGGATGCGAGGTGATAGCCCTGTCGACACATGGTCCCAAAATCATATTTACTCATTAGGATGCCTGATTCAGCCAAGACACAAGTTCACCACTGAACCTTTCTTGCTTTGAGTACTGCAAATAGTATCTGATGCTTTAAACATTTTCTACTAATTCACCAAAATCAAAATTAGTTGAGCATTGATATGTACACAAGAATATTCTTTTTCTGCCCTCTCTTGCAGGAGATATAATTTATACAAGAATGTGCAGATAGAAATACATCAAGATTGGAAAGAATAGTAGAAAAGATTGATGGACATATGGAGAAAGATAGACGGAAGGAATGGCCAGAAGGACAGACAAGATAGACAAATAAGAAAGTTATAGTCTGACAATGGAGACGGATATAGGACAGACCAACCACAGAAAAATTACCACACAGGTGCTCCTTAGACCATCTTATACTAGTGGTTCATTAGCAAAAGCTGTGTTTACACACTGTCTAGCAAACATTTTCTTATAGATGCAGAAAAATGCTCTGGTGGTGAGGTGAAAATGAGTAACCATCTGGATTCTGGAATTCCAGCCTTATCCATTACTGCTCTTGGATGAGTCTTCACATTCACGTTTCCTTGTGGGGGCTGCCAAAAAGCATTTTAACATAATGCAAAAGCCATTGTACTCATGTTACCAGTATGACTTCAGACCATTTTCATGTCTACATTATGATCATTATCATGTCATAGATTCTTGATTGACATCCAAGTATTTTATCATTCTTGGCATGATATCAAATACATTTTTAGATTTTTATCAGACTTTCTATTTCTCTTGTAGACTTGTTATATGGTCCATGATTTTGATCCATTCATTAGACTTTACATTAGTTCTATCTAAATCATGCAATACTGGTGGCCAAGACTGAGTAAAGACACATTTAAGACAGAACCAAATTCCAGAGATCCGCAATAATTGAGTCTTTTTCAGTGGTCACTGCGACAAGGAATCCCTCTTCAGCAATGATGATAAGGATGGATGGATGATCCCCCAATTACACTAACGCTAGGAAGTGTGATGGGGATTCTGATAGTTGACGCAAGGAACGAGAATTTGATGCGGGATTTCTCGCTGAGCATGCGACGTGCGACGCACAACGCTTCCGATAGCCCGATACACGGACCAATCAATCCTCAAGCGTTGGCAACAACAATTTTATCCCATATCAATACAGGGAAGGGCAGGGTGGGCGCATCAAATTCTCGTTCCTTGCGTCAACTATCAGAATCCCCATCACACTTCCTAGCGTTAGTGTAATTGGGGGATTCTATTATCGTTGACGCAAGAACGGAATTTGCTGCGGGATTTCCCGCCGCGCATGCGCCGCGCAACCCACAACGCTTCCTCCGCACAGTTTGAAGCAATGATTGGTCTGTGTACAATTTTTACCTACCTATGCCCTGTGGAGCAAGGTTGTAGCCATATCCTGTGGAGTAATGGTCTTGTGATAAAACTTGGCAAAGGTACACCCTGATGACCACCCAGCCTTATTGAGAATTTCTTCAATGGGTACTGCGCTGGCAAGTGCGGATGAAGTAGCAGCGGCTCGTGTCGAGTGTGCTGTGAAGTTTTCAGAGATGCCTGCCGGTAGAGCATGGTATTAATCCAGCGTGCAATAGTAGCCTTAGACACTGGCTTATGATTTTTCGAGTAACTGAGGAAAAATTTTGACTGACTCTGTCGGAAATGTTTTGTACGCTTTAAGTATTCAGGAATATAATTAACGACACACAGTCTGCGGTTTGGCACAAAAGCTTTAAATGAGATTGTGGGGACAGAGCGACCTGGTCTGGACTGCTTCAACGGGTCAGTCAAAGCAAAAGTAATAACATTTTTCTTCTTAAGCATTGTGCTAATGTCTAAACGGTGCAACGTCTGCACCCTCTGTGCTGAGACCAGTGCCATGAGAGTAACCAATTTTAATGACAAGTCTTTAAGGCTCAAAAATTTGGCTGGACCCAACGTCTTTAAGTAGTTCAACACAATGGTTGGGTCCCAAATGTCAACATAACGAGCCCGAGGCGGGCGAATGTTATAAACACCTTTCATAAATCGAACAATTAACGGGTGCGCCCCAGCAGTAACTGAACCAAAATTAATAATGAGTGAAAGTGCACATCGTGTCGTGTTTAACGCGCTGTAACCTATACCAGTCTCAAATCTGTCAACAAGAAAATCCAGGACCTCTGCTACAGAGGGTGTATAGTAACTAATTTTCCGTTCAACACAAAACTTCTGCCATCGTCGTAAGGCAGAATTATACTGTTTTTGAGTACCCTTTCGCCACGACTGGTAAATGATGTTAAGAGCTTTCTCTGAAACGTGGTAGTTTTCTTTCGATTGCCGGAAACTTTGCAAGCAATCAGCCGTAGATGAGGCAGAGGGTGGACTCTCGAGGGCTCGCTCGGCAGGTACAGAGACTGGTTTTTGGGTAAGATCACTGGCACATCGACTAACATCTGGATTAACTGTGCGAACCAGGGCTGAGCTGGCCAAAGAGGTGTGATGATCAGTGCGTCTGTGCATTGTAACGTCAGTTGCTGTAAGCATCTGGTGATAAGGCTGAAAGGCGGAAAAATATAAGTGTAAATATCAGCCCAAGACATAGTAAAGGCATTGACATGATACGCCCCAGGGTCAGGCCTCCAAGTCACAAATGTAGGCAGTTTTGCATTAAGCCGAGAGGCAAACAAATCTATCTCTGGTGTTCCAAACCGATGGCATAGTCTGTTGAAAATATCCGGATAGATTGCCCATTCAAGTCTATTGTCAACATGGCGACTTTCATAGTCCGCATGGATATTTAAAACTCCAGCTATATGTTCTGCTGAGAGCCAGATGTCATGAGTTATAGCCCAATTCCAAATTTCCTTGGCAACCTGATTACACAACTGTGACTTGGTGCCGCCCATGTGGGTGATGTAGGCAACAGTGACCATGTTATCTGATCTAACTAGAACCGTTTTCCCCCTAAGGGTTTTGACGAATGCTTGTAAAGCCAATTTAACTGCCAACAACTCACAAACATTGATATAGCCTCGAGAGAGGAGAATCTCCTCATGCGAAAACGGACCACCAGTGGTTTGGGATCCACATTTTGCCCCCCAGTTCTGCAATGTGGCATCTGTGAACAACTCTATATCAACCGACCCTTTCACAATTTTGGCAGTAGAGGTTGGTAAGTTATTTATCCACCAAGTTAATTCAGCCTTCATGGCATGTGTGATTACCACTGGAGCATCAAAGTTTTGATCATGTCTAGCCAAAGCATTGATCTTAGCAACTTCAAGGTCTCGATAGTGCAAAGGGCCCTGGGGTACTCCAGGAAAAGTGGAGACAAGTTGACCTATCACCTTGGCTAAGGTTCTAATTGTGACCGTGTCTCGCAGTAATAAGGTCTTACAAAACTCCACATAGCGCAGTTTCTTTTCTGCCGTTAAAGTGACGGACATAGCGTCAGAATTAATTTCAACCCCAAGTACGTGGTGGAATTGGAGGGAGTTAAACAAGATTTTGTGGGGTGAATAAGAAACCCACAGTGTTCTAAAAGAGAAACAGTGGTCTCAACCGCCTGCGTACATGCTTCAGCTGACTGAGCCTGAACATAAATGTCATCAATATAGGCCACTGCTGTGTGGCCTAAACGGTGAAGTTGAGCAAAAATAGGTTTAAGCAATTTAGTGAATACCCTAGGGGCATCAGAATAACCATTTGGCAAGGCGGTATACTGAAACAATTGACCCCTCCATTGGAACTTTAGATACTTCTGGTGGTCAACATGAATTGGCACAGTATAGTAGGCATCCGAAATATCAATAGAAGCGACATAACAGTCCTTGCGCACAATTTGTAGCACCGTCTTCAAAGTGTCCATTTTGAACTTTTTATATTCTATGTATTGGTTAAGAGGTTTAAGATTCAAAATCATTCTGTGATTCCCATCTTTTTTGGGCCTGGTAAATATATTATTTATAAATTGACCCGGCTCATGTGTTGAGCGGGCCAGGACACCTTTGTCAAGAAGTCTGGCAATTTCTGTGTCTATGGCCAAGGATTCTTGAACATTACAGACATGCTGATAAGGTTGTCTGCATTGGATTGGAATGTCGCCATCAATAAACTCCAATTTGAGTCCTGAAACTACTTGCAACACAAAACTATCATTAGTCAAATTGTGCCAAAAGGGGATAAAGTGTTTCAGTCTACCAGCCACTTGGCTACTTACCTGGTTAGTAGCAACATTATTAGTAACTGAAGTGACAGGCTGAACTACTGTTGAGGAGCTGGAGCTCCCAGTGGCGGGTAGTCCCCCCCGAGATTCTGACCACGGCCTCTACCTCGGCCTGACCTCTTGTAAGGGCCTCCTTTCGAGTCACCTCGTCCTCGGCCTCTTCCACGTCCTCGGCCTCGTCCACGCCCAGTAGGCGCGGGTCGATTGTGGGATCTAAATGCTGAATGGGTCAGCTTGTTAACCTCCGACAGTTCCTTGATCATTTTGATGACATCATCACCAAACAACTTTGTCGTATAAGGTCCAGAGGATGAACATATCTGAGCATAGTCTGGGGACACTGCATTTCTAATAAACTCTCGTCTACGCATGGCAAGTTCAAAGTTACAATTGCCTAAAATCATGAGAGCATCTGAGCTCTGGGCCATCATAGCCTGAAAAGTTTCTTGAGACAAGGTGTTGGTGTCTGCATCCCACTCATTAAACAAGGTGTTCACCAATTGAACAAAAGCCGTGGTGCCTCTCAAAAGAGAGGTGTGGACTCGTTGGAGCCTTAAATCTTGGGCCCTGGCATGATGATCAATCATTCTCCAAACAGTTTCATTAACCTTGATATTTTCTAAGCCTGGGCAATTGGCTGGAGGCAAATATTTGTCTAAATTTGCACTAAGTTTGGATTCCTCAGGCTTATTGCGCATAAACTCAGTAATATTGTCTGCTAGAGTTTTGTGAATATTTGGGCCCTTGGGCTCCTCAGTGCTGGCTGCTGAGCACATTCTAGCCAATGACTGCTTTTTGGCCTCAGGCAAACTTTCCTCAAGCACAGCTAAAGGCCTCTTACGACTCACTGGAGTGCCATCATTAGTGAAACCCAATAATTCATTCTCATTGTAAGAATCATCATAATAACTGTCAGCATAGTCATACTCATCCTCCTCATAGAGTAGAGCATCATCCTCAGCACTAGACTGCTTGGACATATTATTTGACAGCAAAGCATTAAGAGTATTAGTCATGCTTTTAAATGCATTGGTCATGTCCGCCATCGACGAATTGGCGCCTGAATTGTCATCGACCGAGTCGGCCATTTTATCATTTTTGCTTATAGCCGAGTCGGCCATTTTTGCAACCGGCGCTTTCAAAGCGTCCGGTTTGGATGCACTGGCATCCATCAAACTCGCCTTCAAGACTTCTTCCTTTGTTCTGGACGAAGCTAAGTTCTTCTCCTTGTCCTTGTCCTGCTTTGTCTGCTTATGGCCTCCCATATTAGACGACAAGTTAAGGGAAGAGAGACGAGCCGCACGTCTAACAACCGCGCTGTCAGCTAGAAAAGTGCGGAGGAAGCGTTGTGGGTTGCGCGGCGCATGCGCGGCGGGAAATCCCGCAGCAAATTCCGTTCTTGCGTCAACGATAATAGAATTGGGGCTTTACGTCCCATACTCAAGCACTCCGTGGGCTAATCATGACAGCAGGACACTGCAATGAGGCGAAGTATGATATGAAACAGTTATGCATCAACTGGGAAACGCTGTACCTCAGTTGGACGACGGCCAAGATTTCCACCAGATCATGCAAATCATTGCAAATCTCAGCGAAAGCACACAAAAGCCCCTTTTCTCGAACATGTTAATTCACAACAATCGACGCTAGAATCTTTAGCTGGAGTGCGGAAGGGCATACAGAAAGAGGACAATGTGTGCACAAGCATGTCTCATGAAACATGCACAGATTACTTACAATATATCACTATATAGGATGTTCCTTCACAAAAAGCATCGCACCAAGCATACAATCGAGCATGGCAATGTAGAATAGTGCCAGCATGCAACGCAGGGTAGAGAAGTGTATCATTTCATAGGACTATGTTTGATACACAAAACCAGGACGAAACAACCTTTTACTTCTAACACCACAGCGCATTAAACTATGCACATTGAACAACCAGAAACATTTGAACCATCAATTGAATCTTCAAACACTGAACTACCCAAACCTAGCAGCTCTAAGACCTTCAAATGAACTTTCAAACACTGACATATGCATCATTTGCGATATTCAAACCTTCAAAGACTGACTTAAACAAATTCATTTAAAATCTAGGAGCATTTCAACCTTCAACAGACTTCCAAACACTGAACTACCCAAAACTAGGACCATTAGACCTTCAATTGGACTTTAAAACACTAACCAATGCATAATTTGAAGTATCAAACCTTCAAACACTGAACTATGCAAAACTAGGAGCATTTGCATCTTCCAACATCTCGACACACGCAAAGCATTAGCATTACACATTGCTTAGCACACAATGGCAACCCATCTTCCTGGCTTCAATCCAAGGATTTCAATTGCACTTGGCACACCGCATATATCACCATTATCAAATTACCAAGAAGCATAAGCAAAGCACACAACTTATGAGTACTATCCCCATTTGCCATACCTCATCCAACACCCAGTGCACATATATCTTTTCTGCATAACTGAGCATTATTTAGAGTGCGCTGACACAAAATAACATTAGTGTGCCATTAATATTTCATTCCTTCGGTGTCAGACCATCAATTATAATTCAATTAGCTACAGTTGCAAGAGGCAACTATGCTGCAGTTTATGTTGTAACTTGTAAGGCATTGTATGCATTTTCTACATAGCCATTGACAAACTGTGAGGTACTGCAGTGCATTCGCATGTATACTTCAGATGATGTCCATATTCAATATTGAACTAATATATAGATTTGACATTAGACTCTGAGAGCCATATGATGACACTTATCTCAATTAGATGTAACAATGAGATGGATGAATAAATTATTTTGAATTTAAAAAATTTGGATAAAGTCAGATTTTAATGGACTTTTGATTAAATTGGTTCTTTGTGAATGGGCAGCCTTTATTAAGGTGTGTGCTTTTAATACAGAAAATACGGTAATGTAACTCAAAATACGACTAACTTGTTTGAATTTTTCCTCATCAGATGGAACTTTGTTATATTTTTAATCTTGTCAACTTTAACTGTAAGTCTGTAACCCAGCAATGAAGGCTTATCCTTCATAATATGTAATTATAAATTTATCAATTGACATCTTAATTTAATATCTGCAGCAGTCACGACTCGAGAAGTCAAAAGGCAATTTTATCATCAGCAAGGACCAAGGTGGGATCTACAAAGTCTAGGATATCTTTTATGAAAGAACTGAGGGAGATTGGTAAAGAAACATAAGCCTATTGTCTTGTTTGATGTTCTGAGCCTCAGCTTCACTTCTTTGTCATCCGTAATCTAGAAAATCCTGTGAAAAGCAGCGACGGATTCAACTAAAAAGAGGACTAGCTGAAGCTGCTAAGCTTTTATATAGTCTCCCAAATTCCAGCTATATCTTATTACAAAAGTAAAGATACACGACACAACAAGAAGATTTTAAAGTGAGGAAAAAAAAACTTTAAAAGCAGACTGAAAATCTTCTAACAAATGAAGCCATATATGCTCAACTATATGCTTTGCCAATTAGTAATATTAAGAGAAGCAGCTGTCTCAAGTAACAAATACCAAAGATTAATAGGACAAGAAACTCACAAGAGACTTTCAAAGGAACAGATGAACCACCTTTTGGACAAACCACCAGCAATGTTACATACCAGTAGGTAATGGCATTTGGTAGAAGGCACCAAATTACATTCAATAGCATCTTTTTATGAGGGCCTACATTTAAGGATGACTTTTCTATGATAATGCACTTTATGGAAAGACACCACCTATTTTGCTTGAGCTTATTTTTTCCAAGTCATAAAGCGCTTACTATTATGGGATTAGGTAAGATGCCGGATGATGCAATCCAATATCTCCTTATATCTTTTTTCTTTCAGCCAAGCCACACAATTTCCCTCTGGTTCAAGCAAAGACCTCACACACAGATCTGAAATTGATGAATGAAGCCTGAACGTAGTGAATGTAGGACCATGGTAGGTCCATGAATGAAATTCAAAAAGACAGGTTCAGAAATTTATTGAGTAAGACATCTTAATGGCATTAAGGGTTCAAGTGGCTAGACAAGGCAAGGATTTCAGAATAATTGTGGCTGTCTAACAATCTACGACAGTCCATCAACCTTACCGAGTTACCCATGGAGTGGACCCTTTCAGACCAAGTATGATGACAGTAACACTAAGCGACACATAACTGACGAGCGAATCAGATCTCTCCAGTTCGAGAGTTTTGTTTCAAAGTTCTGAAGTTCATGAGCAAGTGAGAGGAAGCTCAGGAAGCACCAGGGAACCAGTGGAAATTGAATTGTCACCTCAATTTCAAAGGTGCTTCAAAATAAGATGTCACCCTGTCAAGAACAAATACGGGCTGACAGTCTGCCAATATGGGATATTTGCCAAGAGAATTGAATTTTCTACAATGGTAGCTATATATACCGGGACATTATGCTCATACATGCCACCTGTGAGGTCTGAGGATACCGACTGGGGAAGTACTATATGACAATTTATAACATACACTGTTGAAACTCATAATGAGACCATGTCTTGCCCAATATCATCTATCCAGAACTCTGTGATTTCACAAAACCTCATTGAAAGGATAGGTTTTCTCCAGGGTTGCCAAGAGATATAATACCGGAACATTTTTCTACAGATCTTCAGAACCTTTATTAAACTACTTCAGACCCCCTTTATTATTTTGGAAAAGAGTGCATGCAGCAATCAAATTGCTGACAACGGTGCATCTTAAAGTTTCACTCTATTTGATGACATCATAAAAGTAGTGATGTCTTCACTAAAACAACAGTTTTATTGTGAAGACATTGTCATCATATTGTTCAGTGGTATATCAAGTCAAGTCAAGTTAACTTTATTGTATCCCAGAGGTAATTACACTGATATAGTCAGAGAGACCCATATCACCAATTTAGAGAAGCTCCGAAGGTCTATTTTGGTGTTTCCACTGAGACTTGCAACTCGAGGAATCACAACCCACAATAATAAGCCAATGTGCCAATATACTTTAACAATAGTGCCAAGTAACAGGAATACAATATTATGACACTCCATAATAATATCCATTCAAGGTCAACCACCCAAATAAATTGACCTCAGAAGGGTATGACCTTGTCGAAATGCAAGAGTGATTTTTGCATCATATTGCGAATATCAAAACAGCTCAGAAAGCAACCCTATTTGGGATACATAAATTTGGGTGAATTCAAGCGTGACAGAATCTCAGCATGTTTACTGTGTATTCATTTGCATTTCTTTGATGAATTTAATTCGTGAAATACATTGAGGGGTTGTGCCGTTGTGCCACTGTGCCAGTACTTCTGGTGACCCTTGCACATTTATACCGGTAGATCTTGCAGAGAGAGCATCTATAGTAGGGCAAGAATTATGGAGTATTGAGAGATAAAGGGTATTTTGGGAATTACATGGAGCGTTAAGAACAAGTAAAGAGACGCGACCATTTCGGCATGACACGCTGTGATTATGACCATAACAGGTCAAGCAATGGTTACATGCCTCCATTCAATCATCATGAATAGCAGGAATGTTTGCGCAAGATGATTTCGGAGTAATTTCAGGACAGAATTTAACCATGCAAAGAACCTCCAGCAAATATTAGCCTAACATGTCTTCAAGATGCCTCCTAGGTATTACTATATAGCTATACTGCTTCATAGAAGTTCATACATCAATGGTCATTAACACATTTGTAGGCAAATTATACTACTTGAGCCCTGAGGGAGAACTAAGACTGTACTCCTAGCAGAACATCATGTACTATTAGGATCAAACTCAAGAGCATACCCCTGAGAACTTGGATCACAATATCAACATTTGCCCTAATACAGCAATTGCATTTGCTCATACAATAACAGTGAAGGCATCTGGTCATCTACAGTACTAGCATTTCATTTGCCCAAGTACAGTAAAAACATTTTGCTGACATACTGTTTTGCCCACCTGCAGTGCATTCTATAGTTACAGCAATTGGCTACCTACTGCTACAGTAACAACATCGTGTACAGTAATATACTATCTTGCTAAATCACAGTTACAGCACCGGCTAACTTACAGACAAATGATAAAGGCAACTCTACCATTCTTCCTAGGAACCCCAGTAGATCACTATCACTTGAAGTTCAAAACAATTAATGAAGCAAAATGTAATCAAATTTCATTTTCCGAGAAAGCATAAATAATATATTATGCTTTTAGGAAAGGTAGCCTGAGGAACTCCCAAGAAACCAGATGGGACAATATTTCAGATATGAGGGACATAAATATTCAAGTGATTACAGCACCAAGAAATTAATAAACCAAGTAGCATTTTAAATCAAATTATAGTTAGAACTACACTCAACATTTGCAAAGGATACTCAACCATGGCCTGGACGCCATTCTTCTTAAAGATGACTACGCGAAGAACTTGACCGCTCGGACTGCAGATTGTGTGCATCACATCCTGAAAAATAAGAAATCATATTGTAAAACTCGGAAATATCAAATGCACATTTACAAGCAAGCAAAATCAAAATTGTATACTAAACTACAAGCAATTATTGGAATATTGGTGTAAGCCTCACTGTAAGGCCAAAATATAAGGGAACTTAGCCAGAGTAACACTATCTCATCAATTGATAATGGTCAGTTGGCATTGGAAGTAAGGCTGTTTGCAGATTCTAAAACCATATTTGAAACATTAACAATGAAAATTCAGTATTTACACAATCATGCTGTTGAACGACACTAAAAAAAGTTTCCAAAATTTGGCATTTTGAAGAACAAACAACAAACAATACGAGCGTCAAATAACATAACAATAATGCAACAGATTTGGATGCAAATTTGGCAAATGCCTCAGGCAGCATTTCAATGCTGTTCAAATTCTCAAAATTCAAAAAGGGTTATTCTCCAGCAAGTTTCTGCGAAAGCACTCAAAGCAGGAACACTTCCAATATCACATATTAAAGCAATAATGCTTCCAGAAAAAAACATACATTAAAAAAAAGTTCCTTTTCAAGACAAGTCTAAATGGACTAAAGGTGATAGAATGACAAAATGGAGAACATGTTCTGCTCATGACAAATTCTATACAATATACACATCTGAACTCAGAAGTGCATAGACAGTTTTTAGTGACTTTTTTTTCTAAACCATCTCTCCTTTTTTTTGTCTTACTTTCTATAGAACCATTATTTTGCAAACTCTTGTGCTATATATAGCAACAAGTATCAAACTAGCCAAAAAACTGTACATGTTCCTTAGGCATCACAGCTTTAAAAGTAAAGAATGAACTTATTGTATACGCTCACTGCTCAAACTAGATACAGCCAAGCATTTCTGGCAAGTTACCTAACAACCAAAATGATTTTTTAGTAGGCCTTGTAAAAATTGAAAGGTTGACATTGTGCCTGAAAAATAAATACTATAATGACTGACATTTCAACCATTGCATGATTAATTCAAATGAATTGTCATACCATGCATTCTGAACCATGCATCTGGCAATGATGGGCCATTTTCTCATTTTTTTCACATTTGGCATTTGTACACAATGCTCCATATCATGGCTGTATCAATATCTGTCCCATGCCAATGATGCCATGCAGTGTGCAGTCAGACTAGAAACATTACATCAAGGACACAGAAACATGACCAAATTGTTTGTCTGCCAAAATCGACCCACATATTTTTTTGTCGGACGGAGTCAATATTGATATATCATCATTAATGAATGGCATTGACCACATTGTATGAATTATGGCATAGAGCGAATACAGTACCATCTACTAGAATAAGTTATCATAGAAGTTAGCAGCACAAGTTAAGCGTGTTTATCTTTCAAATTATGTCTTTTTTCAATCTTCTTATACTATTATTCATCTTTTTTATTAATTGGTTTCTCTTCTTTGACATTACTTTTTTATGTATTCCATTATACCGTGCATTCATGAAGCAATTTTTCCTCTTCTATGCGTCATGCCCTGTCAGTTCTGGTTAGGATAAGTCCCCTTTTTTCCCTAAAAGCTATTTTGGACAACTATGGTAGTCTCTATGACTCTCTTGTTATCTTTCTGCATTGTAGTCTGGGATAAGACATTCTGGTAGATGATACAGTTATCCCTATAGTGCGAGACCACACTATAGGTCTTTGAAGGAGTGTTCGTTCTTAGGAGTGTGTTCGTTCTTAGAAGTATGGTCGTTCTTAGGAGTGTAGTCGCTCTTACGATTGTGGTCTTTTTTAGGTGTTAGGAGTGTGAGTTTTGTTGGGTAGTCTTTCTTAGGAGAGTGGTATTTCTTAGGGTGCAATCTTTCTTTGGGGCGCAGTCTTTTTTGGGGTGTAGTCATTCTTGGGGGCACTATTCCTAAGGGCCTTGTCAATCTAAAACTTAGCGGTCCCCGTGATACGCAACCTCTTCCATCCAAACTATGTTATACTTTCTGCAGGATGTGCAGGAGGAGGGTGGTTCTATACTGCAGGGTGATCCCAAAATGGAGTTTCACACAACACAGGGTCGACTGCAACACATTCTATGAGTGTTTTCTTTTTCATTTTTTGGAACTTTTCCCCATTTATTTACTATTTTCAGTCATTTTCTTATATTTTTTACATCTTCATAAAGAATGATGCATTGCTTCCAAAAGACAAATAGACTTCCTAACTTGACACATGCGTGGGTCAACAATCACATACATCAGGGGCTTCAGGGCTTGTTAAAATACCAGCAAATCACAGCCCCTGACACATACATCATAAATACAAATAGTATACATTTCCTGCAAAATATGCTCATGCAATGGAACATAAGAAGGAATATGACTATTTGACAGTTAAACTACATAAAGCAGTTCTATTTCAAGAAATATTATGCCCCATTCATCATCATTATGACCCCCAAGAATCATTATCTTTACTATCATGGTAACTAAATAAGTTGGAACTCTCAATACAGGCCATATGCATGCTACTTATGATAGAAACGAACGATTCCATTCTCTATCATAGGAAATATGACAGAAGAATAGACTATACAATTTATTATTTATAAATCCTCATTTTACATGTCAGAGAAATTGCTAGGAGAATTTGTATTTTTTTTGATCATTTTCAGGTAAAAAGAGTCACAAGAAACTTCTAGCTCCAATATCAAGAAGACTGCAGTCATCAATCATAAATCAAGTAGAGACCACTGGGATGACACTAGGATGACATAAGTTTGTAGAACTGAAAGTTTCTATGTGTTCAAGGACTGTTTTGTGTCTGTTCATATTATTTTCTCTTTGTTCTCCAATTCACCTCCCAAAGTGACGGCTAACCAGTCCAAGCTGTCTTTCTAAAAGTTTGTTTATCTCATCCACTTGAGAAAGACATGAGCCTAAACAGATCACTCAAACACTCAAGGCTTTTTTTAAACCTCTTTCACCTTATATTTTCTGACAATTCTTACAATTTTCCCTTCTTTTTACTTTTCTAAAAAGATCTGATTTGCCTTTTTTTGTCTTTTTCACTCAATGGGCTAAGTAACTCATTAGCGAAAAGGGAAAAAGAAATCATTGCTCCATTTAATATAATAGCTAACTACTCACTTTAAAGCATATAAACTCCCCAAGATATTAAAATTGAGCAAGTGGTAAATGAAGTCTTTCAACCTGTGCTTTACACTTTACTCTCGGGTCTTTCACATTTTCTCAAGTTACATCAACTTAACATGAAGCTACTTATTAGGTTATTATAGCATGGAAGTGTGTCATCACCATGAATCACCTACATATTACATTGCTCTCAAGATAGACACCAAGGCAGATTATAGACACTTGTACCAGATTATAGACACTGATACCATAGAGCTATGAGGGAGCCATGCTTATACATGGACAAATAGACAAACAGGCAGATAGACATAGGTCAGACAGATAGGTCCGAATAAGTCAGCCAGACAGATAGTCAGCCAGATATAGATAGCTCATGCCACTGAAGATGAAATGGTGTGACTGTCATGTGTACTGATGCGGTTAGTGCAGGTCTTGATGTTCTGCTAATGCCGTTGAATCTTGTTGATGGCTAAGCAGCTTTTCAAGCTGATGTGGAAAAATAGACCTAGATGCTATAAATGCAAGTAGATGGACAGACAGGCAGGTAGTAGCTACAGAAAGATAGTCAGATATAGATACATAGATGGCAGATAGAGCTCCATTTTTCCTTTTCGGGTATCCCTTATTTGCCTCACAGCAGGCCGGTTAATGGAGTGCAGAATCTCTTAACTGTTTAATATGACAGAAATATCTGAAGCCTCATCAAAGAGAAAGTGTGTTGACATCACGCAATAGATTAACCCTTTAAGTGGATTCGTTACTTGCCCTGCAGATACATTTAAGTGATTTTTCTATCTGAGTCTATCTTCTTTTAGTGAGTCATTTGGTCTCATCTACAATTTTTTGGGGTGTTACTAGTAAACTCTGTTGTATGACATGTGTTTTAGGAACACTTAAAATGAGGACCTTTAACATGTCCATGTTCACCTTGTAATTGAAATGATCAGGGCAATGAATGCAATGACCATGGTTTGTATTGTAAAGGTCAAACGTGTGCCTAAAGGTCAAAGTGAAGGTCAAAGGTGAAGGTCAAGAGTGAAGGTCAAATGGGAGGTCAAACACCCAAGGGGCTGCATCAATAGTACATCATGTTCTCCTTGTTCTCAGGGGAAAAAGTGGCAGTGATCATTACTAACAGATCAGAGAATTCACCTATAGTGGTGGCAATTGAGTAAATAGTACTGGGTACCCTGAGTAACACCTGTTGAGGAAGAAGTATAGGACTGACAGCACATCTGTCCAGCAGTCTGTATCAATAGCAAATGGTGGAAGATATTGATAAGAGCAGCTGACTTGATTATCCTAACACACCAGTGATTCACATTCTGCAGAAGATGCTATTAGTAGATAGAACATTTCTCTTCATCATAAGGTCAGCATTTAAGATCCATTTCCTACATAGGCCTACGAAGAAAATTTTTTTATAAGAGATTTGGCGTACAGACACATTGCGGCATGTCATACAACATATTGGCACTTCGAGACATTTCAGCGGATATTTTTAAGTTAACCAAGCAAAGAGTTATATCACACCTTTATGATATCAAATGGCCTAATATTCTACAAGTTCTGATTTCTCCATTTTGAGTTCTAAATGAAAAACCTGAATCTATAATATATTTCTATGATTACAGAGGCATTTCATGTCATAAAATCACTATCACATTGACAGCATTCCTGCACCAATTCAGCTAGTCAGTGTTATTTGCATGTTAACTTCACACTTTAATCTTTATTTACAAGGAGACTATGGGGAGTGTGCATTGCTTCAATAGGAGCTTAATTCAACTATGTCACAAAGCCATTCAACTATGTCACAAAGCCATGCCACTGACTGTAACCCTAACCACATTAGATATGATCAAATAAAGATACCAGAGACATGGTCTCTATTCACACCTCAGCCCAATCCTATATGATATTTACTATCAACTGATTCGCCTTTGAAGTTGACAATATTGCATGACACTACAAAAGGTCCACTTTTGATCTGGGAAGTGGAAAGCCAAGCAACTCAAAATCTATATCATGCTACAGCATGTAGTTCTCCCATAAACCTATGATAGTATGCTATAATGGCAGGACATTGGCAGGTTCTCTCTTCATTAGTAGCAACTAGTTGCAAATTGCAAGCCATTGTAAGGCAGTTAAAAGTTAGTGTAGCTCTCAGCCAAAGTTCTTGTCAAGAGTTTGGAATGAACCAAATATTGAGATATCGTTACATCCCATACCATAGAGGTTGTTATTGCAATCATTTTTAGCAGGAAAGAATCAAAATTATCCTCCCAACACAAGAAGCGAAAGAAAAGTAAGTTCCGTAATTAGCAAAAGTGCAACGTTCTCACAGTACTGCTGCAAATTTTCAGTCAGTTGAGACAGGAATAAATTAGTTTATACAGTAAATATCTGAAAAAGTTTAATCAGATAGCTTCCATGTACTTTTCTTTAACCTTTCGAACAATATTGTATCAAATATCGTATCAAAATACTGTGGAATTAATCATCATTCCATCATTTGTCTAACTCGCATTACTTCAGTGTGATTTTTAAAGACAAGACAATTCATCAGTCACAGAGCATTAGACAAATTTTGTAAAATAAAATAAGTTTTTGTTTACATATCAATTTCTCATATTCACTTCTTTTTAGTTTTTCAATGTTTTCCTAGTAATGAGAGACATAAAGGAATATACATATAACACCTTTCAATGTTGAAAAGAGTCAAAAGATGTAAAATAGTGTCATGTTTTTAATGACACAAGAACAAATAGACACTGCTTGAATTGAGATATCTACAAATATTGACTTCTACTTGAAATATTACACCATAAAATCCTGCATAAAAATATCTATAGTGTATGAATTTTAAGTCTGCCAATAAAATTTATTGTTTCGGCGAGCTGCGAAACAATTTGATACAGATTAAATACAGCATGAAACAGACAACTAAATATTTCAATAGCTGATTATACCAGCATACACAACTAGCAACAGAAATTGATTGTTTTTACAGCAAAACCATTCATATCCCCTATCCTCTGAAGCAAATAGACACATGAATTCGGCAAGAATTCAGTCATTTCATGACAGTATCTCATTATTCAATTTCAAGTGAATGTCATATACAATGCATTTCATATAAGTATGTATTTATTGAGTGAGAAGGGACATCTACATGAAATATGAAATCACTGAACTAGCCTGAAAGGGACAAAAGCATCAACCACATTATCAGTTACCCGTACGACAGACAAGTTAATAACTCATAGATGTCAAAGAATGTGAATAAATAGGAGAGAACGTTGTAAAAATCTTTGTATTTCCTTAAAATGTATAAATTGAATAGGTGATAATTTCTTACAAGCAACCAATCACACTGTTATGATTTAAGAAATCAATTAGTATTTTCAGTCAAAACTTATTTCAACAACTGTTTGCAAAGGAATGATTTCAAATATAGACATAAAATATACTCAAGCCACTGGACCAATAGAAAGTTCTAAAGATCAAGCCCCTCACCAGTCTTTAGTTGTGCTCTACTGGGTACCAGGCTGAGATATGAAAGAGACTATGAAGCGAGACAGAAGTGAGCCCAAAAACTTCTAAAGTCTTCATGGTCATAAATTCATATAACTTTTTCTGGGAGTAGCAAAGAGTTGAGAAGTCGACATATAATAGAGGGGTAAAAAGAAATAAGAGAGTAGTTAAAAGACAAAGATATTCCAGGAAGAAGGAAGTAAGAAGAGCATAACGATCCAAGGACAAAATTGAACTCAAATCAGAAAGAACATGAATTTTATGGTAATTTACCTATTTTACAGTGAAATTTTCTTTGCATTATGTTGGGTTTTCTTTCTTTTTGACAGTGATTTTCTGATTGAAGAACTTTGCAAGTAAATCAAAATCGAATGCTTTCTCTGATAGCTGTGTTTACAAGGTATATTGAAATCAAATGCTTTCTCTAATACCTATATGTAAGGTAAATTGAAATCTAATGCTTGCTCTATTAGCTGCGCAAGGTAAATCAAAATCTAATGCTTTCTCTAATACCTATATCTAAGGTAAATTGAAATCTAAGGCTTTCTCTAATAGCTGCGCAAGGTAAATCAATCAGAATCTAGTGGTTTCTCCTGTAGTTGAACTGAAGCAAAATTTCAATGTGACTGCTTTTTCTCTGACAGCACAAGGAAAGAAAGAGAAATTTATCAAACTTCACCCATTTGGATGGCCCATTGATGATGGCCAATGATGGACAATAAATGGCACAGTCAAGCAAGAAGGCCATTGATGGGCCTAATGCATTCAGGCTGTATTCTGTACTCTATCCGTCTCCTCCAATACTTGCAATGTTCAGCCGAGAAAGGAAGTCTTTGCAGCACTAATACAATTACCACATGGGATCTTCATGCTCCGCGAACTAAATTGACAAATTGAGTATTGGGGAGAAGAGCCTTGCGCCAACACATTACGGCTCTAAGCTCCTAAAGCAACTACTTTTTCTTTCCACTATATTCTTCACTTTTTGTTGTACCACACTATATTTCTTGTTTCTACCTCACTTCTTCAGAATTCTTAAAGACCTTTTTAAATTCTCTTTGAGTTTTCTTTTATTTTCTATTTTATCTCACTTTTAAAAGCTTCTTCACCAGTGTTTAGTTTCTTACACACTTTTCTATTCACAAGTAATGACATACTACCATTCATCATACACCTTACTTAAATGAGTTAACACCTACACAGTCACCTCACAATACATGCACATGTATAGGCAGTATCATGCTAGTATATTAACCAGTTAACTGAATAATATTAATAATTAATATATTGAGTATTTAAAGGTTACACAATTTTATGGATCTTTAACTATCATAATAAAGCTTTCACTGACATTATAACAAAATAATTAATGATACCTTTAAATGTTAATGGGTAGTGGCAATACTAATTGACTGCAATAAACATAGTCATCAGATAACAACCCAAAATAATAATTGTTAGTACACTAATTCCAAAATCAATATTATAGGTTATACCTTGGCATTTCACTCGAAAGCAGTGCAGATGGGTTAATGGGGCTTTGCTTTGTTTTACGCCTCAGTAGCACCTTAGTGGGCTATATCGAGGCAGGCGATCGCCGTATGATGACGAGATGAGAAGACTGTGAGTCTGGCACATACCCTATTAATTCAGGGATGTCGAGGGTATTTCAGCTGCCCCAGCATAGAACACTGGATACAACCCGCCTCCATTTAATGTCCCATGGGCTCGGACTAAATTGAGTTCCGGGGTGGGATTCGAACCCACGTTAATGGGGCTTATTTATGCACTCGGTCTACTTGAGACAGGAGGAGGACATGGCAATGAGGTGAAGGATGATTGAAACTGTTGTCCAACAAAGAAAAAGGTGACGCGGAAAGAGCTGGATTCGAAACCCTGGACCCAGCGATTGGCAACCACTGAGCTAGCCCTCCCCCTATTTACAGTACATACTTTTAATTCTTCATATTTTAGACAAGTTGTCATCATTTGTGACATGGAATTTTTAAACTACATGTCCATCATGTTAGTTTTTGAAATCTCGCAGAACCACGCGAGGACCTAGAGGCTAACGTCCTATTGCAGATATTCACGTTAAATAAACTACAGTTTTTGCATGTTTTATATATTTTTCGTCAATTTATTCCATTAGCACCATAAAAAGAAAGCGAGCATGAACTCTCCACTTCCCAACAGACAGTAGCTGTGTATACACAGGCGGAGAATTTTCAAAACACAAAAATACGAGACACACAGCAACGCTTTGGAGACTAAAAACTTGTGTCTCTATGCAAAAAGCAAGGACTGAACTACACACAGCACTGACAGCAGGGTCTGGTTTTCATCAATAGAGAACAAAAATATGACTATACACAAAGATATCAAGATTAAGTAGAACCTAGTGATATGTATGTGTTTTATTGTCTAAATTTGTGTTGTGTTGTGTACGTAGATGATATAAACAAATCGATGGAAAATATTCAATGGATCGATGATTGAGGCTTTACGACCTGTATTTATGTACTTGACACACTAATTAGGACAGGAGGAGGACACCGCAATGAGGCGAAGGATGATTGAAACTGCTGTCCAACATAAGTCCATGTGAACCTGCCAGAGCGGGGATCGAACCCGGGATCAAGCAATTGGCAGCCCAGTGTGCTACCAACTGAGCTAACCCTCCCGGAAAAGATTAGAGATTGCAGGTAGGTTTAATTGAGAAGGGGGCTCCCTGTTATATCTCATAATCTCTGTCCTGTTGTTTCCTCCATACCAGGCCACATATCCTTCTAAATTAAACATCATGAGAATGTGAGATGTGTTATATTGATGCCAAAGCATCATAGAAGCTACATGATGAATATTATAGCAAAGCGTCTGCAACATCACATATCACATTTATCATAAATCATTTTGTATCATATCATATATCATCCACAAATGTGATTCATTCCAAGTGGAAGCAATTTGCTATGACATCACAACTCAAACCGAGGCAGAAAGTGCTGTACACAAGAACAAAGCCACCAGAACATTATCATTGATTCCAATACTCCTTTAACAATGTCTGGAAAAGGATGAGTGTATTACATGCAAACATATTTGTCATGGTCATTTGGAATAGATCTATTATTATTATTAGGAATCTATTAGGAATACACCAAGAATGGCAGACAAATTGAGACAATTGAGGAGAAAAATCTCAATAAATATCTTAACTTTAGCAGACAATTTGAATCTATAACATGTATGGGTGCCTCATGACATAGTATAGCTTGTGCAAGTTTTATCTTGATAAATTTCACAGGTAAATAATACCTTGATCACCAAAAAATGCCCTAATATCAAACCCAACAATGATTAATTGGTCACAGACATCCAAGTACTTCAGAACTGTCTGAACACCCCCAGGCTTGTCCATTGCTATCTCCAACAACCCCAGTCTGCCAATCACCCAGCACCTGGAAGATATCTTTGTAACAGGATAGCCAACTGTTCACCAGTTAATACCCAGTCAACTACCCAGTCAACTAGTACTCAGGCATATACACTTGCTGGGTAAATAGTCTGTTAGATGATCCTCCAAACACCAATAAAACACTCAATAACAGGAGTTAAGAGGAGAACATAGAATAGAATATAAGTTACTAATGAAAAGATCAATCACCTATAACACATGGTAACTTAGGTTGGGTAAATAGTCTGTTAGGTGATCCTCCAAACACCAATAAAACACTCAATAACAGGAGTTGAGAGTAGAACACATGATGGAATAAGTTACTAATGAAAAGATCAATCACCTATAACACAAGGTAACTTAGGTTTTTGAGATGTTGACAAATAGACATTCACCTATCATGTTGTTATGTAGGTAATGGAGATGTAGGACCTCTTCACTGAAAAGCAATTGAGTAGGGAAAACCTTGGGAAGTATTACACTGAGTTAGTTACTGAACAGATCAATCACATGACAAGATGACTGTTTATTTGTCAACATCTCAAAAAATCTCAAAAACATCACAATGTTATGTAGGTTAATAGAGATATAGGGCTTTGCTAACATACATGTATGACTGAGTCTTCTTGAACTTCTTACACCCAGGCACTCCTGAACTACCTGTAATACATTACCAGAGCTCTTTTTCATGCACTGCCTCATAAAAAGTACCCCTTGTTTCACTATATTCTATTTTTCTTTATTTCTATCCTCCATGTGCCTATCAATTTGTTTATTATATTTTACTGCATTGTAACCTTTCTGTGAATTCTTTCTTTTTATAATATTTATTTTTATTTCTCCATATCCACCTTTCTTCATATTTTCTTATGTTACTTTTATATTTTGCCACTTCAATGCATACCCATTTATCTTTTCAGCATTTTTGCTTATTTTCATCCTTTGTTATTTTCTACTTTATGGATGTTTATCATATCTCGCCGAAACCTTTCGTAGTTTCCTTTTTGGCAAATCTATTATGTCTTCTCCTTCTTCATAATTTAGTGTTTTGTGACATTTTACTATCTTCTTTTGGCATCATTATTGAATTCATACTTTCCATTTTTTCATTATTTTCTTGTATATTGATTTATTACATTTTACATACCAGCCCTTGTTTCAGGAAACATTCACCTTTCCCTTTTTTCTCTATTTCTTTTTACTTTCCTTATGCCATCTCTTATTCTTTCATCTCCATTTTTTCTTTCTTTTCTCTTTACTTTCCTCCCTTTCTCTTGTTGTATTTTCCTTTCTTTCCCAAACATACAGCTTTAGAAAAGACATATTCCAACAGCTTCCAACAACACATCTACCTTATTCCACTAACTCAAGACTTAACTCAAGCCTGACTCAAGTAAGTCTTAGCTACAGGTGGAATTCTGCAAGATAAACCCTGGTATCAACAGAATAACATGTAAAACTCCTAGACACACATACAACCACAGAGTGATAGCTCTGATAGGTCTCATTGTGCAGGCTCTGTTGTTTTTGTCTTGTTTCTTAGTACCTATCTCCTAAGCTCAGCATATATCTCCCACAAAAGCATACACTCCATAGCTCCACTATCACTACATGGGGTTGGTGTGGGTACCCTACAATCACTCTAGATTGCTTACTGTTTATACCTACAATAAATACACATTAAGTGTATCTCAACAGTGTAATATATATCATTACAAGAATCAATTTCTATAAGGATATTCATCAGGGGTATCACATTGTAGAATAAATATGAAGTGCATTGTTCCATGTTTAAAATTGCTCAATTTAATTCATCCTGCTTTAGTGGGTCATGGGTCAACTCGCCAGGGGAGAACCCGCCAGGTGACAACTCACCAGGTCCAAAACTCGCCAGATGAAAACTCGCCAGGGCCCAAACTCGCCAGTATATTTTATTTAGGCTTACAAAACGCAGAAATAGTGCTGATCATGTCAGGAAATAAAAACCTTTAACAAGTTTATTACAATGTAGCATTAAAATAGTTATAGATGTGTGCATGAGGCCTATAATGTCAACTATTTTGATGCATCTTTCTGTTGAATAGTGTGCATCTTAACTTGGCAATCACAATGCTTTAACAATGAAATTTATCTCGATTTGTAAGCTGATTAGTTGTAATGAAACAAGTACCTTTTAAAAGATAATTAACAAATGCAGTCATATAATATATTATGCAGAAGAAAAATATATTTCTAAAAAGCCTGATTTTGTTTTGTAGTGAAATATTTATTCGTTTTTGATAAATAAAATATTCAGTTACATGTTTAAAATTCCTTTTCTTGTTCTTTTCTTAATTGCTAATTGGTAAGTTTTATATTTCATAGATCTGCATGATTGTTTTATCTTTCTTGGATTTGTGAGTTAATTGTTTCAGTTACTTATGCTTTAACATGTAGTAGAGGTATGCCGATACAATTGGATTTATCAGCTTCTTATGCCAAATCAAATTAATTGAATAACATCCTTTTTTAATATTTACCAGATTTAAAATTGTTGCTTTGTACCGGCTTTCTTATAACTGTGGCAAAAGAGCTCAAGATTTGCGTAATTTAAAAGCATCCCAAAAAGCATAGTTGTCATAAACAAACTCAATAGGCCCTAACTTATTGAAATTTAACAGATTTTAATTCCCTGTTAGTGTTTCGGAGGTAAACGCCAACAAATGAAAATTGGCATAATTTTTTCTCAAATTTAACATTCACATTTATATGCATAGCATTATTAGCATACACTTAATGACTTTAGATAACAAGCTCTATCATCAATTGCAGCAAATTTTGAGGACTAGACTTTAGTAATATGAGGTGTCATCCTTTTCTATGAACGAAAATTTTAAATTAAAATACAAATTAAATTTTACTCTGTAATGAATATTGAATAATATATATATATTTTTTTATAATTGCTAAACATACATATCTGTTTACTTCTTCCAGTACAATTAACCCTGACATGTTTTCTTTAATTGCATAATGAATTGCTCAATTAAAACAACGTGTCACCCAATCCTACTTCACACCTTTCAGAACAATAGACTAGCTGGTCTATTATACTAGACTCTATACTGGGGTTTTTTTTTTTAATCAAAAAGAAAGAAAGCACAAATTACTTGTCTCTTGAAACTTACAGCAGTTATTCACTATGACATAAAGAATATAAAAATACGTTTTTATTTAAAAAAAAAAAAAGATTCATATGTTTTATAAACTTAAGTGCTTGCTGGTGGATATGGTTGGCCAGATAGGTGGATAGCTTGAAATGTCGGTAGATTGTCACTCGAAGTTCTTGATGACTCACACGCATCTAATTGACACAATTAACTTCTTACCTTAACATGAAAGTGAATATTAATTAATGCAATGAAAGTTGATCAAACACAGTATTCTACTTTTAAATCAAAGACTTAGAATTGATATCGCAATCAGGCCAATGTGAAGTTTTCAAGTTCTTTCTTTAATCAAAGATCCATACACAGGATACATGTAGTTGTTCTTTAATCAAAGGTCAATGTAGTTGTACTGCTCTATTCATGTCAATCATGACACGTCTCTTTCAAGTAGGCCTATAATATGAACGCATTTCACAACCAACTTGAAATAGCACATTTATTAAAATCTTTATTGAATGAACCAAACAAAAGACCAAACACTTGGCTATAATAGGTAACCTGGCGGGTTGGGGTACTGGCGGGAAGTCAACTGGCGAGTAGTGGGCCTGGCGAGTTGACCAATCCCCCTTTAGTGCACATTATGTTCACTTCAGCAAAGATTTTCTGGGTGATTATGTTCTAATCTCAACCAAATTTAATTCTGCAATTACATTGCTACAAAGACCATATCATTCTGAGACCACTAGGGACTCAGTCAGCATCAAATATAAACTGTTGCAATTACCAAAAGCTCAACTACATCTTCAGCATTATTGTGTCTTTTCCCCTAGGTGATTGTGACATGAGCTTTGGCAGATGGCACATGTTCTGCCAAATCTCTCGATAATTACCGGCCATGCATCCTATGCATAGGACGGTAATGCAGTGATATCCATCCGATGTGAGTCACGACCCTCCTGGCCTAACCAGACCATTCCAAGGGTTTATTTATATGTATTTGTCAGTTATAACATCGTAGATTCTGCCAATTGTGTCTTTTTTTAGTTAAATGCAATAATATTAGAGTTATAAACATTAGGGCTATCACGATTAACCGATTAATCGCCGCCGATTAGATTTTAGCTAAAAATCGATTCCAGTTTGCAAAATCGATTAATCTGTTATTTGAATATCTGTACCTTGAAGACTCTATATGGCCTTCAATTTCCAGGTGTTAACAGTGAATTGCAACTGGATTGGTCAAGTGGATTGGCTAATTGGATTGATTTGCCCTGATTGAAGCAGATTGGAGTGAATAAAGTGTGAAATCCTAATTGCACTTAGTATTTTCAATGAAATATCCAGGTATCTTAGCTGTGCGTCAAGACAATGATACAAAAAGGATCATAACCTCTCTATCTGTCTAGAATGGCGGGAAAACGGCGATTAATCGATTACGATTCGATTTTCGGCCATAGATTAATCGATTTTGAAATTCTGTAATCGTGATAGCCCTAATAAACACCCTCTAATGGCTAGCGCTGGGTAGGTCAGATTGATTTGCGCCGCCATTTTCTTGTGTGGGCCTATTCACGTTGTCCCTGCACTAAGCATAGGTATTTCACATTCATAAATAGAGGGTATGATATCTTTTATTGAATTTCCTTCATTCCAATCAATCTTGTAAATTGCTGTTCAATGACCTCTTCAATTGTACTAAATTGTTCTTCACTATTTAGGCCTAGGTCTAAAGTGCAATTCACTTTCACACCTCCCTGCATGTAATCTGTCAGCTTGGGCCTACTTGTACCTGAAATTTTCAGTCAGCATCATACTTATTTGGGAACAGAAAGTATTTAGGCCAAAGTATTGACATGTCTTTGAAAATATACATCATTTATTTCAAGTAAAAACAAAACAAGACTAAATATTTGGGCCTGGAATAATTAAACAATTTTTACCTTCAATTACAGAAAAGAAACAGTTTATGAGCAAGTTATTTCTGGTATTGATTAAAACTACACACAGTGCATCAGTTAATGTAATAATAAAATATATTAATTTTTTTCCCCATCCACCATACATGTACATTACAGGTGATTTCATTACCATGCGATTCTGGTCATTCACAGTTGCCTGTGAGGAATCAATGCAATGTATATACTTGCTTCGTTTGATATATATTAGCTGGGTGACGTTCTGTTGTTTCTAAACCAATCAGATGAAGCAAAAATGCTATGTATTTAGTGTGTATAGAATCTTGCACTCGTGTACTAATAAAATTACCTGTAATCATGTCGATTCCACTGAAAATGCATGTGCAGCATGGCCGGTGCTGTGCTCTAAGAGTGCTTGTTTACCAGCTTTAGGTCAATCGATAGGAGGAAATACGTCGCAGAAATTTAGAGAATTACACATTTCAAACTGGTATTATTACATACATATCTGTCTAGCTTTGCAAATGCACCAACTTCGTAGACTACTATAAGGTAGATAGGCCTACAGAAATTATTCAGTATGTTCCAGACTAATGAGTAGGACTCGCCATAGAAGGCATTTTTACCCCAATGGCATGATGACTGGCTTATCACAATATGCATGAATTGCACTAGATAACATGTAAAGCAAACTGCATGCATAGGAAACATGCATGAGTGTTATGAACTTGTGACAATTGTGGGCCACAATCATTTGTGGTAGCACTGCCACAGTCTGCAGATAATAAAGTCATCACAAATACTGTGACATGCATAGCCATCTAAAACAGGCATACTTGTATTGAGAGTGCAGCCCTCTTTAACAGGTAAATTGTTACCACAAGACTGATGAATGAGGAGATAGTGGAACATAAAACCAGTCTTCGACATGTTCAATATCTACCCATGTGGAGTACAAATATTGCACTTGCTCACAGTGACTATATTGCTATACACTGATACAAAATACCATCAATTTCATGTCGCATCCGAACAACCACATACAAGCAAAACATGCACTCACATCACAGTGACCGGTCTGGTCCAGTCACACCAGCCAGACCAGACCAATAATAGCATTATCTCCATAAATAATACCGGGCCATCCAATGCCCTCCAATGCTATTCTGGCTCATTATTGACACAGTGGTCTAGGAACACAGGGATAACGTTATCATTGGAGGTGCAGGACCAGAGACAATCCTCCCTGGAGGAGCAATCTGCTTGGATCAGGAATCCTGCAGGATTTGCCACAAAACATCCAATAATGCTGGTACAATTCAGTTGTAATTCAGTTATAACTGAAAATAGGTTGCTTTTTGTTCATAATCATAGAGAGTAGACATACATTCATACAATATAGGTAGGCAGATAGGTAGAAACTATACTAGAAAGGCAGATTGAACAAGACGCGAAACGCTTGATCGACAGATAGAACATTAGACGACAATTGAGGGATGGATTGATAAATAATTTAAAATATTTTGAGATATATATAGAAAGACTATATATGTAAATAGATAGATAGGTGGATAAATATACAGGTTGACAGATAGGTAGGTACAGATTAATAGGTAGACATACTATCTGACATAGATAGGTAGAGCGATATCCAGATCAGTAGATAATGGATTTGACTTTATAATGACGATGAAGGCACATTCTCATGTAAAGAACACATAAGTGCATCAAATGGCCTATTATCATGCAGCATGTCTCTTATGATATATGCAAGCCAATGTCAAGCCATATTATATACACCTTTAGTGTGTGCCTAGCAGGTGAAGCAGAGACTTGCAACAGAAGGAATGGAGGTCTTTTGATGTTTCTCAGCAGTTTCTGGTGGCTGTCTGCTGCAGCTTTCTTTTGCTTTGTTCCAAACACACATGTGTCTCTTATCTTCAGGATCTGCCTTGTTTACCGTTCTAGATATGAGATACACATGGCCACAGGTATGTGCGCATATAGCATGCCACATACAATACATGTGAAGACAACAAACTCCTGGCTAACTGGTCATAGGAAACCAGGAACTCATCTGAGCAGCCTGACAATAGTTTCTTCCAGGGTCCCTGTAGTAGGAGTAGTCAGTACAGAGCTCAAAGTCAAGTTCTACTTCATCATGCTTATAATAAGCCACTATGTAATTCATTGCTTAATATTCTTTGCCAAAAAACTTGTGCTAATGGCATGTTTAAGAAGCATTGGTTACTGCTCATAATCTGATATATTAAGATTTCATTGGAAATGTATTTCTCTGTGGGTGGTATTGATGATATCATGGAACAATCACACATGATGATACTAACATAGTGGTAATCTTGGTAATCTATCTTATCTGTAGACCTCTCCCAGGCTATCTGTCTTTCAACCTGTATACATCTATCTCTATCTATCTGTCTATTTCCCTAATATGAGTTAATTTGCAATTGATTTTAAGTACCATCATCACATACAGCAATACTGATATCAACACCAATGCAAATAGGTTCACCCAATGTATCCAGCTACCTATCTAAGTACCTTCCTACCTACATACCTACCAGTGCCATAAATTACCTGTCCAATAAGTCACCATTCACATAGTTCAAACAAAAAAGCCCCAAAAATAAGAAGTACTAAACAAGTGAGAACGTGAGACTGTAAAATACCTGCAAAATGCAAGTGGCCCTGCTCCCAGTTGCTCCTAGCTGCTTTGCAATCATTTACCTCAGCAGGTGAACTCATGCAAAGGCCAGTGTGGTTCACTACAGCTGATCTCTCACACTTCAACCCATGCTAAATACTCCAGCATGGCCCACTGTACACTGCTGTATGAGCTATAATGTCAACCAGTTGGTGGTGGTTTTCTAGGCATTTCAATAATAGAACAAAGCACTAAAATAATCTAGTGTTACTCTGGTATATCACTGGTATTGTGGTATCACTCAAGAATTGTACTGTATGAATAGAATATCCAGTAGGCCTATGATATAATATTTGTTTACAGTAGAAGAAGCATCGAGTCAGAAGGAAAGTACCAGACTGGACCACGCTTAGAGCTCTTTGCAGATTGGCGGTCCACTGGAAAAATTAATTGTCTTATTTTCAATTTGCAAACTGGCTTTGCCACGTCCTTGACAGGTTTCTGTTGGTCTCCCTAATCTTCTTATTTGATGAAGTACCTCAAGTCATATAATTACTTTGTTTATTGTCACAGGTCCATGCTGCCAGATATGATAAGCACAGAATCAAATGATTAACCATAACTGACACAAACAAAACATTTTTAAGCCATTGGCATCACACGACCAAGTTGAAAGTTAACTTGAAACTGTTTGGACTGCCAATCTGCAAACAGCTATAAAGCATGACAATGATGACATACTCAACCACTTCTGAACCTATGTTTAAAATTTTTGCCACAATGTATGTAATATAGTTCTGTGAAACTGGGGTTTAAAACTTTTGGAAACAACAAACAGAAATGACAAAGGAATTGAAGTTCAGAAGTTTGGAACTTGAAAACTGAGACAGGCGTTACAAAGACAAGATACGAAATAGGATTGATATAACATAGAATACCAAGAAATTGTATTTTGTCTTTCATCTCAAAGCAAGAATATCTCCATAGCTGCATTTCCAGGAATTCCAAGAAGTTTAGTTTTACCAATTTAAATACAACATAGGCATAAGCTTCAAATTATTCATATTAAGCAGATGCAGTGAGTTTGTCCACATATGAAATTCATTGGAATTCAAATAACAGTTTTCAGATAAAAGTTACAACCCAAAAAATGTTTCAGTCTCAAATTTCTTTGTCATGTAAAAGTCATAGCTTTTCAAGAGTTTGAATTTTCATGAAACATGGCAATCGTATAAAACAATTCTCTGCTTTCTCGAGGTATATATCTAGAATTCACATTTATAATTGCCAAGGCATTGCCCTAAAAGATAGGCATAACTGTACATTTGGCCTTTAGTGCACATTGATCCATACAGACAACAGAGTACATTGTTAAATGTCCACATAGCTTTAAGAATTTAGTCAAAGCAAAGAAACAATGTATTGAATCACATTTCACAGGGAACATTTTATCAAAATTCTTGATTTACATTTGAGAAACACATCAGTCATGAGTTTTGAAGTTTATACATGATGGAATATGACAAATCACTGGTTCTCAATCTTAATTCTCCTTTCCATTTCTCCATTTTCTACTTCTTGTGCTTGTAATATCTATGCAATATCTATCACTCACTACTTCATTATATATATCTGAGTAAGCAAGTGGAGTTTTTCTTACAAACATGATATTCCCACCTTCTAAGGTAGCTCACTTATCCAGGAAATAACCTGTTCCTATCTAAACTGACAGGGTAAAACTAACCTAGCTAAACAAATAGAGGGATCACTGAGATACCAGCATGTCCAATGCAAATGCTTGTATACACTACTGCAAATACAGTAGCTACATGGGGAATGGCAAGTACCTCAAACACATCATAAATACACATTTAAGTACTGCAAACAAACCAAGAAGTATGCCTCAAATATTCCTCAGGTGACAATTTGGAAAATACACACTAAAATCCCCAAAATCCCCTCATAGCCATTGTATGAAGGATATGGAGTGTTAGCATGTCACAAAAGACACTTTCACATTTTGTATTTGGAGGTTTGCATTGGTTGTTCCTCAAATTTGCATGGCACTCACAAATGGTGTGCATGGTACTTTGGACACACATCATACTTTGACACACTATACAGCAATCAGAGAGTTTAGCACTGCCAAGCCACAAGACTAAATTATTACAAAGACCACCCAGTGGCACCAAAGAGTTCTCCACACCAGGTATGCTAAGGAAAAGAACTATGAAGTTCAACAGCAGTGTTCAGAAAGATTTGAATGACTAAAAGAACTAAGTCAACAAAAAAATTGTGGACCCAGTGATCCCCTCAAACCTTCAACCAAGATGGAATGAGATAAACAAGGAACCACCATAATATCTCAAAGAGGTTGCAAAAATAGGTAAAAAATACTACAGAATTCAAATATTTCAGGCGGTAACACCAGATTACAGAGCAACAAAAAGAACTGTATGCACTACAACAGCTCAAATCGCTTCAACTAGCACCAAATGTCATGTCTCATAAACCGGTAAGAACAATTTGTTCTTTCCTTTATGTCAGCTAACTCATTGGTAAAGAGTGTCAATGTCACATCTCAACGAACAGATCACTTAACATGCTTAACTTAAAGGGCTGCAATTATTCGATTTCCCTGGCATGTGGGGTTCTCTGACATAATACTAACTAACAGTAAATGCTAATTTAATTGTTTATTACCAAGTACATGCAATGTGACATGAACAAGAAGAAGGATGATTCTGGGATGAATCAGGGATGAACCCAGGATGAAGGGAAAAGGTCAGAGGGGATGAGGAAGCTCACCGAGCTCAGGTTCGGGTAAGAAAACAACCTGTTGGCATGGCAACGTTTTTGAGAGGGGCGAGCAATTAGTGTTTCTCTGCGCTCGAGTCTGATTGGCTCGTCAAAGTAACAAACTGCTTCCGGAGCGAGTGTGTCCCATGATTCCTCGCTTCCTACTTGTGACTGGTTGGTGACAGCTGTCCCCACAGCTGTCACCAACCAGCTTTCTACTCAGCTGCATCCGTCGACAGCTGGGGCCATGGGCAAAACAACTTGGCCCAGGAGCCAAGCAGCTAAGGCCAGCAGACTGATTGGTTGCGGCTTCAAGAAGCAGCTTGACGAAGCGGCTTGGCGAAGCTTATGCAGCTGGGACCGGTGCGGCAAGGTCACGCTGCCTCATAATTCTGCGGCATGACTGAGCAATGTGTTCTGACAAAACGTCACCACAAAACTGTTCTGTCACAGGCAATTGCCAATAGACAAGAACATAGAAAGCAGCGACAGCACACACTTGAGACAAAATCATGGACCAAGCCATTCATACAACACCAATTCAGGATAACTCCTTGATTTTCCCAAAGGAGATTCCTTGACTTTTCCAAGAGAGATCCCTTTATTGTCTAAAGGGATATTACAAAAGTTCTTTATAAATACTCTTTTGCAAAATTATAATTAATTTGGTCAACACATGCAAACTGGCCAAAACAAACTTACAAATTTTCAATCAAATGCAAATTCAGGACTGTATTGCCAGCTGGAAAATTTTGTATGTAATCACCTTTCACTATTTAGCAGTACATACAATCAAACAGTCCACTCAACCACTCTGTTCTTGACAGATCACCAAATCAATGAGGCACTTAGTAAAACACCACTTCTGACACCAATGGTCAATAAAGCTTCAAAGGCCTACAACAGCATGGCCACATAACACTGTCACTACAGCCAAGGAATGCACACATGGTTTCCCAGGCAATTAGGCCATCTAATTGTCCCTAATGGTCTTGTGACCACAGGGTCTACCAGATCATGTGATCATGCATTCATTCCAACTAAATGCACCAACAAGTTCAACATACATCTTCATATAATGTGTTTGAACTTCTAACCAGTCTAAATTGGTCCTTTTAAAGCAACAGTTCATTAACACGCCATATATTTATGTTTTCGACATTTTATTTTTCGGCAAGCTTCATCACGTTCTGGATTTCTATGGCACAGAAATTTCCAAGGTGCATCACTCGATTAAGACCTGTCCAACATTTGACCATTATAAAATTGCAGACGATGCAATTTATTTATGCGATAATCTATTTACTATATTCCTTTTCATCAACTGTACCCAATACAATACTGTATATGCAGTGAAGGCAGGCGACATAAATATGAGTGTATGAAGCTTGCGAAAAACTTTCGCAACTTGGTTGCTCTTGGCAATGTATGGAACACTTTTACTGGAAAAAGCAAAAAAACCGAAACGAGGCTGAATGAAAACCAAAACGAGGCTGAATATGGCTGCGATACCCTGCCATTCCTTCCGCTTCATTTTCCTTGATCATGTGCATGAGTGGTTCCATCTTGCACACCTATTTGCAGCTATGGCACACAAGTAACCGGTTGCATGCAAAGTATAGGGGAGCAATAGGAAGTCCTGTGGCTCACACACTTGCATGCATGTTCCAGTGGCATATATCATGTGTATCATAGGATCCATGGCATGTATAATACCAGCTTGCACTTTTTCTACATGCAAATTTCATGTGCCTTTCATGCCGTACGCGACAAGATTTGTCTCACATAAAAGATGGCAAGTGGCACAAAACGAAAAAGGTGAGAACTGAAGGAATACGTGTAAGGTTGAACAAATCTTACTGAAGAATTAATGAAATGAACAGTAACACTAGTCACTACGTCGAGTTTTCAATTGAGCGACCAATACCATCTTTAATTTCCTATTGAAAAACAGAAACTTCCATAAGTTTCCAAATGAATAAGAGATCTACGTATCCTATATATCCTAACAAACAACAGAAACAATTATCAGTTTCCATAAAAAAACAACTCATTTCCAAATGAACAACTGATACCATTTGAAGTTTTCTGAACTTTCATAGCTTACGGTATTCAGATAAACCAGCAGTCGTGATCCAGTTTCCAAACGAACAACCAATACCTAAGATGTTCATTGTTCAACAAGATAAAGGAACCTTTTCCTCTTTGTTCCAAACAGAAACTTCCCATTTCCAGTACTGAAAGATGTCTCATTCTGACATTTAACTCCCAACACTTTAATGATTTCCAAATTAATCAATTGAGTTGTAGTTAAGCGTTTACCCACAGAACCAACAGTAGGGCCAATTGAACCCTAAGCTAATAAAGTCATCAATACTGCCAAGGTTCCTGAGGTCATTGTAAAATTAGGAATTTAAATGTAATAATTTAACTAACAGCTTTTATGAGGCAAATCAATACCTGTCATTGCACAGGGAAGCAATTAACCATTCCATTGACTTCTGCCATCATCAATATTTACTTTTAAAAGCTCATTAGCTTGCAAAAATAATGAAAGCGATAAAGTCACATCGAGAATCGTTACAGAATCAATATATATCTACAGTGTATTTATAGGCTAATTACATAAATGACAATGGTGATAATTAGGTCATGGTCCATCTCATTTTACCCATTCAATGGCTGACTAGAGGACCATGAAGTCACAATTGACACAAAATAAATATATGGGATGGACAATTAGGTCCCACAACCTGTATTTCAGTCTTTAAGGGATCAATTTAACAGGAAAGGAAGATAACAATGGCCAAATTGTTACAGCCAATTGAAGCAACCACTCGAACTGTTCCCTGCTTGACTCGAAGTCTTGAATACAGGACCTTCGACCCCGTTAACCGCATTTCCTCGATAAAATTTAAAATAGCTGAACTTTATTTTCCTTTCCATAATAATGCAGAAGATTGAGCTGTAAAATATGAGACCGCAAATCGAGCAAAAGAAAGATTCAGTTCTTGCAAATACCGTCAGTCTTAGTCTCAAGGTTCAAGTCCATTAAGTCTGCAGCACAGACATGTATAAGCCATTATCCATAGTGTCCAGGGAGAGACTGTGGTCAGGTCCACTGTAATAGGTTGAGAAATGGCTTCAAATGGGAGAGGGCTCCGAGAGGCAAGTGTTGCATGCCTGCATCAGCCTGCATCAGGCTGCATGGACACAATAGCTCATCTGCTGGACTATTTCGCTACGGACTATTCAGTCATTCAGGCCTGACCACCGTTCTTACTCGGACTCCGAATGACTCCTGGTCCCAGGGGTCAGGTTGACTCAGTTGGCCGACCCTTTGGCCTGCGGGGTCAACCAGTGTCATTGCTCAATCTACAGCAGCAGCAGCATCAACAGCATCTGCATCAGCAGTCCAAGAAGCATCAATTGCATCTCCAGGGCTTCATTCGTTCGAATCGTTTCATCCTAACGGGCCATCCTAGCGGGTCGTTAATAGCACGAGATGTTAAATTGGCCGTCATTTGTTAAGCCGTATAACTGATGATTCACTGTCTACGCCCAGTGAGAAATGATCCAACACACTAGAAACATGTAACAAACTCCAAGTATCCTCATTCTTCTTTTACTTTCTCCTATCAATCAGCTTCGCAAGTGACACAACACTTTCCTCTGAGGATTGCGTTCTATCCATTTACCTACCTTCCTATCTCTGTAAGTATTTACCTACCTACTACCTGTCCATCCTTTCATCCTATCTATCCTGCCTAACTATCCAACAGACTGGATTGTCCTCAAACAATTTGTGAATAGATAAATTGAATGGTCTGAATGCTCTTATCTATTCACTAATCACTTCTGCTACACTGTAACAGCAGTCCCAGACTCCTTGGATTCAATCTTCACAAATAGCTACCCAATCAGCCTCTTTACAAATGAAGGCAAAAAACAGAAGGGGAACAAAGAAAGGTTTTGTTGACAAGTTGTGTCATTGTATCACTTTCTTGGTACTGCATTAGGATAATTACTTTCTGAAATTAACAACAACTTCCGCAGGCGAAATCCTGCAATGATATAACATTACTCAATGACACTTCTCATCTCTAACAGTGGAAAGAACAATATTTCATTAATTAAAATGTTGCAGACGAAGGTTTTATTATGCATGCCCTTTAACTTTACTGTTACAAAACATTAGACACAAGTCAAGATGAGTCATATTTGAACATATCTCGATAATTAAATTCCTCATATATCGCCTATGATCTAACGAACAAAAAGAGACAATTTGGCTACGACTGGAGCTTTCATTAATCTATTCATTAGCAAGATCACAAATTCACAAACATTCTGTCAATGCAAGCCGACAGCCAAGGCCGTTAAGCAATTCTAGCTTTGCAGTTAAGTCAGCGGTGTCAGTCCCTTCAGCCTGGAGCGTCCATTTCTCTTTCTGAGTCTTTCTCCGGTTTCAGTGCAGCTTTCCTTCTTCCAATCTGGCTGTCACTAGCCCAACCTTGGTTTCTTTTTATCAGCTTGCAGAATGCCACAGTAAATCCAAGCCTCAGACTCATGCAAGGAGCTAGTGTGTCAAAACGGCCAATATCTTCCGCTCGCAAGCCATGATTAGACTTCTCGACTTGGAACTCAAGGATCTCGGTCTGTGGTCTGTTTGAGCTCTTGTGAGCTCATGTGAGCTCTTGTGAGATGCTGCACAGAGCTGTTGCTTGTCTCTGCTCCTAATGAACGACTTTACTCCATTAGCCGAGCAACAAGAAACAAAGATTCATCAGCCATTGTTTCCAGCCGAGCCACGCAGGATTGTCATTTGATTACCGAAAGAGTTGTCGGCGAACCGGGGGAGCGCAGACATGATTCTCAGATATCAAATTCCGGCACGATCGCTTGCAAAGTAAATGGAGCAAGAAATAACAACGGTGCAAAAAACACCCCTGATGCAGATGAACATTGGCAAACAGGCCGGGGAGAATTTGCGCATTACGCTCAGATGAGCCGCAGACCTCCAATTGCTGCAGCTACATTAATGAGCACCAATTCCCAGCTAACGGCACAACACTATTTACTATCCGTTCCATATTTCAGCCCAGTAGGCTGCAACTAACAAATGCATGGAATCGTCCGAGCGGTCACTAAACGACGGGGTGGGATCGAATATTCTCACTTCGTTTCGCCAACGACTGATACGCAGGCAGCTGCACGTTTATGGACCATTTATGCTTTTTACTACTGACAACCAGTTCTTTTTATGGCCCTTGATATAACTGAACAAGCAGTCCTAGTGACAGTAAGTGGCCAAAAAAGCCACTACAGAGACCAGTGGTCATCAGACAGTGACCCCGAGGACCTTTGATGCCCTGGGGAAGAGAGCGATCCATCTCCCGGAATGATCTGCATGGAAGAGGAGGAGTTCCCTTACAGTTCCGTCATAAAGGTTATTTACTAGACAATGGCCAACTTGAGTTATAATCCCAGCCCCGCCATCTTTTGTCGCCACAAGGACAAATCTGATAAATGCCGGGCAAGTTTTGAAACACAAAGTTTGCTCTCACAGAAAAAAAGCATGATTAAGAGCCATTGAATTGCGCCATCAATCACTCCACTGATCTTATTAAATCATATTAGATAACATGCTTCCAAGGGCATCCAGATTTCTAATTAACCCAGCCAATAAAGTTTATAAACAAGTAGCAATCTGAGCCAATCAGATAGCCATGAAGCTTATGTTTTACAGGCACCAAAACTCGCGGACAACAAGAGATTGAGAGGATATCAATATGACTACTTATTCTGTATCTAAAGGGCAAACCTAAGTAAGGTCAATCAAAATATTATATTTCAGCATAAAATGCACAGAAAATAGATCATAAAGAGTCGAAAGACCCTTATCCACCAAATATAGGCCTACAGAGTATACAGTAGGAAACACACTTCATTTGCACAGCATTTCTTCAATTCAACCCACGGAGCAATCGGCAATCTGGCGAATCCGCTTCTTCGGAATCTTGCTTTTCTAGAGTGTCTCAAGAGGGATGGGCTACATCCGAAATGCGGCAACCGACTAACGCCCATCTACATATCTGAACTTCAAAACCTTTTTTCTTTCAGTGGCTTCAACAAGCGAAGGGACTTGACGACCACAGTCGGCCCGTGTGCCGGCCACAACCTTTATCGAGGAACTGCCAACAGGAAATTATGATAAGCACGTGCGGAGGGCCGGAAGCCGTGCCCTCACACAGCAACAATTGGATGCAGCGCCAAGAGCAATTCCTTGTCCCCAAAGCTGAGGCTCATATTTCACTGAACGCGAGGAACAGCGGGACTTCCTCACTCTCCTCCTGTCCCACAACGTATTGCAATTGCTCTGCAATCACTCTCATCGTGTGCTCTCTGTTGCACAACAAGTGACATCACTCACAGTGACACTGAAGACTATGGTGTTCTTATACTGTTTCAAAAGGTCATTTATATCATCATCATCATCAAATTACTTTGATTTGACAGTGCATTTTATTCGCCACACAATGACAACGCATTCTAAAATAGCCAAATCGCATCGTAGCAACTTTCATTAGTTATGCCAAGACATTACGAGATGCAAAGGAAAGCTAAGTTCAACTCAAATCTGATGCTTCAGCTTGCCATTATCAAAGCTCATATCAACCCTATATGGCACACTGAAGAGCAAGTAATCAATATTTTATGACACTCTCGAACGTAGGCCTATATATACAGACGCTATCGTAGGTAGGCCCATCCATCAAAAGAATTTGTCATATACGTGGGGTTATTTTTCTCTATCGCATGCCGTCATATTTCAGAATGACACTCGAGATATGTCGCCGTGATATCATATTCAGCCATGACTGAATGAGTCTCTGTAGCGAGGACGTGGAGGCTTATAACATCCATATTCTTCCACACAGCCAAAAATAGAGCTACACGGGCACTACCCAGGCTGCTGCTATATCCTTAATGTCTTAGGCTTCGCAAACAATGAGATCTAATCCATCAATTCAAAGAAAGAAAAACACCGCCAGCCAGCCACATACTTCTGTGAAGGACACACTATTATAGTTGCTCGGCGGACTGAGAGGATTGTTCCAGTTTAATCACACTTTGTGACTTTGATGGACTATTGATCGCCATTTCAACTGTTGGGATATTGCAGAAGAAAGACGAGGGCGACCATACGAATCACTCACTTCATCACAAAAACAGCTGCTCTGGCGTTTCTTAATTACTCGAACTTACTTCTGTAAAACGCAACAGACATCGAGGACCTGCAGAGCTATTGCAGTTCAAAATTGTGTTTTAAGATCATGCTTTATATCAGTTGATGACAGTACATTTACACTGTACAGCTGAGAACATATATTAGGTTTGCAAATTGCAGGGTTACAGTATGTGACAGACAGTGAATCACTGACGGTCTACTATAGTGAGTAAACCTAAATACTACTTCACAGCCACGAGTAGTTCAGTTAAATAGGGGTTAATTTTTGTCTGTTAAATATATATTGCTTTCCTTATTCCGTGGATTTTTCATCTTGACTTAAAAGGATTACAACGCTTCTCGGTTATTTTAAGCGCCAACGAGAGGGGCTTAAGTTGAGTAATGAGCTCACATTTAACACCTTGAGCATCCTGTGTTTGTCCTGGAGACTAGGTTTGGCTTGTGGGGGATAAAAACTGAACACTGCGCGCCACAGGAGGACATATAGCAGCAAAGACAACCACGTGTTTGGGTCTGTGTGCTGAGAAAACAGCAGCGGAAATGAGGCAAACGACCTTGGAAGTTGGGGAGGGTCTCTAGAGTTTATCCAGTCACATCTTGAGGATGTGGAGAGATGTAGAGCTATGTTGGAGTGAGATGAGAGTGCGTGTTGAATGCTGCTGGGATGCAGGACATAGGTCTTGATTCTAGGATGAAGTCGGCATGCAGGTCTCGACGCTGTTGCTTCGATGAGTTCTGCCTGAAGACAAGACTCTTGCCAGCAACTTGCTGCTGAGAACTGCTTGCTGCTGCTGCTGCCAAGATAGGTGTTGATGCAGTTGGAGATGCAGATGCTTTGCCAGATGCAGAAGGTTCCGCAGACAGTTCTGCAGCAGACAGTGCTGCTGATGAGAAGGAGCCGCGGCAGGTAATCTAGCATCGTCCTTCTAATATTCGCGGCACAATCTCATTTGCAGGCAAGCACCGGCTTCAGACGCAAGCCTCCCACCAGCTAAGGCCCCTCATCACACAGGCTGCGGTGCAAGTGCAGACCTGCATCATCAGCCTCAACAGAATTACTACCATCAGCATCACCAGAATCAGCAGCAGAATCAGCAGCAGAGGCAGATGCAGAGGCATCATCAGAGGCATCAGCTCCGGCAGACCACCGATGTCACAGGGGGCTCGGTGAGGGGGCGTTTGTCACCAGAATGACAGCCTTGCCAGCCTCCCCAGCATCCCAGGACCACCCCCTGCCTCCCATCAACCACCTCATCACAAGGCTACAGCTGCAAATGACACTTGCATGACCTATTAGCACTTGACGGAGCACTCTGGCCCCTGCCAAATTTGGCCAAAATCCCAAGCAAAGACATTAACCTCTGTAGACAGCTCACAGAATATCCAATGGCATTGCAACTTAAGCTTAACTGCATTTACCTCCACAGTGCCATTAACCATTAAGCCATGAAACATTTAAACACCGTGGTTCGGTTTGAATGCCAAGATTCAAAGAGAGGGCTATTGGTGTAATGGCATGTCTTAAAGCCACATTCTCTCATGAAGACAAAGCACGTAGGAGTTGCAAGACATACCTAAAAGAGAGCACCAGAAAGCATCAAAGCCTCTGAATTAGAACCGCAGAGCAAAAAAATGTCAGCAAATCAAAGCACGCCCCAGAAAAGAGGAGCCTGATAAAATTGGCCCTTTTTCAGTGATGAGCCAAATATGGCAGCCGTTGTTTCATTGCCTGTGGATCTCCATGGAAATGAAAACAAATCAGGCAATAAACAGTGCGCAGAGGCTTTTTTTCACAAGCCCTCTGGTGCTATATCACATCAGGCAACAAAATCAGAGAACTCGGCCCGCCAGCAAAAAGGGGCAACACATTTTCCATCCCATTTCAGCCTGGAGCCCTCCGACATATCAACCAGGAGACCAGGACTGGGCCTCTTTGCAAACCTTCACTATCACCAACTTCATCTTTCTGGAAAGGCGCCCTTTGCGAATCAAATATCAAGCTCGAGCGGGCTGAGGAGGAGTTCCTCTTTCAACGATCAATGGTAGAAATCCCAGGCCACATTGGCTGCATTAAGTGCATTCACTTGATTTTCACAAAAAGACATCCTTCAAAGGTAATCTAGTCTACATGACATGGCATGTGGTTTCAGGAAACAATGGCTGTCTATGCCCGTTTAAGTTCAAGAAGACCCAGACATGTGCAGCTCAAAGCCATATAACATGGATATACCCATATACAATACATCAGTTTTCAAGCCTATGTCTAAAGTTGCCAAAGAGGCTATTGTGCAAATTTGCCAAAAAGAGAAAAATTTGCAGCAAGGCTCTCCATTGCCTCCATTTATAAACAGCATTCTATACATACAGGCTGAGGGTTGTCTGTGAGTTGTCTGAGTGAAATATGAACTGGAGGAAAGTGGTGCTTAAGCTTTGCATTGCTTTCCCCACAACTCAGGCTGTGCACATTGCGCACTGCAGTTGACAATCGGACGTATTCAGTTCACAGACTCGGCACAATACAAATTGCCGGGAGAGCAGTCGGAGCAACCAGACTGGCACACTCCAGTCGCATCAGTGCCACTGACATCGGAGTCTGTGAATTCCACTGAGCATAGTCAGCAGCAGAGACAGCACAGAGACACACAACACATACCGATGGTTTTTCGCACAGACTACAACAAAGCAAGCTTCAGCGAGGATGCTGAGGAAACAATACTCGCGAGCAAAAACAGCTCAAAGGCAACACGTGCACAAGACCAAAGCAACAGGCTCAAAGGCAGAGAGCCAGAGGCAGTTTAGTGGCATCCAGTTCAGTGGCATCTAGTTCAGTGGTGGTGCTGGTGGCCAGAAATAACACATCCAAGTGCCATAGGGATCAGCAGGTGCTTCTGCCCAATAAATCCAATGCCTTCGCAAGTTCGCAGCCGCGCCAAAGAAACACAACATGCCATCCGAGTGCACGGCCAAAGCTACAATGTCTGACAAAGAGGTTGCCTCCAGCACAGAGAGGGACCTAGATTAGGACAGAAAGGCTTCAAACGCTCAAGAAATAAAGAGGATCGACCTTTAGACGGCTGGGGCAAATGCCAAGTGAGATTCCTTCTTTCGATTTCTTACTGCGGATCAAGACTTCTGTCGCCTTCATCAAGGTGTAACTAAACTGAGTGACATAGACATTTCAGTTCAGTAGTATCAACTGAACACAAGAGAACAGATATTTCCACAGACTTCATAACATCTGTAAGGTATCATCATCCATGCACAAGATGCAGAGAAACTGAGAGAATCCAGAAGATCAAAGGCTGGTGGTTTTATTAAAGACATCATCCATCAAGACACACAGACTAATATCTTGAAAGTGGCAAACCTGGTTCTGACAAAAAACCTGATAAGATGTGTGGACCTGTGGCACAGCATCCTTTATAGTTTGCAATATTCTGGAACATATGAACCAGTCATGACTCGAGTTTCATGAGTGTGATGAATAGTATTTAATACTGAACAATTCATGCACCAAAGGCAACTTTCACCTTACTATTTAGATGAGATGATACCTTATTCCTCAAGTGAACATGAAATTTATTGCACAGCTGTAGCAGTTTTAATTGCAATAGCCAATACATTAATCTTGCACTTCCAAAATTTCTTAGTTTAGTATTGTGAGAGTTATGTGTGAAGAGGCGCAAATATTATAAATGTCACAAAAGAACAATGAAGCAAGTGATAGCAGTTAATGAACAGCATTTCCTTGCCATAATTTCTCCATTCAGTTCTCCCAAGGAGTCCATTGCCTTAGTTAGAGCATCTTTAATCAACTGTTTCCCCGCATCAGCTCAGCATCAGCAGCAGCCCTGCACTGCAGCATGAACAGGAGATGAGGGATGGCAGCGTCTCAAATGCACAGCTTAAAAAGATGCTTCGGTTCGTGCAGTATCTCAGTATTCCTCCGGGAGGCTAGGAACGCTGAGCAATGGAGAACGATCTAACCTTTAACGGCTGAAAAAGGTGGCTGTAACTGATGCCGATCCTCCAATAAAACGCAAGGAGAACCTTCTATGCACAGTATTATAGTCCTTCATCGAGGTGCGATAAAATTACCGCCCCGATGTATCAAATTTTTAGTGTCTGAAAACCATATATCGTACATATATATGATTTTATTAGTTCCATTTCTAAGCTTAAATAGAAGAGAATATAATACACACACAAAATAGTCGATCTTACAAAAACACTACAGAAAGACACACCATTCATTACATTCTAGCATTACCGCCTGACCTTTGCTCGGTGCATGTATTTTCATTTCAATGCTCTCTACAAGATGACATGCATAAAATGGATATATGAACTTCTCAAACTCATCTTCGTGACAAAAGATTTATATGATTTAATCTGGCTAATCAGGCTTGCTTCATGAGGCAGTCATGGCATCTTGGAATCTCAGTCAATGTCAAATAGACCTCCCCTCCACCTGGTCTCAGTGTGTAGCATTGAATCATAATCAGTCATAGACAGATCCTAACTCTTTCTGTGGTTTCTATGTATTGTTCTTCGGCAACAGTCACAAAGCTGGCTTAGCTGAGAACTCTGCGAGAAATGTTTTATGTCTGGAGTCTATCACAAGTTCACATAGCTATCTTGTAGATGCTGTACAAAACTTGTATTGAGGTGTCTGCGGAGTCGGTGGCTGTTTGTGGCATCAGAATTCCAGAACATCTGTTGATGAAGGACTTCGCAACCTGGCGAGTCTGCCGCAGACTCATCACAATGAAAGAGCACGCATCCAGCATCATCGGCTAGCATGGCACCTAAGCCATAAATGTGATTGATGCGGCTCTCAGTCATACATCCATCTATGGCTCTCCATCTATGGCAGTCCATCTATGGCAGTCCATGCATAGATCAATGCGGTAATGGCTAAAAGTGGACTGTGAGAGGGTAGTGCAGAGTAGTGCAGGGAGGAGTTCGCAAGAGACCTCGGTGCAATGGCCATCAGGTCTCTCCGAGGAAAGAGTAGACCTCAGCGTCAAGGCCATCGGGGAGTAAAGGTCCTCGACTTTCAGGAGGATATCTGGCCGCACAGGACAAGGTCGCCTTCACACCAATGATGACTTGATTGATGGTCTGATCAGACTGATGGTAGAATTGCTCTTTATGTTTCACTTGTTTCTGTGCCTGCGATGAGCCAATGACAAGAGTTGCTCCATCTGTTTCTACACCGAACAGACAAATCCAAGACATTCAGCATGAGAGGCAAGGGACATATGGTCAACGCTATTAAGAAAAGAACAGACATAGCTTTTAGTCTCTATCAATAATTCTCAAAGCTGGAGTCAAACACCGGACCAAGTAAAGGAGAATGAAGCACATTCCCAATATCCCAGTCTCCGCGAGCAACCACTGTTGTACCCAGTTTCAATCATTACCGGATTACACCATCAGTGCAATACCCTTCACTGAACCTCATTATACCCCCAAGCTACAAGTGTCCAATGACTATTCATTGCATCAATATTCATCAATATCCATCACCAGATGCAGTTACAACAGTGTGCAGCAGTTCCCATAGTTACACATCATCTGAATTCAATGGGAGCTGCTGCCATACTAAACGCCACCCACAATGAGCATACAAATACTACAAATCTGAGATTTCCTTGCTATGCTCACGGGTATGGCATAGAGTAAGGCGGAGGCACCAGACAGCAGCCGGAATCCAGACAATGGCATATATGCACAATGAAATTCAAGCTGCCGCTGAAGCCGAGAGCAAATAAAATCTCATCACCATTCAAAGGGACGATAACATTCTGATGAGTCTGATCCGCATTGAGCTGACCAACGACAGAATGACTCCAAATCTACGACTCTCAATTCGCCCATCCATCACGATTATGGTGTATTTTGACAGCCGTTTAAAATAATTTCAAAAGCGTTAGCGACCGGCCCGTTAATCTCTGTCAGCGGCCAATGGCATATAATCGCCCAATAATTGCAGTTAATAGTACTAAATACGATCGCTGAGCCTGAATGACAACAAATTTTCATCAACAAATTTTCTGAATGTTTGCGATCGGCAACAGGTTGAAGTTACCAATTTGAAAGGTCTCTATTTCAGTAAACACACAAATCACTCGGCAAATCACTCTGCAATTATTTGCTCACATTTTACATGTTTTATTAGCCCAGCAGCTCAAAAACCAGGGAATCAATTAAAAGCCACTTTTTACATTGATTTATTTGGACAAATCATCCGACATGTTTGCACAGTACGTGTTGCAAGTGTTAACCACACAGACCATCGTCTAATGTCAACAAATTAAGCTGATTATGTATTGATCGCATATTAAACAGTTGACCAGCTTTTATTTACATATTCATAAGGCAGGCCTCCCTGGGCATGCTTATGCATGGTACAATGGAGATTATTATTAGCATCTTATTGCATTGGATGCATCAAATCAACAATTTAACATTGCAAATAGACTGATGTGAATTCATGCAATTCTATGCAATGCCAAATTGAAGAGAATACCAGAGACACCAGTTCACTACAATTCAAGTAGACATGCCTACAAGGCTACAAGCATTTGTGTAAATGAACAGAATTGCATCAAGACATTGTCATGTTATATATCTATATCGTTTCCTAGAAGTACGAATATAATCTTAATGTATTTCTTGCTCAGTTGCAACTTCTAGGAAGAATCGAAGAATCAGATGTATACAATGAACACGATTCCTTTACATTTACTTTCTACCATGTGCAATTGTACATCTGTGGATATGAGTAAGATTTTTTAACCTTGACGCTTTCGCCTACGAGATCTTGACGGTTTGCGTTTCATATTTAAGCGTCATGCAATTCTTTGACGATTTGCCATATCTGTAGGTGATAAATGATTTTGGATAACATGAGAGCTCTATCAAAATCTATTTGTTAAGTACCACCAGCTTCTTAGCACAAGATCTATACAAGATCAGCACAATGTGTGTTCTTTGTGTGCAAACCTTGTACTCTTTACATTGTATCAAATGCAAGAGCTTAGCATGAGTCAGAACAAGCACACACAGACAATGTTCAGAGCCTTGACTCCTGCGGAAGGCACTTATAGGATTACCTCCTCATCCTAAATCGTCGTTAGTTAGTACAACAGCTGAGGAGTATTGGTGCATCTCAAGTGTCAGTGAGGTTTCTCCGTTGTTTCTTGGTTCTTTTTTTCGTTGTTTGTCAGTTGTTTTTCACCATCATTAAGACGTGAATGATGCCGAGGATGTTGCACGGCAGTTTGTCACACTCTGACATTGAGCTGTTGAGTTGCTGAGCCCTTGAGCCCAGTGCAAACACAGCCACAAAGTACAGAGTGAAGTATCCGATGTATCCACTATCTTGCCTGTGCTCGGTCTGTGCTTGGTCCGTGCTTTGTCTGTTCTTCAGCTAAAAGGGTACATCGAACAGAAACAAGAGGGCCACACTGCAATACAGGGTCAATACCACAGAACAGGGACTCACCACGGCAAAATGTAACATGACCAAACTATAACAGGGCCAAACTGTAATCGGGCCAAACTGCAACAGGGCCAAACTGTAATAACAGGGCCAAACTGTAACAGGGCCAAACTGTAACAGGACTAAACTTCAACAGGGCCAAACTGTTACGGGGCCAAACTGCAACAGGATCAAACTGTAACGGGCCAAATTATAACGGGGCCAAACTGTAACAGGACTAAACTTCAACAGGGCCAAACTGTAACAGGGCCACACAACAGCAAAGGGCCATGTGATCACATTAAAACCTGATATGCCCAGGGTTATACTGTAATTGGGTCATAATATAGCACCGACCCTCAACACCGCACAGGATCATACCAGGGTTGAGGGCCAAACTGTAACAGGGCTCTACCACAACAGGACAAACCCGGCACAGCGCTCCACCACACCACAGGGCCATACTGTAATGCATAGTCAATAATAGCACACAGTCATGCCAAGGTACGGGGCCAAAAAGCTTCAAAAGGTTCATACCAGACCTCAGGGCCAGCCAGCAATGCACATTATGCACTAAGAAGTACCTTTCGTGCAGACTAGTCATATTTCAGAGTGGTCCGCTCGTTTTCATACCTTGTTGACAAGGTCGGAGCGAGGGGGGAAAAAGCAAATGCATCGTAAAAAATACATAGCCAACAAAAAGGCCCTTTGGGAAAAAGGCACACCAGGGGAAAGTGAGCAGGAGCAAGAGGAGAGAAGGGGTAAGGAATACAGGCAGTTCGGGTGGCAAGGGAATACATACAGTCTAGTGCTGTGCCCAACGTGATGCAGAACACGTCTAGTGCAGAACACTACGTTAGCCATAACGCACACGGCTGGAATGACTGAATTGTTCCTTAATGAATTGCATGTGCAGCATAAACAAAAGCCGCATCGCTTCGGCTCATCCTTTATTAACAGCCCGTATGAGATCCAGAAAATTGCTTGGTCGAGGCTCGTGGAGCCACGTCGTGCTTGTTTGTACAACGTCACCCTAAAAACTGCATGTATATGTTGATACAAGTTAGCAAAGACAGGCATAGAGTAATAATCATGGCTAGAAATAGTAGGGAATTCGAGCATGTCATTACCTGGAAATTTCTAAATCTCATTTGAAGTTTTTGAAGAAAGGTCTGAATTTCTGACTTAGTAGTCACCTGATTTGAACCATTCGTGGAAGATTTTGTCATACTTGATCAAATTGCCTGGAAATACATTTAACTAGCCCTGGGCCTACTACCATAAATGACAGTACTGACGGCGCGGTCCCCTATCCTATCCACACAGGGCAATACAACTACATCAGTAAATGAAATTCAATGATGTAACAATTCATATACCCTCTGTGTTTGGAGTCTGAACATGAGAAGCCCGCAACAATTAGATTGAAGCCTTGGGTTTTAAGTCTCCACTTCAGCTCTCTTGCAGTCTTGGCAGGTCAAAGTACCTTGGAGAAATTATGAGACACATGAACTCACATAAGGTCCTCTGAAGTTTATTTCTGAAGTTTATTTTCATTGTTTGACAACTGGAATTCTATAAACCAGAATATTTTTGATAAATTTCAACATATCTGCATAAACAAGCATTAAATCTAAGCTCCAGAAATTATGCCACTAAGGTCGCCTTGCATAAAGCGCCACCTGTTCATGACATTTCTAGGATTAACAGCCATCATTTTTGAAAACCAACAGAGGGGAAAGACTGTGTATAATAAACAACAATAACCCGGCCATAAAAAGAGATAAATTCTATTATCATATTCAGCAGGTAAAAAATGAACAGTTGCAAGCAGCTTTAGATCACATTGATATCATACATTTGCATCAGCACAGAATTGGACTATAAGCCGTTGTAAAATTTCAGATTATCTGTAACAGAAGCCAACCTTCCCGACTCCGAAAATATCAGAATTTTGATTGTTTTGTTTAAGTTTTTTCTATTTTATACCATATGGACGGGTGGTTTTATGTTACTTTTTTTAACAATGCAAAGGCTCAATTTTTTTACCTATATCTATTGTGATATCATGCATTGTGCTTCTACAAATTCTGATAAGTTTATTTATATTATAAATCAAGTATACAATATACATAGACCTTGTCAATATATACTTTCTATTTTGGCTTAAAGCAGAGGTTTTTTTCACCTAAAGTATCATCGACATGACCCAATAATGGACATGGACTTATCGGATATGACAGAACTCCTTTTTTTAAACAAAATACCAAACAATGACACAATTATAAAGTGCAAACCACTAGAAGTATATGAAAATACCAAAGAAACAATGCGATGTTGAAATTTTGGGAGAAGAAGACAATCTGAGACATGTTACAAAAACTTATAATAACTTATAACATATAAGATCCCCTGTTTATAAGAACAACTTGCCTGATGTGATCATCTTCCTCTCGCACCAAGTAGTATTCTTGACATTTTTCACCCCAACGAGAGACCATACCCTGACGAGAGACTGCTTCATGACTTCAGAAGGGCGGTCTTACACTACAGGGACCACTGAAGTCCATGTTCAACACTTGCACTCTATTATAGGACAATAACAAGTATTAACAACTCATAATCAACCAATTCCTCCAGTGTCTACAAACTATCATTGCTTCATAAGCTGCAGCAGTTCCAACAGTAAGCAGGGCCCATATTTGAGGGCATCTAATATTTGAGGGCATCTATCATTCCCATAAGAGGTCAGTGCATGAGTGATTCATCGGGTCAATGCTGAAGGACAACACTTTCCTGTTAGAAGTCTTTAATTATTCACACTTCCGAAAGACATGAGTGACTCAAGTGGAGACTAGTAGTACTAGTGGGGCAAGCAGGAACATGAACTATGACCCGGTGACTACAATGCCTATTGTAGATGGATGGATGGATGGATGATTGGGGCTTGATGTCCTGTATTTATGCACTTGGTGGCCTAATCAGGACAGAAGGAGGACTGTCTACTGAAGAGAGAAGTCAAATTGAGCCCATTGAAAATCTATACATTTTCTCATTTATTGTGAATCACTATATCATAAAAGAACTGCAATATCAATGTAGAAATATTGAAATATCAAAATAACAATGAAGCAATAATGTGCAAAATTTGTAAATTGCTCAGGAAGAACATGAACCATCATTTCAGTGCACTAATCGATAGATTTTTCGCAATGCATTAGGCATATTGTTCTTATATTTATAAATAACAAGTTATCGTATTTCGTTCATTCCCAATCCAAGGCATTTACTCAGAAACTGGCATTTCAAATTAAGTAAACATTTTCACAATAAACATCATAATTTACCTAAATATCTATTTGAGATGTACGAATTAAAATTTTCATACAACTCCAGTATTTCACCATCGCATGACAGATCCTAATTTATAAGGAAATGCCATCGACCACTCCCGGTAGCAACTTGCACATCTATCTGCGATAAAGATTTCATTTTCAGATTAGCATAAAGATGACATATACATGAATTTGATATCATCCTGCAATTTGGACGGAATCTCATATTTCCAGCAATACAAATTGTAGCAAATTGTACACATATAAAGTTGCAATATTTGATGGTTTCCAATCTACGTAGTGTTAAAGTTCGCAATTGTCATTTCTGCAGAGCCTTTTTCCAATAAATTCCATTTCTGAAGGTAAATGACATTAAAACAGTCATATACAGACCTGTCACATAATTTGGTCAGAGTTTCATGACTTTTATATAGAGTTAATACTAGTTAATATTCACAAAATACAATGAAAGTCGAACAAATCTCTAAATAACAGATTTTTTACTATGATACCTGTACTAACACACTTTCACTTTTAATCTCTTTTATGGCTTATATTTGCCTTTAAACCATAATCCACAGTGCAATATACCATTTAATAAGGTAATGAAATGGATCAGCATCATTTGTTCAATTTTTGTGTGCAAATAAAATCTGTAGTTCGCAAAGGTCTGACGGAAATAAAAAACACATGTTGTGAAATCAGAAGATTAGTCCAGTTTTATGACAATACCTCAGGTTCAGCTGCACCAAAATATATTTACAACTTAATCAATTTTTTCGTTTCTGGGAAAAACTTTTACCATTTCATTTTCAAATGTCATATTGCTAAATTGAGAAATATACAGTATACAAAATTAGAAACTTTTAAAGATTCAATATTCAAATCAGGTCAGAAAATGTTGGACACTTCTCTCATATTCTTCGTCTGGTAGACTTAATTTGAAAGTAAATTTTTGACTTGTTAAATACTAAAACAATATGCATAGGACTGCTTCCCTTACTGCTTACTTGTGTTAATTTGCACCCACTGTGGGAAAACACACACAATGAATTTTTATCACCTTAAATACACAAGATCCAAACCACTGACAATGAGCAGCATTAAAATTCTATCAGATGGTCCTCCCACAAACAATGGCACAATTGGAACACCACTGCTGTACTGACAACATTGTTGGAAACAACAGGAAAGCAATAAACTTCACCATTCAACATACATGGATCATGGATCCCCTTATAGCTCTATGCATGGATGAAAATACCAAAATTTTATGGCTCCCATAAAGTTTCATCAATATTAAATTTTATATATGTCTTTTAATAAATTTCAAACCACTAGTTTTGAGAACATTTTATGCTTTCAGACCTCCTGATTAAACATTCAGTAGTGAGTAACAAGGTGATTAGTAAGGTGTAACTTATACACTGTTATAGGATTATTATAGGGATCATCATCAAATATGTGCAGGGGATTTATTTTAACCTTTTCTAAGCCAGGAATCAACTTGGTTTCCAAATCAAATCCTCCGAATTGGTTGAGTAAAAGACCGTAAGAGGATGTTGGAGAGTCAAGATCATAGTATCAAAATTATACCCTATAAGTTATGACACCCAAGTCATCCACATCCAATATAACTATATACATGTACTTCATCCCACATACAACCCACACAACCCATGCTCATGACCATATTCATGACTAACCAATATGAGGCCCATATATAAATGACCAATAGGTGACCTATCCAGATGACCAATAGGGGCCATAATAGGAAGTGACCACAATAACCAAGCAGGTGTCAAGAGTGTCAGACTGTCACCAACATGAGACATGACCACACTACAGTGAGGGAAGGGGGGGGGGCACCTTTTCCACAACAACAAGGTGGACACTATGACAAGGAGGGGGGGGGGGCACATTGACAAGGGCTAGGAGGTGGAAACCCTTGTCCTTGGATTGGACAATGGTCATTCTCTGCCTCCACCTGACTCTCAGCCTGTCTCATCCATCATTCCCCAACATGTTCAATGTACAGGTTCAGTGTGATGTGTTTGTGGCTCACACCTATGCCTCAACCAGGTTACAGCCCAACACCTGACCAGCACAGCACTGTAGAGTAACTATATACACTACAGACAGCACCTCAGGAGTACCATCACACCTGACCAAGTTGACCTGACAGACCACAGTTCAACTAACTGTCCACTGGACTCCACTTCCATAGCACTTGTTGCAAACTTGTTGCAGTAATTGTCCATACACATAGCCAGTGTACAATTGTGGTGTACAATGGAAGTGTTCAGAAGAGGTAACAACAGGTGACCTCAACTGACCAGCAATTGTGGCCTGGAAACCACTGCGACACTATGAGTAATATCTTTATTTTGTAAAATGTAGATACTAATTTAACAAATTATCTGAAAAATATATTTAAGTATGACTCACTGTAGGAACAGTCACATTCACCAGATAATATAACATTCATTTTGGATTTCTCAGGTAGGCTAATGATTCCTACTACAATGTGTATCTCTGATTTCACAAACAGTTTGTTAGCATCATTTGACCGATGCAAGCAAAAGGTCAAATTCTCCTTGACAACTCAATCGAAAGTGACACAACATCAGTCATCATAAAACAGATGACAATCCATGAAAATCATATTGCAACTTGCAGCAAGTCATAAATTGGGATAAGGCTTACAAGGATGCCATTGATTTAAGATTATCCGGTCAGTAAAAAATGTAAATGACCGTATACTAGACAATAGACACAAAATCAAATAGGGAGCGACTCAATATGTCGCATCTGCTCCGAGTAATATTATTAGAATATGTCAGCAGTGAACCTGCCCCGTGACAAGACCAGGCAAATAAAGTTGGGGTTTCATACCCCAAAAAACATCAATATTCAATACCGAAAATTCTGTAAAATGAACCTTCGACAAATCTCGAGACTTCGTCTTTCTTTTATCACAATCCTTTCAAATCAAAATTTGGCTGACATGCTATGTACTATGTTTATAAGGAGACAAAACCATCAAATAACATCAGCGTGAGTAAACTGAAGAAGTGCACTTTCAATAAAAACTCATTTCAGCTAGATCTTTCAACTTCTTTAGGAGCAAAAACTAGGGGCTTAAGCAAATCTGAAATTCAAATAATTTAATGTTAATTTAGCGTCCAATTTCTTTTTAATTTTTCTATTGCAAGAAGAAACTACAAATCGAGGAAACGAATCTTCAGAAAATAAATTAAAAAGCCTGTGATGAATACTAATAAACCTTCAGTGAGTTTGTAGTGTTTTTTCGATTCACACTTGCCTCTTTTTACACCATCTCTTGTCCCAGATTAAACACTTGTTAAACACTTGAACGCGTAGTCACAAATTATTTGTCAAGTCAAGCCACTGATATAGGTTGTTTTGTCTGGGGACAAATATGCTTTTCAAATGAACTTCATTAAAAAGACCAGTCTTGACTCTTACTTCATGATGTGCCATGCTATTTTAAACTTTAATGTTCTTTAATTTTTCTTTGCTATCAAATTTTCATATCATTTCCAAGAAAAAGGAATGCTCCAAAAAAGTCTGCTCGTCGAGTGTGAAGAAATAATAAGTGGGACCTCCGTGTGCCAGAACCACATAACCATAGAGTTCTTGACATAATTCGGTCGACCGCATCGTAACTTCATAGTTATTAAACGTATAAATAACATATAAAACATGTAAAGCATATTAGCTACCGCTATTCATAATCGTAAAAGTAGCGACTTATTTTATTTATTTCGCCTCTATAAAATGTCAAAAGTCACACTCAGTTGAATTGACAGACAGACCATGACAGAAAAAGTACTCCTCTTGGGGTCATTGACCTTGTTTCAAAACAGACACTCCTCCTTCCTGATTTTATCGCCTCAAGGCTAAAATTAGCAATTAACTAGACAGCGCAGGGAATGCGCACCTCCAGGGCTAGATAGTTGACAGGGGAAGATATATGTCAGTGGAGTTGAGGAAAGGTTAACAGGTTTTGAAGTGAGGCAGGTGAGATTGGGGGCCCCTGGTTATGATACTTGACTAGAAAATTTATTATAAAGGGGGATTTGACAAGGCACTAGGTGAGGTCTGGCCAGGTGCTAAAGGGATACCTCAGGGAGGACAATGGCTGTTTGGAGGTGCCACAGTCAGTGAAGTTGAGCCATTGCGGAACATCTTGTAAGGTGTCAGGCTTTGAATATATAGGAAGCATACAGCTATAGTTTGAGGATTTATTGGACGCGTACAATCTTTATTGCAGCAAGAATCAGGAGCCTCTTGCTTTGTCTTATATTACATTACATGTAAGCAAGGGTAGTAGTAGGCTAGAGCCATCCGACATGCAATACACAGCAATGAGGCGAAGATCGTTGAAACTGCAGTTGGACATGTGGCAAGGTGACTGAGCAACGGCAGAAATTGAGCCGAGGACCCGAACAATTTCCAGGCCAGAGTGCTATGAAATTGAGCCGACCATCTCCTCAAAGTTCAGAAAACTTGAGAAATGTACACTATGCACAACAGTAAATTTACTGAAGCAAAAATGTTATCTTATCATCCTTGCACCAAAAAAAGAGACACATTTTCTGTATACAGGCCTCTATAGATGTACCGGGTATACAATTTTGTTTTTTCTCCAAAGAAAACATTAGGCCTAGTAACATCATAAATCGGGAGAGGACCATATGAAAGTCTTAAGAAAATGAGAAATGTCTTAGGCCTATCAGCACTTCATGATCTACTTATAAGTCGATCCATATTGAGAGACAGTGGAAGCAATTAAATGTTCTTCAGATGGAAATTACAGAACTTGACAATCGTATATCTTAGAGACATTAGAAAACAACAATTATATTGAAGAGACCAACATCAGAGGCCTCAGGTTGAGATTTCATGAAATTCACAATGTCGTGCAAAATATTGCATTTTCATACAATGAATTTGCAAAAGTATCAATGTTAATATCCTTGGATGAGATTCAAATGCTTCAAGATGAGCAATTTAAATTGATATTTAATAAACTGTCAGCGATATACAATGTAAACACTTGCAGGCCAATAAACCTTCAGGCTGTCAGGCTTGTAAATCCATAGTGGTCATAAGGGGCCGACCAGATGATAGTTGGGGGGGGGGGGGGGCTGTAGACTTTACCCGCGGGACAAACTTTTTTTTTCGTTTGCGGCGCGTTGACGGACAATTTTTTTGCATTTGCACTCGCAACAAGCTTTTTTATCGGAATTTTAACATTACGGTACCTTAGCTACAGGTGGAAACAAACTTTTGTTTTATTTCCATGTGCTGAACAAACTTTTTTTTTCGGTGTTAAGTGGGAAACAATCTTTTTTTTTTCACCAAATAACCATAGCCGCCCCCACCCAAAGATCATCTGGTCGTCCCCTAAGACTCACGAGATCATGGCAATGACATATTCCTTCAAGAGCAAACTTTTTTCTTTAATGACCTTTTATTGAAAGAGCATCAACCCAGCAGTGTTACTGGCAAGTATAAATACATGTATTTTTTAATAAATAGATTCGCCATTCAAAAGCGATCCTTGTTAGTATTTCAAACAGGAGTGTGAAATTGAGGAATGTCAATATCCAGGGTCAGTCCACCAGCAGGCTCTCTGCGACAACCTGAAACAGAAAGGGAAATCAATACCTAATATGTTGTGATTGGCACCCAAAAACAAGTTTCAAATAAAAACAACAACATAACATGTTTGTGTATTCAATATTCGGTTTGTGAATTGACACTCTTTATTTAGGCAATGAATCAATTAAGTGAACCTGATAATGCAGCCTAGAAATAATCATTCTCTGTTACTAAAGTAGGCCTATGATATTATCTGTCGAGAAGATTATATATCTTAATGGAGGATTTATATTAGCACTTTTCAATTTGGCACTTTTTATCTGCATAATTTTGTTTCTGAAGAGTGCATTCTAATGATGGAGTACAGTCATAACGGCCAACACCCAAAACGGCCAATTCTACAACGGCCACTAACCAGAACGGCCAAATTTGGGACGGCCAAAGCCCAAAACGGCCAAATTTAGGACGGCCAACCCTTAAAACGGCCAATCAATTGATAATTGATAATAGTATTCAAGCTGAGACATGAAATAGCAATTATATTTTTTTTTAAAGGGGGGGGGTAAATTAAGTGTACATTAAGTCTTCATATCATTGAATGCTAATGAAGATAGAATACTGAATATTTCGAAATTCTAAGCTGGGTTATATCAACCATTGTCTCATGCATTTATCAAGTAGGCTACGTCTGCTTTAATTTTTAGATAAATAGCTTTAAAATTATAACAAAGGGATGTTTTCACCAATAAAAGCAGAGATATTTTAACTGCCAGTCGGAGGATGAGAAAATTATAGCTAATAATTGTCTTATTTTTTTTTAGACTTTCTTTGTAACTTTCCAAAATAAAAGAGTTTGTTCACTAAACTGGACAATTAATAGCTCTTTTGAAGTTTACTGCTATAGGCCTAAATGCTTCTTTATTCAATAAAATTGTCAAATCATTATGATGATACTTCAACTAAGAATACATCAATTATGTTATGATCTATCTATCTATCTATCTATCTATTTATCTATCCATAGATCTATCTATATTTACAGTGTAGTTATCTATCTTCTTCTATTTTTATGAATCGATGTCTATATTCTATTGTTCTGAAAAGGTGTGAACTTGAATTGGATGACACTATTGCCTAAACATTATAAGTAATTGTTTATTTTATCTATTCATTTCAATTCATAATCACACTGCATCAATTCATGCATGTCAAGGTGTAGGCCTAGTACCTGTCAAAGTTAGCTACACAGCAAAGTGCAATCAGGTTTGACACTTCAGACTTCATCCCCTCTGAGCCATTCTCAATGGCAATTAGGGGAACTGAGGGTGAAACAAAGCTAAAGAAACTCCAGAACTGCAATTAGCATTATTGGCTGCTTCTGTAATTAACTGCACCAAAGAAAGCTGCTTAATTGACACGCAATGACGATCGTATGCATGGGCGATATTAGAGCGGTTTTCCATTGAGTAGGCCTAAAGGCAGGATTATTACAAGTTGACACAACAACACTGTCAATAGGCCCAAAGATTACAATGTATCCAACCACATTGATTGATGAGGCGAGTGGTGAAGTAAAGAGATATTGTAAAACACATACCTTGGCAAATGGTGGCTGAAATTCATAAATACCTTCAGCTGATGCAGCAACACCTCCTCCTTCCACCATGGTCAGCAGCCAACTGACATGGAAGCCATGCTAACCAATATTAGGTGTCGGCAATCTCCGAAATAAAGGCCGAAGATGGCCGAAGTCGGCAAATTTGGCACATCATAAAAATCGTTTTTTCAGTGATTTTTTGGACACTTGGATGCAAATTTGCAGTGACTGTCCGTGCATCATCAGTGGATGTGTCCATAGACCACATTTGAGGGGTTGGGAAGCGATACAGAGAAAGAAAAGGACAAAACCAATTTTTAGTTCATTGCTTTATTAGGCTGACCTACGCAAAACCGGAAATCACGGGCCACGGCGGAAAATGGCTGTGGCAAAACAGACCTCCAGCGCCAGCTGGCCCTGGAGGAATAATAACCGTATGATAACACATGGCTTAGTCAGGTAGCTTTCCAATGTAAATCGCTGTGCAGCTCTGAGCATATGAAAATGTAGACATCAAGAATTCTTCATTCACATAATTGAAATGGCTTACAGATTTGATTCACCAAGTCGAAGACATCCACGAAACAATACATTAGACCGAAGATTCCGGTATTCCGGATAGCCTGATCTGACACGTACGAAACAAGTGTGTGTAGGTATAGCAATAAATTAAGTAGATCCAAATCTTGACTAAATGAAAGCGGAATCTATAAGCAGTACGAACACTGTACAAAAACCGATGTCCACCTCACAGATCAATATTGCATGAACAACGATGAACCACAATTTGTTTATTTATCAGAAGGAAGTCCATGTCAGCAGTTGCACTTCATGTCACAAGCAGACAGACCTCATAAAAGCACCTTACGTCAGGATCAACAGTTGGTTGCTATGGTAATCAACCACAGGAAGTGCTCTCCAGCGCAGGTGCACAGAAAGCATCACCATGGCAACGGGAAATCCACATGGGATTAGGTTCTCACAGAGAGCAAAAGCTTTGTTCTGAACTACAAAAGGGTTTTGCTTTTGGCCTCCACTTTTACCTAAAGGTGACACCATTGTTTTAAAAGGCATGAAATGTTCTTTGATGGTTTTAAAACCTTATTAAGGACCATTCCAAAAACTGAGCCAATAACATCCACAATCCAAGAAACTTTTTAATTGCAAACCGGTAGATATATACTGTGTGTAATATATAACATGGTATGAAACCACATCGTTCTCGTTTGAGTTTCCACCTCAAAAATCGTTAATATTATTGAACCTTGACAAAACAAGCAATAATTACTCAGGTTGAAATGACTTTGTCAAACAAAAATACAACATCCTAGCGAGTGGCAAAAATTGGAAAACTTTTAATTTAGAAGGACTTATCGGGTGAAAAAGTATGTACATGTATAATGATACGAATGTACGCTAGCATTTCATGCTGCGCGACACATGTCAATAATACCCTGCTTCAAAATCAATATTTAGACACCAACGAAAGCACAGTTCTTGAAGCGAGTGAGGGTATGAGAAGGCATAAGTATTTTCTAATGTGTTCCTCGTGGCCGAAAACACTTGGGGACTCCGGTCAATTGACATGCACAGCACGATCTGATGCATTTTAGAAGAGAAAGCAGAAAAAAGTAGCATCTTTATTTCCTGGGATTCCCATTGAAAGCTAAGGTCTCTACAAAAACATACAAAAGCAAAATTTGTAAAAGGGTGTGATATCATGCCTGTGTATATCTTGAATTACTTTAAATAGAAGTCAGGTTTCAGGAATATACACTACAAGAATGTCTTAATTATCCAAATTTATGGGTCATTATTTTATCATTGCGGTATTTTTGAAATTCAGGTACAACTAAGTACTCTAAGTTCCTTGGTAATGCTGAGGTCAGTGTTCTACATCTACAACAACACAGAAATAAGACATTTATAGAAATTTGATGCACCATTTTCCTTGAAGATGCCACCCACTAGATGAAAGGGAATACAGAATGGGAGTTACAAATAGCATTGAAATGCCAAGAAAATACTCATGAATACTTGAATAGGTTAAGTACTGTCAAATGAATAAATGAGTGGGGTTTTATGTCCTTTGCTTATACATAGAAAAGTAAGCTAAACAAGATGTGTTAAGTTGGTTGAGGATGCAAATGCAACTTCCGGCATGGAAGAAGACTAATACCATAAACCCCCACCTTTATGTAAACCTTTATCCAGCCAACTGGTATCGACCCTTTACTTCTCTTAATATGCACATTGGAAACAAATGTCAATGTCAAACATTACATTATGTATAAACAGTGTATAAACACAGTACCGTCAACGTAAAATTGACATTTCCGTATATGCACATCATTTAGACTGCAAAATTGACATTTTGAATGTTGATATATGTAGAAATTTTACAGGATTAACATTAGTTAACAAGATCAGGGACAACATTGTCAATATTGACCGTAGATGACATTTGAGATGTAACCTTTCAGCAATGATCACTGAGGCCTCAACCACACCCAAGAGACTTAACCATGGCAAAGCATGGCAAAATCAATGTCAATTCATCAATTCTTCTCTATTGTAAATTCATACTATAATATTTCATACATTGACCAGTTCATACAAAGAGCATCTAATTGCCAATACCAATACATTTCTTCTGCTGAAGTTGAACAAATAGACAAGGTAAGAATGGCAGTGCCTTTGCAGTGTTCAGGAAACAATTTTACTCAATGATGAGTCCTGCTGGAGATACCTTTTTCACAACTATCGATAAGTAAGCACAGCCCTCTAAGCCCAGTTCTGGACGCTCACAATGGTTAATTGATGAGACTGGAGAGAGTGGGAGGCCTCAACATGTAACACTGGTGTTCATTGGTGTTGACGTTAGTGACGGCCGATGTTGGTGCAATGGTCCATCATGCGGTTGATGCAGTTGGTCAGACTTGGTCCTGAAGCATAGCTTCTATCTGCATAAAGCGTATAATACTGTACACACAACCAAAATAGCCAGAAGAGCCTTGGCTTAGAGTTTGCTGATCAAGTGACATCTCCTGTCACATCGCCCGCCTCAGCTCGCCTCTAGCTCGTCTCGCAACTCTCCTCACGAAGGCCACTTGATTGGGATTTATGATCACTTTGCATCCTCCTGATACAGTCCAGCAGCTGCAGCAGCCATAGCAACATCAGTGTCAGTACCATCAGCAGTCTCTGCATCAACACCATCTTCATTAGGACCACAAGCTCTACAGCACCAGCACCGGTCCAGCAGAAGCAGCAGGTCTAAACGAGATCATCTGAAATCTCAAATTTTGTTGAGATAGACCATCGCCTCGAGACACTTAGATCTATATGCTTGATAATATTAAGCGGTCAACTCTTCTCAGAAGCCTTTCTAGTATCGGATGATACATTATACCTTGCAGCTCCGTTGAGTCAGAACAGAAAAACCACCTCCTTATGACAATTCCAAGATGATATAAAGTGATGCATTTCTGGGATCAGAAGCAATGCTCGGACTAAGCGATCCACAGCAATTATCTAGCCATGCTCAGTTCTTCACAATCACTTACACCACATAAGGAAGTTACACTGGAGGCAAGAAAGGCTTCCAGTAAAAATCTAGACACAAACTTTGCAGAGTTGTATCAAACATTTCTTCAGTATTTCCAACTGCTTTAATATTCATGAACAACCACCAACTGATACAGTGCCACAAACATGCCATGTGGCACCCAATTGTATTGTTTATAGGAAATCAATTGTCACTACATGCAGCATTGATGAAGCCCAGTTAGTATACTATGAGCACTGTGCATGGATTGACTCCACAATCACTCATCAGTGACCCAGGCCAGTGACCAATTCACAATGAATACAATTGAATGCCATGTTATCTGACAGCCAGGGGATCTGATACTGAACAAGGCATCCTGAAATCCAATTGGCAAGTGACAAATGACATCAAGTTGTCACAATTCGTGACAGTCACAGTCAATATGAAGACATGAAAGACAAAGATACAAAGACAAGAAAGTACTTTCTTTGCACTTCTGGTCTTTAAAAGGCAGTTTTACGAGGTAAAAATTGCGTCACATAACGCAAAGAATCAATTGCTTGTGTTTGCGAGGAACCAGCTGATGACATTTATAGTACCCAGAACCGCAAAATGTCTCATTCGGTCAGGTCTTGAAATTAAGATGTTATGTTATTTGCCAACTATCATCTAACTCAAGAGTGTTTTCCATAGTTACATTACAAGATAGCTATCTATATCTGCAAGTAGACTGCAACACCTGAAATAATAATTACTTTTGCAGTGAAACTTTTGTTTCCACAATGAAAGTGATGAATAATTCAATGAGAAGCCAGAGAATTCCTAGGAAATGTATATAGCTTGTATTGTATGTATCCTGTGGAATGTTTGCGTGTATTCCATTTATGTACATTCAGTATGTACATTTTGAGCACTCTCGAGGGAGAAAAACGCAAGCAATATTGCGAAACTCTCAAAAAAGATTTCTCATTTCCATTCGCTCACATGGCACCCGGTATCTCTAGGCAAACAAAAAACTTAAGAAAATCAAGACACTGGCATTTCCCTATCTAAGATGCCCTAAAAATAACCATGCCAATAAACATGCGAAGTTCAGCAAGAGATATTGTTTATCAATAGGCAGCAATTTCAATTTTGGACCACGAGAAAATTGGTCATTAAATCATTTTCAATTCAAAACGATCCTTCCTTTGACACTCGCAAGAAACCTTACAAGAGCAACTAGGAAACCAATCTGACTTCTCATATTACAGTTTGTTATGGCGTAATTAAAATCCAATTAATATTTTTGTGAGTTTCAATATGATAGCTCATTACGATTTAATTTCTAAAGGGCGTTAATTAACACTCGCTGAAATAATGGCGACGGAAATGAGGAGTCAGAGGAGACAATATGCTGAATTGAGTCAACGGGAAAAAGAGCAGAGACCATTCATAAGTCAAAAGGTGGTATGCAAAGACAATTAATTGAAATGAAATAAGAGATGTCTCCATAATGCACTAAACAACCAGTTGTTGAGAGCTGAAATTCACGCCACTCCTTCATTCTTCATTCGCAGCAATTTCCACCATCACAAACAAACATTATGCGCAGGAAGAATGGAAAACCAGACACTCCATCAAAAAGAGGAACTTCGGTGTCTGGCGACCGTCGACATTGCTCGACCGACAAGACGCTTGCCCTAACAATATCTCAACGACAGTTACTTGAAAGCTATATTTCATCTGCAAAACTCAACAGAGTCTGACGGAGACATTCTCTAGCCTTCAGCATTGCACAACTTGTCTCATATTCGACAACAAACCCTCATCCTTTCCCGACAGCAAGCACTCTTTTTTAAGAGATTCTTTCAGGTTCCTGCCATACCGGTATATAGTATTTCATATTGAAACACCCGAGGTGCGGCTGCAGCGACTGGTCATGCCTTTGATGTCCAGCTTCAACGGTGTACATTTCAAAATTGTCCTTTTCCATGTCATGTTCAGAAATCTGAATCCGGATACCAGTGGAGTAATCATATTACATAACAGCAGAAAAATTGCATAACATACTCAAATTTTCGCAATACTCTTGATGAATTGCAACCCAGCAATAATAATAGGATACAATGAATCTATAAATAAATTGTAATCTTAGCTAATTAATTGCATAACACATACTAGATTCAGTATCAACTAACAGCAGCTACTTGAGTGCACTATACTTCACTTAATTCTAAAAGCAGGTTTTCAACGAACTCATCACACATCTGGCGCTGATGGTCTGCTGACCGACCAACAACATTATCCTTAAGCCAAAAAGCAAAAGTTTGCAGAGCAGCACAGCTGAGACCAAACACAAGAGTACTCAGCAAGCCAATTAACACAAACCAATTAGTTTGTCAATTAACCGTCCGTGGCCGAGATTAACATTGGGCCCCAGATTAGCCGAGGAGCACAGCTCGTAAGCGGCTCGTGATGAAGGTGAAAATAAAGCTACGGCAATCCCTGTCGGAAAGCATAATGGATTCGGGGCGCTTAAAATGAACTTGTCAACTCGGTTAGGGATTAGCACGGTTACTTTCACCAAGTTTTGATGGCGGGGGGAAAAAGGAATTCTCCCCAGGAAAAATCTCCATGGCACCTAACAAACAACCTTGCTGGCTGATTAGGAAAAGCACTCAAAACATCATCTGTGCTTTGACACTTCGGTGGGAGCTCCCATTTATCGGCAAATCCTCGAAATGATAAATCCATCCCGGAGCTGAAATACGCTGGAGCAGGTTTGAAGAATCTCTTCACAGAACCTGACATTCGATGACATGCGGATGAAAAATGAAGACAAAATGCTACTCACCACTGTGATGGGGTACTGTGGGTTGAGTATCGTGAAAAGGAGAACTTTGTTTGGTCTTTCTTCCATGCTGAAATGAGAGAAAACGAAAATCATCAATTAAGAGATAATGATCTGTGACTGATCGTGTCATTAGGCTGTCAGCACTGCATCGTCAGTGATTCAGCGCACAATAAACAATCTGTTACAATCTGTTACGAGCTTTACAAGCAATCACAATATGATCCTCAATGTAATCACAATGAGACACCCAGGGAAATAGAATAAACAAGAAATCCCAAGAGTGAGTGGGAGATTGTTTACAGCAGAAGTCAAAAGCATAGACTCAGAAATGATTGAGCATGTCACACTTTACCTGTATCATACCTGAACCACTTCTGAGTTCATGCTTCCAACTTCTGCTGTTATGCCCTGGGCATCAGAAAAAAATGCCAAGAATTACATATATTAAAATAATCCCTTATTAAAATATAAACAACAGATTCTGATTGGATGGCATGCTCCTATCTACATCCCTTTTGGAATAGTTATCCCTAAACAGAACAAACTACAAATAATAGATAAGTCTTATTGCTATGGCTCAATGTCTTTGATTGGATGCAAGACTCTTAAACAATACCAGCTACAAGAGAACACTCTCCTATCATGCTAAAGAGGACATAGCTATACATTAAGGTTCTTTATTCATAGTGAAACAATGAGGAACCTACATAATCAAGACATCTTCATTCTACAGGCGTTCTTTCTCTATCCAGTCTCCATTAACTCAACTCTTTTTAAAAAGTTACAATTCAGTTTCTAAAACTTGAGGATCTGAAGCAACATCCTCACAGTGAACTTCTACTAGGCATGCTAATAAACAATCAAGTACAGGAGAGAAAAAATACAGAGTTCCTATGGCAAAGGATCTGAGAAAGCTTTCAAATTCAAAGTATAAGGAAAATCTTTAATTATCTCTGGTATTTCTTTAAAGTTTAAACATGCAGTTATATCTTAAGCAAGTACTCCATAAGAATTTCGACTACAGTTCTGCCTACGCAAGAATCTATGTTAAATTAAAATTGACAAAAACAAATTTGGAGAAACTGCAGAATAAATTTGAGACCCAAATAATGCTGCGAATGTGAGAATTTGTCATTATTTATTTTTTTAATTTCTGTAAAGAAAGCACCTGTGGAGTGTAGAACCATTTTTTAATATTTTTTCAATACAAATATTTGCTAAAGCCCTTAAGTCAACAGCTCCTCCAAAGACCCTGTCACCGCAGATGACGGAAAGAATAAACGGCTTGGCACATCATTTTTGTGGCACTCACTGATAAGCAAACATGCCTTCAATGTGCATAATAATGTATTTAGCAGTTCTTGTTGATGCTAAGCAAATATACTCCTGCATAATGAATCAACAGGGCGCCAATCTCTGCACTAAGCAATATAGAGTGACAATCAGCGAGAACTTGATCTCCGCGGAGGAATAATGTTGTCTCTTCAAATGTGAAAGCAGTTATATACAGACATGAAAGACCTTTCATAACCAGAAAAGCATACACTCAAGATATCTCGTTGCACATACGCGTTCACTTGAATCCCTTCAGTATCTCACGTTGCACATACACAGACACTGCCAGACAGTGCATCCGACTCCACAGACTCCATCCGAGCCAATAAGGTGATACACTGACTGGCATAATATGGCCACTACGATCAGGAAGATATCCTCACAACACCACCATATATCTTTATACACAACTGACACAAGTAGTTGCACTGCATTTGCAGCATTTTGCACATAGATTCATCCGAATCCATGGACTCCATCGGGGCCAAAAAGTTGATACACAGACTGGTATAGCATGGCCACTATGATCATGATGATATCCTCACAACACCACCATATATCTTTATATACAACTAACACAAGTGGTTGTCCTGCATTTGCAGAATTTTGCACACATATTCATCCGACTCCACGGACTCCGTCAGAGCCAATAAGGTGAAACACTGACTGACATAGCATGCCCACTGTGATACCTCACATAACACCACAATATATCATTATATATTATATACAACTAATACAAGTGGTTGTACAGCATTTGCAGAATTTTGCACATAGATTCACCTGACTCCACAGACTCCATCGGAGCCAATAAGGTGATACACTGACTGACATAACATGCCCACAATGATATCCTCACAACACCACCATATATCTTTATATACAACTAACACAAGTGGTTGTCCTGCAGACAGTGCATCCTGACTCGACAGACTCCATCGGAGCCAATAAGGTGATACACTGACTGGTATAGCACGTCCACAATGATATCCTCACAACACCACCATATATCTTTATATACAACTAACACAAGTGGTTGTCCTGCTTTTGCACACACAGTCTAGAGTCTGAGAGTGAGGCAGAGCAAAGGAGGAGGCATGACTGTGATACACAACTTCATTAATGCAGTGGTCTCCTCACAGGCCCTCCAGTCCCTGTGGTCTCTGTGGTCTGCTCTTCCACATACATCTTTCTCCTAGCAATGCTTCTTGGCCTGCCCTCTTGGATTGGCCTCCAGACATCAGAGCCTTCACAGACCACTCAGCTTGTGCCCAGCCTCTGTCCACATGGTCCAGCAGCCTACAGATCTCAGGAAAAGAGCTGGTTGCTGGCTCAGTGCTGGCTCAGTGCTCAGTAGAAAGCTGTCCACAGCTTGCTCCAGCTCAGATTACAAAGAGAACTAAATCCATCAACCAAAAAACACCTGACTTGTCTGTGACTTCTTCGCGACTTGTCTGTTGGTTGCAAAAAATCTTTAGTATGTGATGGAATGCATTAGCTTTTCATTGCTGTCATTTTTGCTTTGCGGTTGCACCTTTTTATTCGCAATGTTTTCTTTCGCGCCACTGCGTGATGTCGATCCATGTAACCTCAGTCTCTATGAGATTCTCCGAGGTTCTCTATGAGAATCATTGACATGACGAGTCCTAATAGAATAAGAAAGGTAATAGAATGTCTCTGGAGAAAGCATAACACAATCAGGCCAGCAAATTCTATCTCTGCTGCAACAGTTCCTCGCTGTGGGCTACAAGACGTCCTGCCACAAAGGCCAGCCGCATGCGAGTGGACAACAAATGGAAAAGAAAATCAAAACCTCAGCAGAAACCAGAATAGGACACATACACCACATTAAGAGCAGCGTGCGGCATCAGGAGCACCGCAGTATGCCATGCAGCACCCGATTGGTGTGCCGCGGGCCATAGAAAGCGCAGAGCAGTATGGTCCTGCCTTAGATGTTACTGCCTCTATGCATACTGGCAGGCAATCAATAGGTGCAAAGAACTCCCATCAGGCTGTATCCCTGGGGCAATGGGTCTCGTTAGCAACTAGTCTCCCTATGAATAGACAATCCGGTCATTTGCCTCATTTCCACTTTGTGTGATAGAAAAAATGGCGGGAAAGCCAACCCACTGGAACCCTGCTTCAGTGTTCTCCAGAACTCTAACAAAGTATTCACCATTCCATGATGAGGTGATGACCTGACGACACCGAGGATGTCGCTACGTGGAGATGCACAACCCCCACTGCATAAATCCAGCATCATTTGACCCCCACACGCAGAAGGTCAAACAATCTCCAACAACATCACTTGCCACCAGGAGGCTAAAGGTCATGCCATCAAAACATCTTGGTTCGGAAGTAGAAGGATCGCCTATTCCCCGGTCACAATGTGTTTATCACACTAAACCTCTCAGAGACATCTATTTCTGGGAAGTTTTAAAAGTTGAAAACAAAAGACTTTGTATCTTGCGTTACAGCAGAAGCTTTAGTGACTTTTTATTTCTGCCTCACAACATCACATATGAAAGGAAGCCAAGCGAAATATGCTACTCTCTCAGTCTTCGCATCAAGGAACATTGTGGGAACTACGGAAGGCAACATAAACGCGTTTGACAGAAACTGGGGAGGTCACAGATGCAACCTCCATATAGAGAAATGACATTTCCTCCGCTGGCCCCGTGCTGGGCAGGAAACTAGTGACCAGGTGACAGGACTGTCAGCATCCCTTCCTTCCTTTTCGACCTTCACAAAAGCCGGCCGCTGAATCAGGCTGATGGCTTTGGGTCTTTTTGCTCCTTGTCCTTTTCTCCCAATCAATAGCAGAGGCAGCAGAAGACTGAGCACAGAAGACTGAACACAACCAATGACTCTACACTGGACCACTACTGGTCTCTGGCACAGCTCTGGCACAGCCCTGGACATCACAGGACATTGACTTTCTTTAGAAGACCGACTGCTCTTGCCATGCCTCCCCAACAATTACCCCAAATCTCCGCAGTAGCCCAAGCAATTACCCAGTTTTATTTATCAGCCAAAAGAACAGCAAACCGGCATTGGCTGTCCCCTTCCCTTAACCATTACGATGTGCTAGGCTCCCGTTAAGGCGCTTCCCTGGCCATTAGCCGTACTCCCTCAGACTATCTAATACTACCCATTCAGCACCTAACCTTTAATTCTTTCAGTAGTTACCCCGACTTCCTGACCAATATAGATGGAGAGAGCCAGCCATTTAAGACAGGAATAGCATGATCTGGCGCATATTCTGAATAGCCCATTCACCACCGACAATCACCATTATACCCGATGCTATCACCAGCATTCGTGAGCGACAGTTATATGACCATCCTCCATATTCACAATTCAGACACATTTGTGGTATTGCTTTATCAGTTTCTATTTCTGATCAAGCGCCTTTTTTCAGCATCTCCATTGTAGAATTCACAGGTTAGGAAAAGGCTATGCCAGAGCTACTGGTAGTTCTACTGGCAGTTCTAGTGCCAGTCTGCCACAGCTTTAAACTGCTGCCAGGGAGCTCTGAGCCTGCTCTATGGCCATTGCAGATGTGGGAGGGATTGACAATGGTTCATTCTTCATGGCATCACAAAGCCGGTGGTTCACATTGCTCGGGCTGACTCCTGCTCACTCCTGATCTGTGTTGCTCTCTCGGGCTGTCTCCTGCTCCATCCGAGGCATCAAGCTCCATACGGCAGCTTCAGACGAGGGCAGACAGGTCTAATCACGGAGAAAGTCACGTATCAATATGCGCCTTCCATCAGCGGGGATTGAGCGGAAACAGAGCACAGATGCCGGACCCCGGGGACCTTCTGCATTATCGATGTCGCTTGCAACCTTGATGAAGGTCCTCCAGTGGCTAAGTCTAATGAAAGGAGACGGGGTTAGGAGTGGTCCCTAGCCACAAAATCCATCCTTGGTAGTCAGCGAGGACCGTAACCTTGCATTCGATATGACGACATTTCGTCCTTCACTTCATGCCATCACTTCATACCACGGCGGATCTATTCAACCGCAAGACATTCACTCATTCACCGAAGGATGAGCGAAGAATGCGAGGAACGCCCCTTATTGAGCAAAAGTAATGAATAATCTATTAAAAGGTTACTGGCAATTTACTGCTGCCGGCTCAACACTGTTTAACACTCCAGCTATAACTTAAGCATGAAATGGCATTAGAGGAGCCTTCTCCCTCGCTGCTCTAGTCTAGAGTGACTCCCTCGTGATATGGAAAAGTAATGAGTTCTACACCCAAGGTTTTAGGGCAATTCCCTTTTGGGTCGTCCTTCTATAAGAATTTAACCCCCTGGATTGAATGTTGATCCAGGGAATGCTGCTGGCAAGGCAACTTTGCTCTCAATCTCTCATTGGTCTCATAAATCGCTGCATATATCCTTGATCGGACGTAAAAAGCGTACTAAAACGAAGAGAATTTTCATAACACAAATACTTCAGTGCACTCTCCAAAGCCAAGAATTTCACCACATCCCTTTAATGTCCCTTATTAGCAACCTTTCTGCACCACTAATCGCTAAGATTACAAATCACTAAGATCAATGACCTGTGTCTCATTGACCCAAAATGATGGAAATCAACCAAGCAATCAACAGATCATTGACATCACAAATTTGGCAAGAATCTCAATGAGTCGCAATTCAACTCCTCAGCCAAAAAGAAGACCCAGTAAGAGTGCGTTCACTGACCGCTTGACTCTGTATCAGCATCTTCCCCTGGCGAGAAAAAAAAAAGCCAATACAAACATTAGGTAGATGTGTATCATATCGAAAACTACGGTCTCGGAGTGTCTCCACCATTTCTCTTACCAATTATCTCTTGAGAGCAGCCAGACCTGGCCATAGACAAAATTAGAGGGCTGCACTTTCTATATATCCAATTATCCTTCCATCAAATTACCTGTCTGTATCGTACAATGTACACAACTCCGACATGGTTTATTTCAGTCGTAACTCATACCACTGATTACAAGCCATTGCTCAGATGAAGAGACAGTCCCTGACAGATGAGTGGCATCCCCCAACAATACAAGGCAGGCAATGGCAGGCTAAGGCAGGCTGGACATGAGCATATGAACACAATAGACAGCCATGAGCCACTGTTTGCTCTGGCTCAGAAGAATTAGAAGTCCTCAAAAACAATCAATAGCTCCTCAAGGGCCAGGACCCATGCCATTAATTTGATTACAGCAAACACAACAGACAAGAGGAACACAGGGGGAATACAGGGAGAACACTGTGGAGGCATGTTGAAGGAAGTATGTGAGATAAAGGTCTCTGGAAAGGTCTGTAGAATCCAGCAGGAGGGCCTCAGGACAAATGAGGACAAACAAGGACACATTTATGAGGACAAATGGATGTTAGGTTATGTTGGCGAAGCATGATAAACGGAGTAACTGACATGGAGGTTAGATATTCTTACGAAAGGTAAAGTCACTGATGAGTAGTCAGAACTTTCAATCAAAAGGTCTGTGAAATCCAGGGAATATTAATTGAAGTACAACATGCAGATCAAAGCAATGATTGCCAATGGACCACTCCATGGAAACATCAAATGAAACCGAATATCACGAGGGACCAAGAAACAAGACCCGATAAGTACCCGTACAATGCACACCAACCACTTTTGGCCAGACGCTGTGCAAACGAACGGCAAAGCCACAAACAGATTTCAACACAGACTGCAGGAAACCATCCGCTACTGTTATGTTCACAGCTTATTCAACCATTCGGGTTGATTACGGCAGTTGCAGAGGTTCAATGACAAACCGCATTGCCAATAACTGCAATTCGCAGAACCACTTTCGAATACAGGAGACGCAATTTGTACCAATCTGTCAAATGTGTCAATAGAGCATTCACGTTTAACCGACTTCAATAATCAATTCTGCACAAAAGACCCTGATCTAAACTTCTGAGCGAACGACATCAAAGCGTGACACAATTTCCTCAGTCAATGTTCTGCGTTAAAACACCAAGGGAAGGCTAAGCGCATGGGAAGCTAGCGCAAACAAAATGCGGCTTAGTAGAAATTGCCTGCAGGAAAGAGTGGTCTAAGCTGTGAGATTAAGCCTATCGCGGTTCTCCAAAAGTCGCCAGACAAATTCTAATGACAAGGTATTGCAGCAATAATGCAGCGTTGGTTCTGCTAAATTCTTGTACCAATATACCACACAATGTCAGTGCATTATGCATCGCATGAAACAGCGGATTGTATGGATTAATTCGGCTTACAGAGGATTAAACCTGAAACTCATTTTGGCAAAAGTTCCAGACAGTTGCTGCAGTTATGAGATGGTGGCTGAAGTTGGCAGGTTCAGGAAAAGAGTTGGGCATGAGGAGACTGCAATATCAGGCAATATCACACAGCACTCTAGAATACCGGCTCCTGATTGGTCTAGAGCTGTGTACCTTCGTGCAATATTAGTCATCTTGGTGCAGTAAAAACTGATGTTGCATTAAGTACTGTGCAATAATCCAGTGCTGACTGACCCGGGAGGTACTCACTACGCAGGCTCTTTCTTGGATGGAGAATAGATGGATAGATCAATGGATTGATATAGATATAGATTGATAGATAGAAAGATAGATAGACAGACAGACAGGTAGAGTACAGCCATCTTAGACAAGTTGTGGGTGCTCAGGAGGGTAGATCATGATATGCGAGAGGAAATGTGCAATAAGAGTAACATGTACACCGATGTACAATGTACAGTTGTGCATCTCTGTGCAACAAATACATGGTACTAACCAATAACACATGCCTCAATGCACAGTACATGTGCTGTAACATGGCATTCTGCTCCCCACATGCAATTGAGTAGATTCCACTTTCATGGACCATCCACAATTTTCCAGTAGAGCACTCAGCCCAACTTGACGTTACTTGCACAGGTCGCTGAAGGTTCCACATACTTGTACACACTCTTCAGTAATTATTCCGCAATAAAGAACATTAGCCGAAGACTATCAATCTATGCTGTGCCGGCGGTGTGCTCTAGAGTATCGTAAAAATCATTAAAGAAGTAAATGAATGAATTGTTGCACAGTCCGCCTTGAAAATACAATCAAAAGGGGCCCAGTGGGGTTCCAATCAAGTCATTCTAATTAAGGGAGAGCTCAGAGATCCAATTAAACGAGCAGAAAATGCTGCAGGGGATATGACCAGCCACAGAAATGAAGAGAAATTGCCGCAATCTATCGCCCAGGGACCACCGAGCCGAGCGGCAGACCCACCGACATCCGGAGGCAATATAAACATCGCCCAGACCATACATCACTTTCTCATTACACCTAACCATCACTTACCAACAAATATGTTGGTGAGGCGGAGGCGAGGCTTTCTACCTCTTGAGACAGAGGACAAATGAGAAAGAAGACCTCTTTAAACATTCATTCATAGCCTTTTTTTTAATCACCGTCATCAGATTTCATTCTGTAAATTCTGTAAAATAATGCCCTAATGAACATCCACCTTGCAAACTTTCTCTCCTCTCCTCTCAGACTCAGCACAATCTCCCAGGTGACACGCCATAAGCAACTTTATCTTCATCATCTAATATTAATGCCGGAATAATATCCAAGATCGTACCATCTTCGGCATTAATCTTTCCTCCACTAATGGCATTCAAGGCTTCCCATTTAGTGTCTGTACTATCTTGCACACTAAACAAGAGTAATCTTGGAGGTAGGAATTACAAGCCCCCAACACACTGCACCATATGCCCTCTATCTCGCTATTAAGCACTAATTTGGTTAAGACTACTAAATCACAGATGAGCGGCCTTCTTAAAATTCCACGGAAGTGTTTGCCCTTTCTGTCTGATAAGCTTGAGGAAGAAAAGGCCTGCTTAGCGGCTATAAATATGACTGGGATGGTGCGCAATATGAGTATGGGGCCGTCTCCAGATCATGAATGTCTCCAATTTTCCGAGCGACCACAATGTGATGAATACTGAGGTGAGCGGTGTAGCCGACGCTTATGGCAGTGTCCCATATGTCAAAAGCTGAAGGGGCTGAGCCCACCTAAGCCCGGCAGGGAATGGGCAAGCATGGTCCTATCACAAGTGAAAGCTTCCATCCACAATCCCTGTCACTGACTGCATAATGAGCAGTGTCACTCCTCCAGAATGTCCTCCAGTCTCTGGCCCTGTCTCCTCAGGGCCCCGACTTCATAGTCCGCTCTCCTCTGGTCATATCTTCTTTAACAGGACTGGAAAAGATACCAGGCCACATGAGATATGGCAGAGGAGACAGGGCCAGAGGGCGGACTATGCCAAAGAAGTCTGTCAGGCATCATGTTCTCTGGCCCAGTCTCAGTTGATCTGATCTCCTCTGGTCCTGTCATCATCTTGCCTCATCATTGGATGTCTCCTCCGGCCCTGTATCCTCATGGTATATATCTCCTCCGGCCCTGTATCCTCATGGTATATATCTCCTCTGGTCCTATACCCTAATAATAAATTTATTCTCTGGCCCTGTATATCCTCATGACATATATCCTCTGGTCCTGTATCCTCATCATGAACATCTCCAGTCCTGTATCCTCATGGTTTCCCCTTTGGCCCTGTATCCTCTGGTCCTGTCTCCTTTCAAGTCATTTTGCCCCTCATCCTCCTCTGAACCTGTCTCATATCCTGTCACCCATGCCCTAGTCTCCTATAACCCTGTCCCTCCTGGCTGACAAAAACCACAGACCCACAGGCGCTGTCCGCCAACATTTGTCATGTTGCTAGATCACTTTTCCCTCACCCAACCCCAGGCACTCATAGCGGGACAAGCACTGCCAAATGATTTTATCATGCCCCGGAGAGCAAAAGCTACATGGCAACCTGCACTGGGTTTGATTGGGCAACATTTTATCAAATCACTGCACCTGTCTTTAGAGCCACCATTAAAATCTGCAGTAAATAGCAAGAGGCACTCAAAACAAGAGCAAAGGATTTTGGTTACCATCCACAAGTGAATGCTCAATGTTCTTTTATCAGAACACATTCTGCAGCTTAGGTTGCAAGCAATTTCAATGGGATTACCTTCCTACTAACTGATCAGATTTTAATTTGACGCAAGCATCTAAAAGGTATTCAACTGACTGCACCAGTTACAAGTGCAGCAATTAGAATTTTTTTACGGAAAATCGAAACATGAGTTAAATGAAGAAGGCTTATCTGGCTTAAAATAGAAAGAAACATTTGGCTCTTATCCTTTGAAAGTCTCAAACCTACCAATAACAGATCAAATCATGTCTGTCAGAGCAGAACATGGGCAACCAATTTGGAACACCAGTGACGTCACACTGATATAAATGACGTCATGAATCACCCCTAGTCTCCTCTTTTATGCATCCAGGAGGCGGTTAATGCCAGGTACATCAGCTTGGGTCTTGTTGGAGCTTCACACCACTTCCTGACTGCTGGCATCATAGTGGCATGGGAGGCTGAGTAAGGGATACTGAGCAAGGGAGGCAGGGACTTTAGGGTTTAGTGGTTGCTTGCCCATCACCTGGCCCTGGGCGAGCATTTTCTCCGCATCAGCAACTATCGAGCATCCCCTGTGACCGAGATGTTATGCGTCACTAAAGTTGCTGATGTTGAAAGATTGCACAAGAACTGACTTCATACTTGACCGCACTTCTCAAAGCTTTAGGCCTATCCAGAAAAGCTTCAGAGAAGTTCAGACCAAGACAGAACCCTCTGGGTGTAAGTAGGACCACAGCAGCTGTTGAGAAGTCGAAGCAATGAACTCCACCAATGTGGAACTAAAGACAAACCAAAAGGCTGTGTTCCACAGAACTTAAGGAAGGTGTGTATTATATATAGGCCTAATGTGTAATCCTGCTATATGTTAAGATAGTATAATCTCCATTTATATAGTTTAATCTCCATTTATATACTTTGAGATGCAGAGTATTTCAAATGAAACTCAAACCCAACACATAAAATTCAAAAGAAGGCGGCAAGACAAAACAAGTTGGTGTCGTTATCAATTTGCGGCCGAGAAACATCACAACTTTTTGGAGTTTTCCATACTCCTTAATAGAGACCCGTAATGATACAGCTTCCATATGAGGCGCTTTATCAGTACAACAATGGAGCGAAGACTAGTGGTGTCTTCACTTTGTCTGGGCGAGTCTCTGGAGATTCCAAAGAACTCCACTGAAGCTTGGGGAGACGATTTTAAAAGCCGAGACGAGCGTCTTGACAGAACCTAACGCTTCATTTGCTCCCTCCAGTTCATTAATGTTGTCATAACATCACGCTACAATGACTGGAGAATCCCAGTAAGGACTCTAATGGTACGGTTCTGAAGTATCTAAAGCGCCTTGGAGAATACCCCCGGAACGCAAGTCGGAAATTTAGTGCCTGATTGTCTAATGGCTTGGACATCATTGCACTTCCAAATGGGTTTCTTGCCACCTTGTCCTTTTTATCAATAACCCCACAGAATAACAGTAACAAGATTTATTAGACCGTCTAATGTTGTTAAGCAGTGTTCACAAGAAAGCTTGAAATTGCAACAATGTTTTTCATGTAAGAACAATTTAGAACATGACAATATAGTGCATGACTTAACTAAATTTGGATCTAATTGGGGAGCTTTTATCAATAACAAATTAACAATACAGAAGAAGCAACATGATTTACTGGACCATCTAACATTGTGATGTTCACAAGAACGGAAATGTAACACACAATGATTGTAAGACATGACCATATGTGCATGACTGTAACTAAAATTGGGTATAATTGGGGAGCCAAACTACTACCAGAAGATATGACTAACTCACATGAGTCCCTTCCATAATCTTACATCATTGCCTTACATGTGGCCACTGTTATGGCACTAATTGGGGACACAGTCAATTAGCCTCATTGTGGGAAAGCACAGCAATCCTACATTAGATGGAACATAGATTGCGCTAAGAGAAAGGACACCATATAGACTACTAGGTTTCCAGAATACCTCAAAGCATGAAAGAAGTATAGATCTGAGGCAGGAGCTTAGTGCATTTGTAGCCGGTTGCAGCAGCAACATAAACAACTATGCTTCGATATACTATCATAGGCTCAGATACATAAACTCTGATAACTCTGATACATTGACTCAGATACATAAACTTGATACACTAAGATAAACAAACATATCAACGTAGTACGACGTAAATGCACATAATCCCTATAATTTCGTATGATGTACTACGATACCGATGGTAGCAGCGTACTGAGCGTAGTATCAGTATTACCGAGTAATCACAGTTCAGATGATTCACGTTCACAACCAATGGCTAATACTACAGTGATAGGAGTATCACAAGCATATGAGGCTAGTATCATGACATGATTGGAAGACATAAAAGGGGAACATCTCTAAATCCGGGGATCAGGACTGATTCAGAAGCCTTCGCAAGCCAATGAGGCTTCATAGATGAGAGTCGTAAGACACAAAGAGCAAGGAGAACTCCCAGGAGGAGCCTCCCAGAGGATGAGAATAACTGTGGCTAATACACTATATACATATCTATTTCTGTCTTAATCAAAGAAAGACCCAAAGTCGACATACACAACATTAAAGACGGAATCATCCGAGCAAAAGGGCACAAGTGTAATAGACGTCTTCGTCGTCTTCTGATCGGACGTGATCCCATGTCGTGTGCAATGTGGCTTCCGTTCCAAGCCGACCGTGTGCTTTTAAGCAAACCCTCCGAGAAGGACCCAGAAAGCAGAACTGGCAAAACACAGAAGACACACAAGATACACACAGGAGGATACACAGAGGATGGCAGGATCGATTATGAACACAATAGGAAGACCAACTCTCCCAAGCAAGATTCTCCCAACAGTCTATTCAATAGGATGTTATACTGCACACAGCTGGACCTCACTTAACAGGAGATCTTGGCGATATATGCCTTAGAACTGGAAGACCTTGGTGATATATCTTGAGAAATATCCCTAGGAAATATCCGTGACAATGACAATGCACATTATGCATATATACGAGTGACTGAGTGATATATCCGTTTGATAGATATTGGGTAAAATATGCTTTTGAAACAGTTTTGCAAAATACGCCTTTGAAATAGCATTGAGAAATATCCCTCTGACATATGTAGGCCAAATACCTGTGATGTTCTCTTGTAGTACATGATTGCAATATGTAGGTGGAGTTAGTAGACTGCAATTGCAAGTGAGGAGCCAACACACAAAACCAAGAAGAACTTCCACCTGCTGCTAAAATTGGCACAATCAGAAGCCAAATGATCCAAGCCAAGCAGTACAGGGTAATTGGAAGGGAATACAAGGGATACAGGCCATTGCAGGACACACAAATTGCCCCCACGCACAATTGTGCAGCGTAACATACACCACGTGGTTGGTTTCTTTACTCATTGGTAAACACTTGTGAATACGGTTTCTGCTTTCTGCCATTGTTAAAATAACCAATCACACCAATTGGCAAATAAGGCTGGAACAGTTAGACAGACCACATTCGCGCAATAACATGTTTTCAGCCAATAGCCATGCAATATTACAGCGAGAGTGCATCATGTCATTTGAGTGAGCAAGATTGTGTTTTATGCCCAATCAGTACCAGAATGGTCTATTCACAATATTCAGAGGCACATCATGTCATTTGGATTACAATCTTGCAAAATTCATATCTAGAGTTGCCACAAGCATTCCAGACATTATCTCCAACACCATAGGTGAGGAAACATAAGAGCTACTAAGACTCCGTATGAGATGGAGCAGCTTTTGCATATCAACCCCGACAGTTCGGAAGCATTGATTGATGGAGGGAGACAGCGAAGGGGTCCATCACAAGTCCAGGCAGCATTACACAATAATGTATTAACCCCAAGGGAGGGACTTGCACTTGCCTCCACAGAGCCCCAAAAGCCACAGGAGTAGACTAGACATCCCATCCACTGACTCATCATCAGGGTCAAAGATAAGTACTCGTCCGCTCGTCTGAGACGAGTAAAAATTGAGGAGGACGAGTAAATATGTTTGTGTACTTGTCCGTCAGACTAGTAACAAATCAGAGTGAAAATATTTACTTTAATTCAGAAGTCAGTGTTATAACAAGTTTGTATCAATTCAAGATTAAGTTCTGCCAAAAATGTTTACAAAATAAACATAATCCCCTGTTTGTGTATCCAGTTATTGTTTATATAAGGGCCAGATAGGTCTTTTTATGTTATGAATGTTTACATAAGCCCTATGAGTTATGATAAGGCCAATTGTGTCTCCAGACACATTCTGTGACTTTGTTGCTCTGAAAAGGGAGTTATCTCTATTTTTGTTATCTCACCTGTTTCTTTAGCATGTCTTAAAGACTTTCTTAAACTCAGTGACCTTTTGATTAACTTATACCTGATTCATTGGAAAATCAGGAAAACGGATAGCTCCGCTTCTAGTTGCTCTATTTGTATGGGGTTTTTTTCTTATTGCACAAAATTTCAATTTTATGATCAGTATCCAATTCACTAACATGTATACATACTTGTACTAAGAAAGATTCGTTTTTCAGTTTTTTTTTCAAGGGTAATAATAGCTGAAGTGCTGCATGGATATGCAGCTATACAGGTAGAACTTTGATTTTATTGAATGAGCTTTTTTTAAGGATATGGTAAATAAATCACGCACAATATTCAGGACGAGTAAATTTTGGGGAGGACGAGTAACTTTTGAAAGATACTAGTCCGTGGACTAGTAACATTTTTGGCTTATATTTGACCCTGCTCATCATCCACCCATTGTTTGCCATACAGGAGTTAGTATCATACAAGAGTCAGTATAAACTAGTACCATACAAGAGTCAGTATAAACTAATAATATTATATCTAAATATCAGTGTGCAGTTAATGAAATGACATCAAATGAGATATCAACCAATACAATAAGAATTTGACATTTGACTAGAACAGAACAGGGACCTTTTGTAGGGTGACCTTATGCAGTTTTATTACTTTCCTGTGTACAACAAAAGAAGTTGTGCAAAGCTAAAATCATGAACCTGCAGTCCTAAGACAAAATGAATGATGACGCATGCCCGCATATCTCGTAAGAACTTCCTGGGCCCAGGAAATGAAACAAAATTTATGAATTAAATATTCAGTATAGGCTTAACTGTTGCAGAAACATCCAATAAGACACTTGAGACGAACAAGGCACCTCAAAAACAAACCAAATCTTGTAAGGGGTAATTCATGTAATTGTGATGCACCTGGAATTGAAAGAGTTCTCTCAAGTTGAAGAAGGGTCCTATTGTCATAACAGGGCAATTGGATGAGGGTGTGAGAAAACAGGCACAGCTGATGAATCTTGCTTCCACAAGGAGTTTGAACTCATTCAACAACCTGCAAAAACTGTTCCAATACCACTTGTAGTTCAAAACGGGCATGAGAGCATGAACCTCTCTTCACAGGTATCATCAGTTCTACCAGCGTCCAAACTGTTTACTTTTACCCTTTTATTTTGCAATTCTGCATAACCTTTTATTTCAGGTCTTGGGAGTTCATCAAGAATTCTCTCAGTGTCACCACCCTTATCCAACCTATTGTCTCCTTAACTTCTTTCCGAGAACAGGACAGATGCATGGCTCAGAAACCAGCACTAATATTCCAGATCTACCCTCATATGAATGGGGAAACTTGAGCTACAGCAACATTTCTAGTATTGGTAACATTAGTTGTTTCATAACTGTGCTATCTGCAAGTCAAGCTACAGGCCAGTAGCATCATTTCTTGTACCATGTGTACTGGTAACATTATTTGCAAATGTTGCATGTTTGTGGAAATAACACCTTAACTTGTCAGCAGTTTAACAGACACACTGTACCTAGTGCAAGTGACTGAAAGAGAGCTGTTGCCACCCAAGACTGCATGTAAACAACAAATCTTCATAAGGATTCTTCTTCAGGCTTCTTCTTCTTCCTCAAGAGGAACAACAACCTTCTCTTAAAGATTCATTTGCGAGATTCACTGCAACCTCGCCTGACAACAGGTGACCTGCGCACAAGAGCAATCTCGGGCTACATGAACCTATTTGTCTGTTCGACTAAAAGGGCCACACTAGCGGGGCAAAAGGGCACACTACAAGAGGCAATATTAGCCGGGAACAAGACAGATGCATGGCTCTGCAACCCACACTGATATTCCACAACTACCCTCCTGTGAGCCGAGCAACTTGAGCTATAGCAACATTTCTAGTATTGGCAACATTAGTCGTTGCGTTTCTGAGGCAATAGAACAACATATATGTAGGTTTGTGGTTATAGACATAATGCACAATATCACTATTATTCTTCTAGCTGAAGTAGTATTTCTCTAAAATGTCAGTTCTTTACAATTGACAACAGTATTTTTATATAATAAAACAACAGTGGTTGGAAGAGCATAAAGCAGCCAATAGTGGTGGAGTGTCATAAGCGCAGCGCCCAATGTTGGACACTAGTAACTGGTAACGGAGTACTTATCATGTAACTAATCACAAATATCTATTAGGAATGCACAATATATCTAAAATATGTCATTATCGCATAATCACAAGCCAGGATGTATAAATGTTGAAAATTTTGTTAGTGTCACATGCATTTTTTTCAGCAAGAATTGGCCGCCATTTTTGTTAATATCTTGTGAGTTGTGACCTTTCAAGCGCGTCTCGAAAGGTTACAAGATATTGATCCATATGCATTGGTGTGATGGTGTAATATCAGCAGATATTTTTGATATTTTGTCAATATTATGCAGCCTTAATATATATATATCAGCATTTTGCATATCAATAGTACTTATCCAAACTGATTACAGGATTATCTCCGGAGTAGTCGGGAAATGTCTGAAGCAATAGCAGCGCTTTCCTGACAAAAGCAGCATTTCTGTGAAAATAGCAGAAAACAGCAATATTAAACAGATGTCGACAATGACAATGGCAGTTTTCATTGTTTCATGTAATTACCGGTGCTTGTTATTGTTTGGTTAACAGTTGTTTTGTCATCATTCACAGTTAGTGGATTAACCTATTGGGCAAGCAGTGAACAGCTTTGAACTTTAGACTGAGCCCCTATTCATATTTAACAACACTTGGATCAATGAGAAGTAAATTTTTAATTTTGGAAGTTAATGCAGTGAATGCATCCATTTAAAACGTATCTTGTTGTTTACACTTTCAAAAAGAGGCATTAAAATGATATTCATTGTTGTTAACTTGTCACAATACACTGGATTCAGCATGTACTTACTCAAAAGTTGGTCAAAACAGTCCAGTGATCCCTCATACATAAGATAGGAACAAGTGAACCTCCTTGCAGCTGAGTGAAGTGACAACTGAAGTCAAACTATGTTCCTTTTGAGGTCACCCAACATGTGCACTTTAAATGGGTCAATGCGACGTAATGGGCATTCCAAAGGATGAATAGACACCTGTTTAGATACCCGTCTAGATAAATGACTGGTAATTAGTCGTCTGTTGTCAATGGAACACGTAGATTAACAATCTAGTTACAAATTATCCAAGGTCTTCCTGTTGGCCTTGAAATGGGGTGACATGGTGCATACTCTAACAGGATGTTTGGGGATGCCATCTAAAAAGGTATACACAGAATCGATTTATTGAATTTTTAATTGTCACTGCAGTTCAGCTTGCTGAAGCAGTGATATAGTTTTCCTTGGAAAGAAAACCTACACACTTTGGAAATTTCTTGACAGTACTGCTTCACACTAAGGTCACTTACAAGGTTCCCCTTTCAATATGTTTCCCAAGATGCCCCATTTCAATGTGTAGGCTTACAAAATGCATTGTCACTAACTTCACTTTTCCATAAATGGGTAAAATAATTGTGATTTTCCCTGAATATTTCTCCACTGTCATTTCTTCCATGGTCCTAATTCAGCCTTTTTGATACACCCCCTCTTACCTCAATCATGAATATAAAGCCCGCCCCTTCTCCAGGACTGCCCAATCAGGGCTGCAAATGGCTCATTACCATAAAGCCTGTCACATGGTTTTGTTTACATCAGCACAGGTGGCATGCAGTAGGACTTTATACCGAACTCCACCTGGTGGAAAAATTTGTAAGCAGGTTTGGGACAAAATCTGTGCTGAGAAAAAAAATCTCCAATGTCAATCTATTTCATTATGTTTTCAGCTTTTACATTTTACTTTCTTTAGACTTAACAGGCACTAAGTTTTTCATCTATTGTGGCAATAAACGGAAAACTAGGAATTTACTAATTTTGGCTATTTTGGCTATTTTAGCAATACTTTTTCAAAAATCTGTCTTTTGAGTCAATGACATATATCACATAGACCCCTTTTATATAAGTAAATTATAAAATATATTCTATAATATTTTTCAGTAGATCACTATAGATAATAAAACACAAGTTTAAATTTTTTTATTTCAATCATTGCATTCTCAGTACGCATTTTTAATTTTAAAAACTAGCATAAAACCCATGAAGACATGAATCCTACTATTAATAGTATCAAGCCATATTTTGCAAAAAGAAATAAGTTTTATGGTTGGTTACCTGATCACATAAGGGGGAGATCATCTAATAACCGGGGGGGGGGGGACGCTTGGACTTGGAGTTTCTTTAAAATAAATAATTTCTTGCTCAATTTTGGTGAAATAAATAAATAAGTTTTGGCCCTCCACAATCGAAACATGGCAGTGCTGCTAGTAAAACTGAAAGACAGAAAGTGTCACACCAACTGAAGAATGCAAGTCAAAACACCAAAGAATTAACTTATAGATATATTCTCTCTTGAATTTTTCACACTTCACTACTTTTCTTTCCTGGGGATTCATTATTTTGTTCAGTCAGATTAGTTCAATTTATCAATTAGGCTTCCACAGCTGTGTGTGTCAATTTTGAAACACACACAACTAGTATATTTTAAGCTACTCTTGATACAAGGCTGAATGACAAGAAGCAGCAGTACTTCATTGGCTCCTTCCAAAAAGGTGTGTAAAATAACTGCAGTGAATCACACACTGCAAGCAGTTTGTATGAGAGGCACTGCACCTAATTGCTGCAGTGTATCCCGTATCCATTAGTGTTACTTACGCTTTTCCTATGCCCCTATCATGTTGACCTCTAGTTGACTTAGTGTTTATTTGATAATGTGGGGGAAATCCAGTCCCGGGACAAAGCTGGTTATTCAGTTAAATCAGTTTTATACAGATAAACGAATGAACAAATGATCAAGGCCACAGTGTCAGATTGTTAACAAACTAATGATTTAACTGCAATTTTACTCTGTATATAGTTTAATCCCCAGAAACATTTGTCATATTAGGTCAACTACTGAATGAGCCAGATTTTCACTAGAAATAAAAGAGGGCCATACAATAATATGTATTTCCTCACCTTACCCTACTCCAGCTACTAGAACATTTCAGTACATATCTAAATTAAACAGATAATGATTTGATGGATTGGTGATAGGGCTTTATGTCCTTTATTTGTGAAGGCTTACAATGGTATCAGGCCAAGTATAGGAACCGAAGTGCACTTGGCACAGGAGAAAACATGTGACCAATATGGGTCTCCTGGACCAGGAATCTAACCGAAGTCCCAGAGGTTTAAGCAAACCAGAGTCATCATAGTGTCACCAACCCAGGCCTTCCTAACTTGTATGTCTTCCTGCATATCACTTTTGAAATGAGCACTTCTGCATCATGAGTATACTATTTATATATACATCTAGCTAGCTTTTATATCAGAAAGTCATATAAACACAATTCCCTCAGTTGCTCAGTAATTGCAATACACTACAATTTCCTGCAGCAATTGCAAATTATTTCTGCAGCAATACATATTTCTGGACCACTGGCACCACAATAGTTCCTTGACAATACTTGTTGCTACAGCATCAATTGGAAAATCTTCCGCATGGCATCACCGTGCCTCCACAATGATGCTGTCAATGATGATGCTGGACTACAGGCAATGCACTGAGCACACAACTCAACATGGGAAAACAGTACTCAGAGCAAAGGCAACAGCATTGCCAGAGTCATTGCATTTCTCATTACAAACAACATCCAAACCTTACGTTAGGTCTGTTAAGAATTGTAGCCGCTCATGTTTCAAAGAATCAAAGAATAAAGACGGAGTAAGTGCGCATCATCATCAAAGGATGGTACGATCAAACGTTACAGATTCATTCCGCTGCACAATATTAGCTTATCAGGAAGCACATTTACCAAGTCTTATGTCTGCGTGTTTATATATATTCTGTAGATGTTTTGCTGCTCTCTAAAGAAAAGTCGGAGACAGTAAAACGTTAATTGTGAGATCATGTATGTTTGCTTACAGTCGTAGAAAGAAGGGTGACTACTTCGGCTGTTTGGGAGTGTTAGTGGCATGAATACAGGTTCTATCTCTTGCACTGAAATGGAGGGTCAGTTTCATCCCAAAGACAAATGACATCAGTAATGAGAGATATGTCTTATCCATGGCTTAGAAAAGGTCTGAAGGATCTTCAAGGATCTAAAGGCATATATATATGAGCGATATGCATGTGGGTATACTATATAGCATGGTAAGTATATGTATACGACATCGCAGACGATTACTCAAGATTTAATCACTTCCGTGTCCTTGACTGTAAGGCTGTTACAGGTCAAAACAAGGATCCACACGACACAGTGCATGACACATTGTCGTTTGCTGCAAACTTCGCTCTGGTGAGTGTCGGTGAGCAGATGCTATCTGGAAAGATCGCTTTACATTGTGCCGCTATTACATTGCAATCACCTTCTCCAAGATTCTTTTATCACCTTTTATGAGACTTTATCTCACATCTTGCTCTTTTTCTTCAGATTTAATCAAGGTGTTTATTACTTGTTACTTTCTAGCGATTTACGAATCATTACGAAGTAACTTTAAGCGACGAAACAACTTGAAAACATCTTTTTTTTCAGCATCAGCTTTACTCCCTCCAAAAAAAGCTGAAAACGACTAATCAAATGGAGGTGGGGGGGGGGGGGGTAATATGCTATGTTATTAGATAGCATTCATACATACAGGCTTATATGAGAGACTCAGCTGGATATTTAAGACCCAGAGTAAACCCATTGATCAATGCTGCAGCACACCCCATTCCAAGTGGGCAACACCTGCTACCAAGTTCCCACAGCACAGTGTAGAGGCTGTCCATTGGCTGAGCCCCAGCCTATTGTCCAAGCTTGTCCAAGCTATTAACTGACCATGGGCTGCACACTGGTGCCACTGCCACTGACCACCCAAGTTCATCAGCCACATGCTGCTTGCCATATGGCTCATCTGCATGGATCCCTGGGATGGATCATGGCAATATTGCTGCAATTTGCTGGGCAGTGTGTATTCTTAGGTAGTAGTGTAGGCTGTGTAGCATTAGTGAGCTGTGTTGCACAGGGCAAGAAACTATTGACAGAAATTTACAGGATGAAAAGCCCTATCAGTCATCCATCACCAATTGGCCAATGTAGTGTCCAGGTTTCTGCAATACTGTAACTTCTGGAGAGAATTCAATAGCTGGGAGAATTCAATAGCTGTCACTTTGGACAGTATTGAAATCAACTTGCTGAGTAGCCCATATTGTTAGGTGGCAATGCAGTATCACTGGGCAGTGTGGACTCACTGCTGTGCAGTATTGACATGCAATGTAGGACTCATTACCCTGACAATAATACTGAAACAATGCAGGAAAAACATGGCAGTATTGGTACAAACATGTATGTATGTGGACATTTTTTGAGAATAACACAAAATAATTGCTGCTATCCATGTTTTTTGCCATTAAACAACAATTCTCCCTGAAATTGCCACTAAAAAAGACCACATTACTACATGCATGTTCAATAACTATGTACATCATTTATGTTTGCATGCATATATATGATCATGAATTTTAAAATACAATACATTTTAACTCAATACTATCACCATTGTATAAAGTAAATTATTTACAAAGCGTACATACCAAATCGTAGAACTATCATAGTATGAATGTGTTTGTAAATTGCGACATACAAACTAAAGTCAATACTTGCACACAGCTTTGCTAATTCACAATTTTATGCAGAATTTGAAAGTATTCAAGACTAATTATTTGTGTGACAAATTAAGTGGTTAACAACCATTCAGTGTTATTACAGCAATCAATGTCATTTAATTTGGAATTTTGATTGATCCTTCACAATGGAATTCTACAATTTAGACTAAATATGGAAATTTAACTTGATTCATAGCTATTGCACTTGAAGCATCAAGTTTTGCAAGTCTGATTCAATGGTGATCCTGCTGTAACTCATTTTAAATGCTTTGTCAGATTCGTCTGCTACTTTGGGATCTGTTACTGCTTCATAGTGTCTGTGTTTCAATTCAACTCGAATCCCTTTCCACAAAGTAATCAAATTCACTTTTTAATCATCCCTGGATGAAACAATCCGATTTAATCAGAAGCTGTTTTTCTTATCTGTGAAATGAGAGCAGCTCAGTCAAATGCACGAAGCTCACCACTGCTTGATCATCCTTCAAACTTCTGCAATTTTCCAAAATATCCCAAGCAGAATTGCTGAGAATGAACCTTAACTCAGCCAGCTGAAGCTGCAAGTTACTGAAGTTGGATCAGCCAAGTTTTAAGCTGTGCTAGTTTCTCACATGAAAACTATTAAGTTTTGTTTACAAAGCAAAACGCAAGAGGGAAAACAATATAGATCTAACCAGCTAATCTATATTGGTGCTACAAATATACAATCAACGTCTTCATGTTTGACCTAATTAACCTTGACACTCATCACTCAAATTCTACAGATCTTAGAAAAAGCTGTCATCACTCATAAAGCACACCCCAGGTCGTTGTGCAGGTGCATGTAACACATAGGTCACATAATGATGTGACACAATGTGACATGACATTCCAACTGTGACAGGTCATTAGCATAAGACGGATGGAATAAGTTACGCACATTCTTATTGGCTGCAGCAGGTGCACGTGCAAGTATGCCAAGTGGGCATGCGTCAGTTGACCTCTGACCCCAGCACGTGCAATGTCATTCTCACTAAACAATATTTGCATGTGACGACCTCACACAGGCCACCTGGGGAGCACACACAAGCATCACAATATCAACTGACCTAATTCCACTGGATCAGACTGGCAGACGACTAATCTCCATAGGCCCTGGTAATTATCAACATGATCTTGTTACTATAATTGGCCAGCACTATCGATGTTTTAAAATACAAAATATTGACCGTATATTGCAATGCAGACCTTTTAAATTAATCCAATAGATTTCAACACCAAAACAAGTAGATTGCAGGACAATAGCATACATGTAAAGTTGCCAGTATGGAACAAAATAGAGCATCCTCACTCAATTGAATGTTGATGAACGACCAGCAATGACCCAGCAGGCAATGACAGCCATCCAACACTAGGTCAACAATGAACTGGCTTGCTGATTGTGTGTTGAACTGTGAAATTGAGTCACCGATTGTGTTTTGACAGCTTGCTTGACACTGTTTTGTCAATAGCTTGCACACACAATCCAACTAGATGCAGCACAGGATAGGGGATCGTTCGATGCATGTAATGCTGTCCCAAAGGGACTTAATTGTCCCCCCTATTTTCACATTTACTCACTATCCAAGAAAAGTAAATGAAAATTGTAACATTTATTTTGTTTGTTGAGAAATAAAAGAAATGAGAAGAAAGTAGCATGGGCTTTACAGTGCAGTGCTGGATTTATTGGCCTTATTATTGGAATTATCATTACCATATCATTAGACTGGATCATTGGCTGTATCATATTGACTATTGAACACACCCTTCTACCGGGTAGTTCGCCTACAAGAGGCGGTACATACAGGAGGAAGAAGAAGAAGAAGCTGGACAGTTCCTCCTATATATATGTATTAGAGGCATGGGCGGGAGTGCACACACTTAGGACGTTGATTACCTGAAGACAGCGATGTGTCAATCATGAAGTTTGGTGTGTCACAGCCCCATGTTCGAGGGGTTAAGTCCCCATGTCCGAGGGGTTAAGTCCCCATGTCCGAGGGGTTAAGTCCCCATGTCCGAGGGGGTAAGTCCCCATGTCCGAGGGGGTAAGTCCCCATGTCCTCGGGGATAAGTCCCCATGTCCGCGGGGTAAGACCCCATGTCCGAGGGGGTAAGTCCCCATGTCCGAGGGGGTAAGTCCCCATGTCCGAGGGGGCAAGTCCCCATGTCCGCGGGGGCAAGTCCCCATGTCCGAGGGGGCAAGTCCCCATGTCCGCGGGGGCAAGTCCCCATGTCCGCGGGGGCAAGTCCCCATGTCCGTCCGAGGGGGTAAGTCCCCATGTCCGAGGGGTTAAGTCCCCATGTCCGAGGGGTTAAGTCCCCATGTCCGAGGGGTTAAGTCCCCATGTCCGAGGGGGTAAGTCCCCATGTCCGAGGGGGTAAGTCCCCATGTCCGCGGGGGTAAGTCCCCATGTCCGCGGGGTAAGTCCCCATGTCCGCGGGGGTAAGTCCCCATGTCCGAGGGGGTAAGTCCCCATGTCCGCGGGGGTAAGTCCCCATGTCCGAGGGGTTAAGTCCCCATATCCGCGGGGGTAAGTCCCCATGTCCGAGGGGGTAAGTCCCCATGTCCGCAGGGTAAGTCCCCATGTCCGCGGGGGTAAGTCCCCATGTCCGCTGGGGTAAGTCCCCATGTCCGAGGGGGTAAGTCCCCATGTCCGAGGGGGTAAGTCCCCATGTCCGCGGGGGTAAGTCCCCATGTCTGAGGGGGTAAGTCCCCATGTCCGAGGGGGTAACTCCCCATGTCCGAGGGGGTAAGTCCCCATGTCCGTGGGGGTAAGTCCCCATGTCCGTGGGGGTAAGTCCCCATGTCCGAGGGGGTAAGTCCCCATGTCCGTGGGGGTAAGTCCCCATGTCCGAGGGGGTAAGTCCCCATGTCCGAGGGGGTAAGTCCCCATGTCCGCGGGGGTAAGTCCCCATGTCCGAGGGGTTAAGTCCCCATGTCCGCGGGGGTAAGTCCCCATGTCCGAGGGGGTAAGTCCCCATGTCCGCAGGGTAAGTCCCCATGTCCGCGGGGGTAAGTCCCCATGTCCGCTGGGGTAAGTCCCCATGTCCGAGGGGGTAAGTCCCCATGTCCGAGGGGGTAAGTCCCCATGTCCGCGGGGGTAGGTCCCCATGTCCGAGGGGGTAAGTCCCCATGTCCGAGGGGGTAACTCCCCATGTCCGAGGGGGTAAGTCCCCATGTCCGAGGGGGTAAGTCCCCATGTCCGAGGGGGTAACTCCCCATGTCCGAGGGGGTAAGTCCCCATGTCCGAGGGGGTAAGTCCCCATGTCCGAGGGGGTAAGTCCCCATGTCCGAGGGGTTAAGTCCCCATGTCCGAGGGGTTAAGTCCCCATGTCCGCGGGGGTTGTTAAGTCCCCATGTCCGAGGGGTTAAGTCCCCATGTCCGAGGGGGTAAGTCCCCATGTCCGAGGGGGTAAGTCCCCATGTCCGAGGGGGTAAGTCCCCATGTCCGAGGGGGTAAGTCCCCATGTCCGCAGGGGTAAGTCCCCATGTCCGCGGGGGTAAGTCCCCATGTCCGCGGGGGTAAGTCCCCATGTCCGAGGGGGTAAGTCCCCATGTCCGAGGGGGTAAGTCCCCATGTCCGAGGGGGTAAGTCCCCATGTCCGAGGGGGTAAGTCCCCATGTCCGCGGGGGTAAGTCCCCATGTCCGCGGGGGTAAGTCCCCATGCCCGCGGGGGTAAGTCCCCATGCCCGCGGGGGTAAGTCCCCATGTCCGTTGCCGTGTCCCCATGTTCTTGGATATTAAATGGTTGCCCCCTCCTTAGTAGATATTAAATGGTCGCCCCCTTATCCTATCTATGTATCTATCTGTGTATCTATGTATCTATGTATCTATGTATCTATGGTTCTATGTATCTGTGTATCTGTGTATTTATGTATCTGTGTATCTATGTATCTATGTATCTATCTATGTATCATCATTGCTTATTGCCATCATTGATTGCCATCATTGATTGCCACCTAGTAGCAGTTCCAAGATGGTGGATTTGGTTGCTTCACCTGCCAAAGCCTCATGTCCCTTCTATGTATTTCTATGGGCTACCCTAGCGGAAATCGCCGCAACTACTCGCTTTTAGCGGCCCCTAGCGGATTTTGCGGGAAAACGTTTGAGCGATGTTGTGATGATCTTTTGGGAAATTTCCGATCCGTGGGCTGGATTTGACATGGTAAATGAATTTTAGAAGCGTAGTAATAGATCTACTAACCTAAGTTATGTTGCAATGAACAAAATGAGACGAACTTTGACGTGGTAAACAATGTGGGTTTGAAGAAAAGTGCAGTACAAAATATTATTCCACGACGCTTCAAGCTCAAAACAGTATCCCCCTCTTACACTAAAGTGTAAGGGGGGACAAAAATCAAACAATGATTGGCCCCTATCATCATGTATCATGATCTAAACACCCGATCCATGTAAGCAATTAAGCATATTTCATAGATCATTGCACTGCCAGACAGTGCCAGTGCAATGGTTCATTGTTTATTAATTACGTCCAATAAACAACAAAGTGACAGGATACTGGCAATGTTGACCCAATGGCCCATTCAGCAATCAGGCAATTGCAAGACATGACACCATGGGACAGAACTAGACACTGCAGGCGTGGGACCAGAGGAAAGTGAGTATCTTGCAGGACATGAGTTCCCAGGCCAAACCCTTATTAAAGCAGACAACGACACCCCAATTACTTGAGATAATTAGATTCAAACAAGCGCATTAGACTAAGTAAACCAGAGAGAGCTCAGTGCAATCCTTTCATTCCAATAGAACGTAGCAAGTTGCCAGCAAGAGGAAACTGAACAACACTATTTGTCACAGTGGCATGTGGCCCATTCTGATGAGCAAACATGGACACAAAAGCATGTCCCCTAATTACTAATGGATAACATATTAGATTTGCAATGGAAATTGAGGCATATATATCTTATTTGCTGAACGTGTGGGGGTTTTCCTGTATCCATAAATCACCAAATTATTTACTTACACATTAGTACCCACACCAGGGCATAGCCCAACATGGGGTCTTCCCTGGCAATTCAGCCCAGAATGATCTACCCATTAAACATACAGCCAAACTAACATCCCAAAATGACCTTCACATAAAACAGCCTACCATATACCAAGTTTCCAAAGCACAACATACTTTCTAAAGTTTGTGTTAAATTGGACTATAAATCGAAGCAGTAAGTCTAAAAGGTTCTTCAAAAAGTCTTTTATGATTTTAAATGTAGTTCCATAATTTTGGTGTAACAGGTGTGAGCTTATGGCATTTAACTTATAAATTAAAAGTTATCAAACACAATAAGCCAGCTCCGGAACAGCCAAAGGAAAGCATAAATAACACCAGAGCAAACTTAATAGCAACTCAAGGTTTGGCGTTCTAACGCCTTAATATTTCAGGAACTTTTATTAATCTGCGCATCACACGCTTCCTTTTGAAGTGTGATATTTTTCAATACTACTTCTTTCCAAAGGCTCTGCAAGTGTCAACATTAAATACAGATGACATGTTACTTGCAAGATCTAAGCTAAGATCTGAGCTTATCTCAAGGCAGGACCCAGGGAGACAACAATGGTGTCATGCAAGGAGACGCCTTATCTCCAGACCTGCACATTGTGCCGCTGCTTTATTAATGAGCTCTCTTCAATTGCATCAGCAGCATCAGGGAGTTGGAAGTGGCTGGATGGCAGCAAGGATGCTGGATGAGGTGACAGTGGCTTCAAAGATGTGCCACCTCCATAATAATCTCTGATAATGGAGGCAATATGCCAGTCCAAGTCATTCAGAATGGGCATCTGCACCCTTTAGATCCAAGGCGCCCTTTGAAATTACCTATAGGCCGTAAGTGCAAGGAAGCGAAGGCACCCTTTATGACCAAGCCACAATTTGCTTGGGATCTGAGGCACCATTTTCTAGTATCTGAAACACTATTTGTGGCTATTATTTGCCAGTATCTAAGGTCAAAGGCAGATCGAGATTACCCATCTGGCTTTGCTGTAAGGAAAAATTTGCTTGTATCTGAAGCACAATTTCCTAAGGCATCATTGCTGAGATCCTGGATCCAGCGACACCAAATCACACATTTAATACTTACTGTGAATGAGACTATTTGCAGCAACCTGTACAGGATGCATTCATTTACAGTACTTTACTGGCTGTAATAGCGCAGACACTCTTTGCATGGCATCATTCTGCACAGTACTCATCCGCAATGTGTGACAATGTCAGATTGTTCTGCATGGCATCATTTGCACGGCATCCTTTGAAGGGATCTAAAATCTCCCTCTTGCAGATTTTTTTGGTTGCATGGAATCTATTGGCATTTGCTCATGCAGCTTGCTTGCAGCTTGCTTGCAGCTTTAAAGCATTGATGAAGTAACTTGATTGCATGCGCAGTCCCCTCAGCTGTCCTCTCCGAAAACCTCCAGTCATCTGGAAGGGCTTTGTCGGGGGCTTTAATATCATGACCCACATTCCATCATTGTGGTTCATCTGGGAACATGCGCCATAGAGGCTCACAGCGGCTGAATTCCAAAGGTCTTTGAAGGTTAGCCGAGATTAAGAGACATTGTGCGATTCATTATTACCATTCATGGCCATTCAGTTTACCGAAGACAAAAAATCAACAATGCCATTTGCTTCTAGGGAACTGAGGATAGTAGAAGTCACATTAAGCAACCATATTGAACTATCTTTGACACATACCATAGCTTGCATATCATTCCTTCGACCACTAACGACCAGCTTTCATTTAAATTGCACCGGTATGCATATAGCAGCATAGTAAATGCCATATCCACACAACATATCTTAAGGAACTTCTATTTCTGACAAGAATGAATACACTACAGCTCCACATCAATAAATATATGTAAGAACATTGATGGCTTACAGTACAGTGACTGACATGTAATTTTACCTTACAACTTAGTTACAAGGCACAACCAGCACTGCAGGGTAAGAATTAGCCCCTACTAATTGACAACAAGCATGAAAACATGACTCTTCCACTTCAGCTATGTTGTAATGACAACTCAATACTAAGCACAGTGCCACTGCCAATGTCCTTTGGCAGGCAATACCACATGGTGCAGTAGAACTGCTGGTATTGAGTTGTCTTCTGGACGATTACTCTCAAAAGAACTGTGGAGTGACTTCAGATAAGTTCACAGAAATTCACAGCAGAGTAAATTGTATTTCACGAAGGATGACACCACCCGGTGAGATCGGGCCGATCGTTATTGTTCTCATTCGCAATACAGCGTCATAGACCTCGTCAAGTGCTTCCTACACTACCCACTCACCAAATAGATTTTCCGGACCACCTAGAGAGTGATCGATCAGTTCCGAACTTGGCACACTTAAGCTCTTTTTACGTATAAGGTGCAGTAAGGTGCAGTAACCCTCTTCATAGACCAAGCCTGGCAAGAGGCAGAATAGATAACACTCTCCTGTAACGTCAATAATCTTCGCAAGTCCTTATCGGATACTACAGGCTACGATTTATTTCGAAGCAAGAAGGAAACGCATCATGACATTTGCAAGTCCTAATTGGCTTCAGACAAGAAAAGACGAAGAGTTCAAGATCAAATATGTTGAATATCAGTCTTCACCTATCAGGCTATCACAGTATTTGCTTTAAGACGAGTCACAGTGGTAAGAAGTAATTTGCCATCACAGTGGTAAGAAGTGCTGAGCACTTAGTAGGCTATATTGAGTCTTTATCGACAGACAACAGAAAACAAATTGAAGGCTTTTGAAGATAAAAGAATTGGGCGGGTAGTTAATTCACTAATGACAAAAGGGTACAGCCACTTAAGAGGTGCACTAATAACGATCATCTACCTTTGAGACCACAAGACAGGTTTACAGACTGTAAAATTCTCGATGGCTTCAAAGCCAGGTTCACAGCTGAGGCAATGAGCCAACAGCTGCTGTACAATTTGGTTACTATGGTAACCCATTGGGTGAACCTATTGTGCCTCAAAGTGAATCTCTCAGACATCCCTTGTTAGTTGTTACTAAAGCATGATTAGCATCATCACCATTCCACTGTTGCAACACAACCGACGGATGCAGGGTTGATGAGGCTTTGGCTCCGGAGGCTGCTGGCAAATCTGATGCAGATGCAAATGGGCTTGTTCACACTGATGCTCTTAACTGATGCAAAAGTTTAAGCCGCAAATTCCGTGAGCGCTAAATTGCTGCTAATTCATAATGTTCCAAAGTTTGAGCCGTTACTCGTCCGTTAGTCTCGGCTTTTAAAGCAATCACAAAATGGTCCTGAGATGGGATTCACTTCAGATTGTTCGCTAACTGATCTGAAGACAATTACACGAGCGACGCCTCAATCGTTCAGATTCCTCAATTCTCTGATTTAAGAGTTTTTGTTCTGCTGAAGATTCCAGAAAGATTCCAGAAACGCAGAGCCATTACCTAATGAAAGGAGTTTCAAACTCCCACCACATTCCTCGCACATGATTACAATTGTTCATTAAATCATCGCTTCTTCCCCATTACGTTACCGGCAGAAATAAAACTTCTGCCCAGGAAACGCTCCTAAATAAATCCTGCGAGATAAAACACATTTCAGACATTAAATTGTTGTGTCACAAGGACACCGGGAGGTCTGCCATTGATTTTAAAATTAAAGACACTCGTTACCAATTCACGAAGGACAGCCGGACATTCTTGGCAATTCCGGGCAAAATGGAAAATGTTGAAATCCATTAAAGTTAATGAGTACTCTTATTCAATCTTTAACATGCTCATAACGATTCAATATTGCAGCCATTTACAGGGCAGAACACCTGCTTCTGACATTTGGAATGATTTGGTCTTAAGAGGATAACACTTCGCGATCCTTTTATTTGAACTCATATTAACTTCACTATGAACCAAGACTTTGATACTTCCAAAAGCTACTAATTACTTTTCAATCCCTGGATCATTTCCTTTCGAAATACTGAAGACAGTTACCTAATTAGTTACAACTGCTGCTTTTCTGCAGGGTCTCTAATATAGGAGCTTATACAGATTACAGAGCGAAACTGCTCTAGGCCTACCATAGGATGACAGTGGCAGCCCTACTAGTGAGAGTAGCCCTTTTAGTGTGAGTAGTACTACTTAGCAGTAGCTTGTAGTTATAGCACACAGTATATTTAAGACTTCAGAAGAGTCTAGGGTGACAAAGGACCAATGTTGACCACTGCAGCATTACTCAACCACTCACAAGAATTTGAGAAAGCTATCCGGATGACTAGAGGAATGTCCAGGACTGACCAACAGAAGCTTCGGATGTCCAGTGGAGTGAAGATGAGAATGTCCTCAATGTCCAGTAGAATGTCCAGCAGAATGTGCAGTGGAATGACTACAGGAATGGCTATGGAACGACTGGCATCGGCGGCATGTCAACCGAACGGTCCGGTGAGAGGATTAGACGAACGAGCAAAGACGGTAAAGGACAGTCAGCCACGATTTGGCCAGATGCAATTTATCACTTGACAGTCATTGCGGGAGAGCAGCTGGACACAGCAGCAAAATGAGAGCTCAGTGGTCTCTAGATCTATCAGACAGACCACAGGATGAAATATCAGCATTGTGGACTACTGAGAAACTCAAGGGAGATGAGTCAGGTGATATAGCATTGATAATGTTTATTGCTGACCCATTACCAGTCAGAATTCATACTCAATGCAGAATTAACATAACGTAATTTCGTATTCAATGTATTTCCAACATTATTATAGAGTATAATGATGCACTCAGCATGAAGTCTAGTGCCCAGTACATGTAGTCGACAAAGCCAATTCTAAAAAATCTCCCAAAATTGCTGCAATCACAACATTTAATTTTGTTTAAAGTTGAAAGTTTGGAATTTTTGTAACTGGATATCGTGATAATAAAACACAAGACAACAGTTTCAACTTTCAAAAATTTCTTTGAGTTCATTTTCCTTTTTGACAACATCTCATTACATCTGCGTGTGGTTTTGAAAATGGATTCAGCAAATACGCCCAAGTGAAGGAAATTGTTGCACAAGAATCAATTGACGCTAAGTTTTTGAAATTGAAATTCAAAACTTTGAATCAATGATTTGGGATTTTAAAATGCATATTTTCTCAAACAATACAAGACCTCTTCCCATAAATTCAACATAACACAATTCCATGAAGCACCAAAGAAAACGGTTTGAAAGGAAGACCCGGCAGGAGATTAAAAATTCTTTGTGTCCATATTAAAATTTGACAATAAACAAATAACATCCATAAATTGATAATCTTATTCCAAGCCATCCAAGAGAGAACATAATTCAAATTTCTTGATGATCATTTGCATTATTTCGAGCTGAGATGTAATATTTCTTAATTACAAAGTAATCAAAATGTGTTTTATTTATCAAGCTTCTCTGACAGCAATCTTATGACAGCAATCCGATGACAGCAATTGGATGACAGCAATGCAACACCAGCCACTGGGCAGCTTTCAAAACACCAATTAATAAAACATTTCTCCAGTACCCTAACTTGGACCAAGACCAAGAGCCACAAAATGCACAAACAGCCATTGCATTAGCATTATTAATTTACGCCCAATCATAATATTGGAATTTGGAAATAGAAAAGGCCACTAAGTCAACACATCAATGCATTTTTAATCACCTGTTACACAAACACAGAAATTCATTTTCTGTTATAACAAAAGCTGAAACAATAAGTTTGTGATGAACCAAGGACAGCTGGAGCAGTTAACATTGTTATCTTATGTGTCAAATTAGGCATTGTGACAACATTTTAGACAAATGACAAAATTTGTGCGAGTTTGATATAAATTTAAATTTTAAAACCACCAGAGACCGCATGGACAAAGCAACTCAATAAAATATTGACGAGTCAATCGTTATCGCATCCGTCAAATGTTCAATTATAAAAGATGTTTTCGTTTTTTCTTCTTTTTTTCTTGGCACTACAGTTCTCGCATTATCCAGGTAATCAACAGAAGAAAAACTATGAGAAGAAAAAATACATTGGAATTGCATGCAAGGTCATAAAATTGAATAAAAGAACATTCTACCATTGAATAAAAGAACATACTATCATTGATGCAACTTTAATCAGCTGTCTGAGACACCACAAGTCAATTTTCAGATGAGAGTAAAAATTACATATCATCCTGAAACACTGATATATCATACAAGAATACCATAGAAACACAGATAAAGGAAGAAAAATATAATGCCTGACACGAAGGCAGACATGGCGAGACATCAAGAGACGGTTAAGCTTCTTAAGGGACCTTGGTACATCTGAACAAGAATCTGAACAAGAATCTGAACAAGAATCCTGATTCCATAGGTGACTCACATGTGGATTCAGAACAGCTCCGACTTCACACGTTAGGAAGACATTAGCATTGAAGGTAACCAACGGCAGCTGGTGTTCACAATACATGCAATTTACAGCGATTAGGTCTTTTGAATCACATCGAATCTCTGCCACCACTTGAAGCCATCCTTTGACTCAAATAAGAAAGTCAAAAAGACAGTTGGAAGAATACAACAGTCTGGCAGTCTAGCACCTTGGCTTGGAAGTTAAGCTGCAGTTTGACAGTGACTTCCTGATGTTCCATAGCAGTCACTATAATTGTCTTAAGGTAATAGGATCATCCTCTAGCAGCAATACTAACATCTTTTTTTTCTCTTTTGACAGTTTTTGCCAGATCTCTGCCAAAAACAGGTTCTCATCAACTATCGTTCACCAGAGCAAGCATACTTACATTTGAACTTCGAACACATATATGTCTGTATCTTTAAATTTTCCTATCTGTCCAGGCGTCCACAAAATGGCAATTTGTCTCTCCTGAATCTACCTACCCACTTCAGCTTGAAAAGCTGCTTAGCCATCAACAAGATTCAACGGTATTAGAAGCATGAAGACCTGCACTAACCGCATCAGTACACATGACAGTCACACCATTACATCTTCAATGACATTAACTATCGCAAAGCATCATTGCCCCTGTTTCTTCCAGGATTAGATGGTCAGACTTGCAGATGGGCTGAGATGGCAACCTCAAGCGGATGTTTCAATCATCCCTTGCCTTATTGTCATGCCCACTTCCTTCCAAAATACATGTGCACAAAAACAGGACAGTGAACCCAATTCATTCATTCTAAAAAATTAATACTCATTGACGGTCTTGACCTTCGAAGATAACATTAATTGCAAGACATTAGCATCATCCAGATCTGTACCTTTTTACAAATTAGCCTTATGTCACAAGCATTCATAAGGCAGCAGAGCATCTATTTATCAATATTGATATATACATATTGACTTCCCAGCAAAGCAATACATGTCAGCATTTCTAGGGCACTCAGTTGGCCTCAGTTCATGTTGGATAACAGCAAAAATACTTCCTAATCACTAACTAATCAGTAATCACCTCCTAATGCTATCCCGGATCCATTGATTACCAATATGACAAAGCTAAATGGCAAATTTTATAAGTTCCAGGATCACATATATAATTATAGCACAGCAGTATATAGGCCTACAATACAGCATGGCAAATAATTGATGGTGCACAAAAAAACCACTGACATGTGAGACATGGCATTAATATTACAACATGGGAAAGTGCTTTCAATCCATCACTATGTTCGAAATCTAAACAAATATAGTTTTTCCTAATACAATACCACCAACAACTACTGTCTTGCAAAAAAAAAATGTGGAAGTCTTATAGTATTCTGTAAGCCTGTGGTTGTGCCTGGACGTGCCATTTCTCCAAACACAAATCAGGGCAAAAATAATTGCATAAGGAGAACCCACTATTCAATATTCTTACACTACGTAACATAGTGAATATTATTGAATTTGCAGTGTTCGGATGAAGTTGTCGGGTTACAAGAACCCAGCAGCTGACAAGCAAATGACATTTTCACTGCATTCAAGCTAAGAGCCATAGTAAGCACTAAGCAGTGGAGCTATTGATAATGTAAATATTTTGCTAACTTCTTCATGACTTGATTTGCTTGAGTAAACACACCAGCAGACTTATTCAGTGTCACACAACCCAGAGATACAACAAACACAGGCTCATTAAAGTTACACATAAACTTGCAAAGTGTTAACAAGATTACAATTCAACTTCTGAGTAGGGTGTTCTTCGGATTGATGGATGGATGATTGGGGCTTTAGGTCATATATTTATGCACTATGTCAAGCTAATAAGGGTAGGATATGGATAAAGGCAAAGGCTAATTGAAGCTACTGTTCAACATAGCAACATAGGTCCACTGACATCTATGTTGAAATAGTTTAGAATATGCACTAACAATAAAATGTTCACTATAGCATGGTGATTTATGTTTGGCAAAATATAAAGTGAATCATAAGTGTGTTAACCAATTAGCAACAACCTTCTTATACAAAATCTTTTATTTTTCTCACATATTTTACATAAAATGATAAATGCATTCATCATCCCTTGACATTTTCCATTTTGTATTATTACATGCATTGAAAGTTCACCAACAACAGTTGAACATTTTTAGAGGGACATGAAGAAAGTGGTATATGCTTCATATTCCATCACAGTTAGCAGGAAGAAGCCTTGGGGTGCCTGGGACCTTTCGCTCCTCTTCTATCTCATCAATATTGCACAATTCCCTTGAGCACATTGAAGAGGCCGGTGTGATTATGACAAACATCACCACATAATCTAATTACAAAAAGATACTCGCTCTTGATGGTGAGCGATGGCATCTCCATCGGATGATCTGAAGCAACTGGCACTGAGTGATAATTGAGGAGTTCATTTTCAAAATGATTCATCTCCAGTTAATGCACATCATAGATAGATTTTTTAACATCATTTTTAAAGTCATGTTCAAAGTAAGACCTTCAATAAGCACCTGATGTGTCCATAAGTCTATACAGCAAGAGAGCAGATCTAGAAGTCAGTCCGTTAATATATGCAGTGATATTATGGCGACAACACATGCATCTACTGGCACTGAGTGAAAATAGAGGTATTCTAAACTATCTCCCATAAATGCAGAGTTGAAGAGCACCTTTTTTTTCCATTTCCATTTTATCTTACCATCCTTTTAGCAAAACGGGTCCTAAGTAGGTCAATTTATCCCCTAAGCTTAAATCCTTCAGGATTAAGTAAGGGGGGACATTCATCACAGCAGGAGGATGGGAAGGACTGTCAGGACACCCATAAGTATTTTGGTTAGTGAAAATATTTGACAGAATATTACACACTCTGTAATTGTTTGCAGAAGAATAGTATTTTTTAGCATGGACACTGAACTACCTGCACTGCTGTGGCATGTGTAGTTGCTGGTGCATCCTTATGTATAATTATTTTTCTCCATGAATGCGTGCTACCCACTTGTCACGATATAAACAAATCCAACCTGTGCATCTACTGAGGCAGAAAAAAAGACCCACGAATGGGTAATCGTTAATCGCCAGAGGCTACACAAGTTTTTTGCTTTCTTGTCTCAATAAATATGTGTAATCATAACTGAGTTAGATAAGTACTTGAAGGTATGTTATTACAAGTACTGCAGCCATTATAAAAGAAGTACATCTTGTCAACAATTCAAGGCAAGATGTTGCACAAAAAACAAAATATGGAAATTGCCACCAACTCTTATGATTCCTCAGCTATTCCTCTATAATACAATGAATGACAAAACAGTCCGAGATCAGATTTTGCAGGTGGACAATACAGCTGTATGTCCTGTATTTTTGCATCAGTTAAACTTAACAGGAAAACAAGCAGGGGCCACTACAGTGACACTTGAAGCCAAGTCACTACAAGGGATGAGGACTTCTACACCATCTTATTCCTTGCGGCTAATGCAATAAACTTCAAGACATTCTGCGCATGAAACTAAGGAGAACCGAAATAGAAGATGCCTCTATGACAGTCTAGACTACATCAACGACGAATCTCGATGAATCACAAAGTAATAGCGCAGTCACCCAAGGACACAGGGCACATTTAGTAGTCAATATTGAGAGGGAGCTAGGAAGCTGCTAACAGAAGACATTAAGCCCAGAGAGAAGAAAGGAGACCTGCTACAGCCTCTTGTGTAGTCAGAGTGCACCTTGCAGTATTGCTGAAGACAAGTGTAGTGCACCTAGCAATAGTGTTCTGCCTGGGGCAATGCCACATGAGCTATCGCCAAGCCAGAATTGAACACTGTTCTACCCTCGCTCCATCCGGTAGTTCTACTCGATTGTTCTACGCTGTTTTCGTCTCCTTTTGTCTCTCGAGTAAGCTTTTCTTTCTTCAGCTTCAGCAACAACAGACTTAATCACCGTAGCGCACAGCCAGTGTCACCCAGACACCTTCCTGAGGTGACATCTGAGATGTGCATCATGCCAGTAGCCTATGAACTACACGCATAATCACCAACCACTGCATTTACACAATGACAGAGACTCACAGAATCTAGCTATAAGAATCACCTAAAACTTTCTGACACTCCATAACTCACAACACCTCTGATCGGCCTCCTCCGAACACCGAACAATCGTGCCAAAAAGTACGAGGGACAGATGAGAAGAAACATAAAAGAAAATACACGTACGGAAACGATAAAGTAAAGAAAGATACGAAACAGAAAGACAGTCGACTGGCACACAGGCATGCTCTTTCTCTGTTCCGCGCAGCAAAGGCTTTCTTGAAGTGGTTAACACGAACTGTGCCAACACACACAGGCACTGCCAGGCAGCAACATGGACAATGCATAGCAATCAGCCAGTACAATCAGCCAGGACAATCAGTCAAGGCAGCCAAGAGTCAGGACTAACAAGTCCTTTTTGGATGCCTCAGTCTCTGACTGAGACTTCTCTGAGTTTTCTCCTTTGTTACTTTTTATCACTTTTATTTTTTTTGTCATATATTTTTTCCCTCTCAGCAGGACAACTTGATTCATATTTTTAATCAATTGTTCTGTCTTGTTTTCCTGCCAGACTCATCAATTGTGCTGTCTCTTCCTTTCTTTTACTCCTCATTCAATCAGTTTCTTTCTCAAATCCTCATATATCATGAATATTGAGTTCTCATCCAGTCCACTGACACCATTTTCCACACTCCACTTGGATTAAATGCCTTTTCTTTTCATTCTTCTTTTGCCCAATCCCCTCCCAAATATTTGCTGCGTTCAATTTGTCTTGTTACTGTGTTGAATACATCTACATAAATCTTACTTCCAAGCGACTTGACAGATGCACACGAGACAAAAAGTCCATTATAATCCTCCAGTTTTTGTCATTTTTAATCTGATCCCAATTGCCAGTAACCTTAAACAGGGCAAGAACGTGCCAAGAAGCACAGCCCGCTTGTCCAAAACCAGAAGACTAATCACTTCGGAGTCAACTTACAAATGTTTGGCTTCCCCGAGGACTATTTTTCATGTTAAGAGCTGGGAAGATCCTTACTGAGATTTGGGCAAAAATTCAATTGGGGCTGCACACTTCACAGCAGCTCATTCGAAACGAAGCATTCCTCTTCCTCTAAGCAAAGGAATCCGAAAAGCTCCAACATCCCAGACACAAGAACATTAATCTTAAATTGTAAAAAGATGCATGCCTCCAAGGGGCTCCCTCTATAACTAACAGGAATGTGATATTAGTACCAGCTTCATCATTGTTCTGAATTTATTTGTTCTTTGTGTCCTTTGTAATTCTTCATTTATTTAGAATTTCAAAACTCTTTTCACAAATATTTTAATTGCACCTCTCTCTGACAACGAGATCTAAGATGGAATTTGTTCTTTTGAAAGGATCTTCATATCATTTGCTCAGATTATGGGACACAATCACTGAATAAACAGGATGCAGAAATCCTGTTAAGCAAGCAAGAAACCTCTACTGTTATATTGGAGCACACAAGAAACCTCAACTGTTATATTGGTGCATACAAGAAACCTCAACTGCTATATTGGTGCATACAAGAAACCTCAACTGTTATATCGGTGCATACAAGAAACCTCAACTGTTATATTGGTGCATACAAGAAACCACCACTGTTACATATCGGTGCATACAAGAAACCTCAACTGTTATATTGGTGCATACAAGAAACCTCCACTGTTATATCGGTGCATACAAGAAACCCCAACTGTTGTATTGGGGCATACAAGAAACCTCTACTGTTATATTGGTGCATACAAGAATCTTTCACTGCTATATTGGTCCTATAGCCTCAAGTGATACAATGCAGCATGCAAGAATCCTCTACTGCTCCATGACCATTACATTTCTAATGCATTTAGAAGAACATACATCTTACTGTATGCGGAATATCTTGGGTCAATCGCATTCAAATTTAAGCAGCACACGAGCAAACCAGACATGCAACAGTGTCAAAGCATACATAATCCCACATCATTTCTTGACAACAGACTTAATCTTGTAACTGTACCCCAAGCATAATGCTGTATTATGTGTTGAAATTGATCAATACATCAGGTGAACTGGAAATAATGTAATTCCTTGAAGACAGCAAACCACTCGAAAAACCATTAAGACTTTTATGTCAAGGAGATCAGAGAAAGCATCCTTATCAACCTGGCCACTTGCCTTCAAAATCCCATACGGCCATACCTATCACAAAGCAATACAAGCATCATGGTGGAGTACTAGCAACATAAGTCAAGTGCAATTGCACATACACGCACAGGCATATCCATACAATTACACTGTATATCAAACAGCATATAATGATCATTAATACTGGTTTGATCAACCAGATGGATGATTTTGGTGTTATGTCTTGTTTTTATGCACTTGGCAGGCTAATTAGGACTGGAGGAAGACACAGCAATGAGGCGAATGATGATCGAAACAGCCGTCCAACAGAGGCCACAGTGATCCGGCAAGAGCTGGATTCCAACCCAGGACCCAGCGATTGACAGTCTAGCACGCTACCACAAGACCAACCTTCCTCCGATTTATCAACTGTTTTGAACAAATCAGGATAACCAGAACCATTTTGGTGGAATATCACATAATATATATATTTGTTTGTCTAAAGACTTGTGTAATGTTATGAACAGTAGGAAGGAATACACAATCAATTATTTGTCCTCCAGTGCTCAAGCATGCCTGAATGTAGAATTGACATCATTAGGGTTTGCAAGATATGGAAGGTCACAGATGGGACCATCACCCAAATGCCTTATTAGGCTCATTAGGGAATGAGCAAGACCACTGCTCCATGCTATCATGCTTGCATAGCATCACATTAGCTACATCCTGCTCAACCGAGCTTGCAGAGAAGTAAGTTGCAGAGAGCTCACAAGGAGCTTACTAACTACTAGCTCTCGGGTCTCACTCAGAGCTCACTCGAAGCTTGCTCGGAGCTCACTCAGAGCTCACCGAGCCGTCATTACGATAAGTACAAATGGCAGCTAAAGGTGTCAGCTCTTATGACCTGGTTATAGCAGCAACTGGATCAATTTATTAGATGTACTAAATGAACATGGGACAGCTGCTGGCCTGCACATTAACGACATACAGAAGCCCGGAGAGGCAGTCGTGTTGCAGGGCAATTGACCAATGGGTGAGCAACAGATCCGATCAAACGCTCTCTGGGCCTGGAGGGTCAAAAGCATCCCGCTGCCATGGCAACCATATTGGAGCATGCATACTAACGGCTGCAGGGCAATGTCATATGCTCACAATATTGACAGGTTTCAAGCAAATAGCGCACAGGATAGGAGGATCAGGGCAACTGATGTTTCTCACTTCAAGGGACTAAGCAGGAAGGATGCTTTCTCCCTGCTAATGTGAGGGAATTTCCTAATGTTGACATGCTGATATCACAAGGTGTCGAATCTTCAAAGGGAAAACTGAGAGAAGGAAAGAAAGGCAGAGAGACTGATTACAACCTGATAGTGTAATATTGAGCCGGAGAGTGCATTTATCATGGCGAGTGCATTAACAAAATTCTGCCATATTTCAGAGCCAAGAGTTGATTACGAAAGCCTCCAAATGAAGACGCATGGACCGGAGCATGTTATGGCATTGCAATGGTGCCATTCCTATTCTTGGACGTATTTCAATCCGCTTGAAACCTCTATTCTGGGCATCACTTTGTAGCTGGGCATTTTCCAAGTCGGAGGCACACAGACCCCATCACGGCGCATTACACGCGGATGTCAAGCATATCACTTTCGAATCTCCTTCATCTTTAACAGGTTTCGGCAAAAAGAAGCCCGGCCGCCACATCCACATTTTCATCACATCTGAGGCATCAGCCACGATTTGCCTTCAGTCAGCCATCAGGCTTTTTTCTCACATCTTTTCCTGGTAGAATGTATTATGTACAAAGAGGCAGCCCCAGGACTTAGCCCAACACCTGCTCTGCATACACACAACATGCAAGGGAAAAAGATATGGATTCTATCTGATGTTCTACAACTGCATTTTACCAAGAAATACTTCAGTAGTCTTCACAGTCTTCTTAAATGAGCTCTTATAATATGTTTGATTTCACAGCTTAAATGCATTCACAAAAAGAAGCTTCGAGTTTTGTATTTTGAAAATGGTCCAACCACTTGTTGTTTGGCATTTGCGGCTGTTGGCAAGTGTTCCTCCATTTCCCCTCTTCCTTGTTGTTTTTCTCTTGCCTTGTTTTCCTGCATAATATATCACAACAGCCTGGTGACTCAAGACACCTAGCAGCAGGTCAGCTCTAGGCATCTTTAATGCTCTTAGTTGGAAGAACTTGCAGCGACAGCGCAAACCACTTGTTGGCTGTTACGATGCGTCATGGCAACAAGACTGATGAGGGGCTACCTGTGGTGGGAGCTGTAGCAATCATGGTGAGGTACTGTGGACACTGGACAGCAATTCTAGGTATTGCTACAGCAACTCTTGGTAGTGTGAGCAGTATAACTCCAGGTACTGTGTATAGCCACATTGGGTACTAAGTGCAACAACCCGCATGAGCACTACACACAGTACTTCTAGGTACCATGAGCGACAACTCACTGTACTATGTGCAGAACCTGCAGGTATTGTGTGCAGCAACCTTGCTACTTTGAGCAGCACTTCTAGCAATCCTGTATGTGAACTGCATCAAGTACCTCTGTGTACTGTCTGCAGTACCTGTAGATACTGAGTGCATAACCTCCAGGTACTGAGTGCAGCAACTATTGGTACTGTGTGTAGCAATTCCAGGTACTGCGCACAGCAATTCATGGTACCGTGTGCAGCAGTTCCAGGTACTGTGAGAAGAAACTATTTGTACTGTGCATAGCAACTCTTGGCACTATGCACAACACTGATAGTGTGCATTAACAGTGACAATTCAGACATGGTGAAAAAAGATCAAGACATGCCTGGTGTTGCAAGCAAGAAAAGGTCAGCACATGACGAAAAAAGGTGCAACGTATGCATCAGCAAGGGCCACAAAAGCCCATGACCTTATAAGGGCATTAGGGACAGCAAAGGTCAACCTGTCACCTCCTGGGCTTCCCTCGTCACCACCTTGAAAGCATGGAGGTCAAGTAGGGAGAGGAGGGGTGAACAAGCCACAGGGGCAAAATGGCTAAAAGAAAGGCTCTAAGAATGCTGGTGAGAGTGGCTAAAAGCCACCCTGGCAAGATTAATCATAACAGACTGACAATCAATTGCCTAAAATCCAGTAAGAGGCATGGCAGTAGTGCTAGGTGTGACAAAATCTTGTGGTACAGCCAGGTAGGCCAAAGCATCAGAGCATATTCAGTGTATTTGCAAAGCAATACAAAATGTTAACGTATTGACATTGCAAGTTGCAACACTGCTGTTACAGCAATGGTATTAATGAAATAAACAAAAGTTGAAAGTCTAAAAATCTGACAGCTAAAAAATTCTCTACAAATAACATCTACGCCATCAAAAGGAATAGGAACACATTAACCAAGTGAGGCGTATTAATTTTGAGTCAACACACGCAATATAAAAACTTATCTTTTATATCAGAGTAACAAATTCATAGAGTTTTAAGAAGGTTAAAACCATGGTTTTGAGACATATATTCATTTGAAATTATACAATATACAGACAACGTATCAACTTGAGTTGGTGATAAAAACATTACTTAGTGTAGCGATGCGTGTCAAAAAGGGTCAACTATGAAAAAGCAGAGTAAAAGTGATACAATCAGTACAGGGTGGTGTGCTAGGTCCATAACCATGCAAGCAATCTATGTGGCCATGTCATGCAACTGATGCTAACCTGAGATTGAATACTAAATCTGTACTATTCCTAATATCGGGCATGTTCTTGCAAAAATAACATCAAAACAAAGTAACTCGTCAAGGTGACACCAACAGGTACTAAAATGCCAACAATTTACCATAAAATGCCCACTAAACTGACATAACACTACAAATGTAACAGTATTTCAATTAAATAGACACTGTCAAGTCTTTACTGAAACTCAACACCTCATAATGTCCTTTTCCAAAAATGTCTCAATCCTTCAATAAGCTAAAAAGACTGCACAACAGTAATCTTGACTAATAGAAGTCATTTTCAGTCAAAATATCTACATCAGAATAATATTATAAGTTATAAGATAAATCTGATTCACGTAACAAACTAGCACAGCAATGAATACATACAATGCGCCATATTGTCCCCATCCGAAAGTGTCAATTCTTAAAAGGCTTAAAAGCTGGCTAATGCAACTGTGGCTTTTATCCTACTCCCTCAAGAATTTCCCAGACAGAAAAACCTGATGAAAATGAGCTTTAAATCACTGAATCACTGGTCACATTATTCCACCAAGGAAAGAGAGGATATCATAATCAACGATGAACAATAACGCATAATAAACATTGTCTTAGCATAATTGTTTTATTCCCATCCTTGACCTAGGCATAGATAAGATATCATATATTATTAGTAGAACTTATTTTTTTATGCACATAACATATATATATTCCTACATTTCGTTTTCTCATACCAGTCTTGACATAGATTAATATAAGAATAATAAACGGATATTTATATATTATGAGAAACAAAATATGCTTAATACAGCCACAACGAATCTTTTAATAGTGACAGAGCCAGTAAAAACTTGAAACTACAATTGACTCAAATTAATGTAGGTTTCAAAGATTTTTTGGAAAAATTATTTCATTCTTCCAGAAAACATTTCTAAATTTATAGTTTCCCAATAGTTGTTAAGTATACGACTTATATGACACTGATAGCACAAATAAAGGGCACTAAGTAGTATATGATTAGAAGGTCTGAACAGCCATAATAGTGCTGCAAGTTAAAGTCTACAAAGACTCAACAAGTACATTTACCAGTGGTTCGAGGTCAAGGCCATAGAATCCTTCAGATATGAAATCACCATCTGGAGACGCTACGTTGATGACACTATTGTAGCACTCTGTGACTCTCTCCTGGAAGAATTCACAGATCACATAAACAGCATTCACCCCTCTATTAAGTTCACCCGTGAGGAAGAAGAAGAGGGTAACATAGCAATGCTGGATGCCAAAATAAAGAGGAACCACACGGGCCAACTGTCCTTCTCTGTGTATCGGAAGCCAACACATACTGATCAGTATCTTCAATTCCACAGCAACCAACCCCTCCAACACAAATTAGGCGTCATAAGGACATTGTACCATCGATGTAACACCATCTGCACAACAGAAGATGCCAAACAAGAGGAGACCAGCCACTTGAAGAAGGTTCTAAGCATCTCAGGGTACACCAAGTCAGCCTGGGCCACTGCCACCAGAAGGAAGACCCCAGCTGCTGGAAGTAGAGACACAGAGCCTGGAAAACCTAAAGGAAGCATCACTCTCCCGTATGCCGGCCATATAACTGAGGCAATCTCCCGGGTGATTAGAAGAGCAGGGATTATAGTACATCAAAGACCTTAAAATACCATCAGAAGCCGACTAGTCCATCCTAAAGACAAGATCCCGAAGGAAGAGAAAGCAGGAGTTGTATATCATATAAAATGTGGGGATTGCGATGCTTGTTATGTGGGAGAGACGGAGAGGAGACTTCAAAAAAGGATTTCTGAGCACCACCGAAGTTCCTCCCCGGTTGGACAGCACTGCGAAGAGCGCAGACACTCCTTCTCGGAAAAGAACGTCTCCGTCCTTCATCAGGAGAGTAATTGGTTCCGGAGGGGAGTAGCCGAAGCAATTCATATCACGGAAGAGGAACCCATCCTCAACCGGGACCGGGGTCGCCACACCCTCCCGGCAATCTACGGGAGTTACTCGAGTCACGTGACACTACGTCATCGCCTACGTCACGTGACCAATCAAATTCCATTCATTAAGAACTGAGGAAGGGATCTGGATAGATCCTGAAAGCTATTCTGCAATTTTATTATGTTGTGAGTAAGCGTTTAAACATTCTACAATACATTTACAAGGCTTCGCCCTATGTACCAGCATTGACAAGGTAATGGTTGTCCTATTAAAGCAATAGACCTGCATCCGTTTATTTAAATGACAAAATGTCAACTGGAGAAAGATAACAATCACAGTTGAAATATCCTTCATGATACGACTGAGTTGTCCAAAATTTGGGGTATTGAGTATGTTGCACTTCTATAATTCTGTTCATAACAATTCAAGATGTTTCTGATTGCAAATTTGTGAGTGATAAATTTAGATAATACTCAGTTCAGAGTGTTTTCATTTGTACATTAATCACAGAACAAGATGTTCACATGCAAATGAAGAAATCAAACCTTCACATCCGAATAATGGTGAAGATATTCAGGAATTCATAGGTTGTTTAAGAAATGTAAGTAAGAATAGTCCATATAATGGACCATTATAAGTTAGTCATGACTCATTATAAGTTATGTTATATCATATAATCATATAGATGCAGAAAATATGATAAATTCAGACACATTGCTATTGACAAGAACCTGACAGACCGGTGTCGAATAAACCATTAGTAAGTCACCATTGCAACATTTCAAGCAAGCCTTCAGAAAAGGCGTTTGAAGAAACCACCACGATCAGTTATGACGGGCTTTCTTCCATTGACAGAGCACCGTAAATGAAAAGTCGTAAGGGTCAGCCCTGAGGTCAATGTTGAGGTCAGGATGGAGCAATTGCTATGGACCAAGTGACCATGGGTCAGCGAGTACTTTGATGGCTCCACAGCAATCCAATGCAATTCATATTCTCCCTTGTTCGGTGTTTGTTCCAGCCCTTTCACTTGCTGACAACCAACCGTGTAACATTTCATAACCAAGCTTTTGTGTTATTACCCAGTCCACCGAGACCACGTAGACCACTCAGACCAGTCCAGTGAGTCCACTTCTATTATGGCATACATAGGCTATTTATAACATAACATTTTGCAATTTTACAAACCATGCATTCTCAAAGTTACACAGTTATTGCATGATTATAATAATCATTATGCCATATATCTGCGTTACTATGTAACTTATTGTAACTATGCAGCGTTTGAAGTTCCTAAGCAACGCTTTTCACAAGACAGTGTCTGCACTGTTTCTAGGTTAATTGCGGATAGTTGGCACCGCATCATACATGCACTGCATGCACTGCTTTTCTGCCATACAATTACCAGTAATGCCACTGAAGTGTTACTTTTTCCAAAACAACATCAGTTGGTTTTAGTAATTCTGTCCCCTAATACAAGACATATATAGATTGTGCAAATTTGTTAATGAAGTCTCCGCAATGCAATTAACTTTTTGGATATTTACTTCTCATAAGAACAAAAAGTTTGACAAGAATCCATGGATTCAAAACCGGCCTTTGGCGATTGTATATTCGGGATTGAAATCATGAAGAGGGTGACTTACATATTATTACATGGACTGTTTTGTATTGAGCAGTGATTGCCAGACTTATAGTGTTTGCTGCAGGTCATAAAAACTTTGTGGGGAACCTCTTAGCAAATGCCTGTACCATATTTCAGAACTGTAAGTCATATTGGAAATTTTCTCATAATTTATGAGGGAACCCCTAAGCAAATCCCCAAACCAAATAATAAAGTCGCCGTGGGTAATTCAAAATATGGTGGCCATTCTGGCAGCCTTCTTGGATTTTTCTAAAAAAATTCTTAGGGGAACCCCAAAGTGAACCCCTTTACCAAATTGCATAAATCTAAGTGAAATACTAAAGTCACAGTGGACAAATCAAAATATGTTGGCCATTTTGGCAGCCTTCTTGGATTTTTCCAAACATTTCTGAGGGGTCCCCTAAGTGAAATACTAAAGTCACAGTGGGCAATTCAAAACATTGGTGGCCATTTTGGCAGCCATCTTTGATTTTCAAAAATTTTTGTGGGAACCCCTAAGTGAATCCCTGTACCAAGTTTAATAAATGTAAGTGAAATACTAAACTCACAGTGGGCAATTAAAATATGGTGGCCATTTTGGCAGCCATCTTGGAATTTTCCAAAAAAGTTTGAGGGAGACCCCAAAGTGAATCCCTACACCAAATTTCATAAATCCAAGTGAAACACTGGCAGCCTTTAAAACTCGCTCCGACCTTTCACAAGGCATGCGGGCCAGTAAAAACTGGTTTACCGGACCGCCAGAATTTTTACAGGTCCGTTTATGTGTGGTGGCAAGCGTCTTTTAGCAACCAGTTCTGCAGACTGCAATTAAAACACCACTTTAGTTTACAATCTGTAAAACTGATATCCAAACAGAGTGGGCTGTTGCACTGTGAAAATGGCACTTCGTGAATCATCATATTGATGATTTGTCACAATAGTTTTACTCTATTAGTTACATGACAAATCCTTCTCTTCATCATGACTAATCAAACAGCCTCTATGTTTCCCATGGACGTTAAATTTGGGGAGATGACACTTCATCAGTTATTATGACTCACAGTCACAGAATGCCAAAATCTGTGGGAAGCATGCACTTATTTTATGCATATCAAATTTACAGGCTGTAATGATAAAGTTTGTCAAAATATTACGTCAGAATGAGAAATGCACTGAGAAAGGCTCTGGTCTCTTGGTGGAGTTTAGTGGATGGGTGTTGGTAGACATTGCTTGCAGGAATAATTTGGCAATGGTACATAACTACATCATAGCACTGTACAGAAAGCTGGTGAAGAAGTAGACAATGCCAAGTGTTATACAAACATAATGATCCGCTGAGCAAACATGCCTCATCTAGGCATGCACAATTATTTTAAAACACAAGTACTGGAATGGTTTGACTTTCACAGTGCTTTGGAATTATAAGCAATCCTGACACAGGGGCACCTTCTCCAATGAGGCTCACAGGCCCACTGCTGGCTGCAGTTGTTCATTGCACCTGTAACCATGGTAACCCCTTACAGCTACCTGAATCCCCCATTCATAATGGGCAGGTCCTTATTTGACATTGGCCCCCATTGCTCACTGGGTTGCAGCACTGTGTTCAGAGGGGCAAGGCAAGTGAAAAAGTGGACATGGACATGGACAGGACACATTTACACATGGACAAGTGGACAAGAGTCCCATTTCACCAAAAATCTGTTTAAGCCCTCCTCTAATAACTGGCCTTTGGCCGGTTAAAAATTACGACAGTGTTTGTGAGGAAATCACAACAACTTTTTAGGACTTTTCCGGCCACTCCACAACACTGCCCTCACACCGCCTTGAGCCAAAAGCAGTGAGCAAAGAAAGTGAAGCCTCCAGGGAAGAAACTGACTCCACAAATAGCCCTAATGCAATTAAGAGAAAGCAGAATATTGCTGCGTCTGGTCTAATCATTACACATGACACTGACTTGACCAGGGCACCTCATAACATCATTATGCAAATGGAGCCATGCAGAGCAATCCTGTGGCTACTCTCAGAGTCAGTGGTCAGCTTAAGCAAGGCCATCCACTATGAAAGTCATAAATATTTACAATATACCCAACTTAAAGCAGAGGCTGACACCCATGGCCACAGGGCAATACTCGTATCAGGTTTTTCTGACTTTTCCAAATTGCAAATATTCATCTTTGTATCTAACCTGAACATATACCATATTTACCCAAAGAGACTCACAAACCAACTGCCAGATATAGCAACTTCAGGCTTTGGAGACACTAGAAAGCTTCTAAAGACATCTTCAAAACTCACCTGTTTTAACAGTTTTTCAAACAACTTCATCATACCAAGTGCAGAATATATGCATATAATATTCTTATCATATTTTAGAGACTGAGACAGGTGACAACTACCTTTTAGAGACAGCCTCCGAAGTCAATCGGCATCCATAGAAGTTTAGGGTAACTGCTTTCCATTTGACAGAGCCACTGAGAAAACTTATGGGCCATTCTTATCACCATAACCCCACAATTACACACATATTTGAGAATATTGCCTTGCGTCGCCTTAGGATAGATTGGGAGTAATTTTGAAAGTCGAGACCATATGGAAACAGGTCTGTAGCATGAGGCTCTATAGCAGGCAGCTATCTATCTTTTATGGCACTTATTCAAGAAGCCTCAAAGAAGCTACCACCATACAAATAGAGTGAGCTACCTTACAATAACAATGATTCCATTGCAACCCCACAAATGTTCTATGTGTATGTAAACTCACTACCTGCATATAGGTAGCATTAAGGTAGCACAGGTCTTTCACTCTTCTGACCATTTGTTGACCAATAAATATATTCATGGTCATGGTCAGTAAAATTTGAGGGGGTGGGGGTTAGCAGAATGTTATTTTGAAAGAGGATAATACAAATAAAGTTCAGAGTATTTCTACCAAAACTTTACAAAGGCATACAACACTACATAAGCAGATCTCAAAAGCACATCAACATTCGGGGTCTTATCTTTTCACAAACACACCGAAAAGCCGAGAACACTGCATGTTAGCAGGTCTTTAACCAGCAAAAAAAGACCTGATTTTCACCACAAAATTTGGTAAATATCAGACCACCTCGCATCAGCTGACAAGAAGAAACACTGTGTCCACACTTTATGCTCCCCCTTTTCAGTAGAGTTTTGAGATTTAAAAAAAAATTTTTTGCTAAAAATAACAATTTACAAGCAACATTGGCACGATTCATAACCAAAAGACCATTCATCAAAATTTAGTGACAAAAGTTGCACTTGTAAGACAAGTAGCAACTTATTTTTAAGTAGCTACTGAATCAATTTTTAAATATTGTGTGCTCAATATTCAGTGCAGGTAAACAGGAATCAGAATACTGAGCAGCACATATATCACCGGTGTCTGCTTTAAGCAAAAATTTTTTTGTCAAAAGGCGAGAGAAAATTATACAAATCAATGTATCTGTCCTCACACCTTTTGAATATTTGACCATAAATAATACCTTATTGACAGAATACAATGATGCAATCTATCATTAAAAGTTCAGCAACAATTTGCAGAGGAAAAAAGATTTATGAACAATTATGTGATTCGTTCTTGCAACCAATGCAAGTAACCATCCTAAAAAACAGCTTTGGGCAAAAAACAAAAAGTTGGGGCAAATCTTATTTTGTTTTCAGTTTCAGCAACAACAGAGATAATGAGTGCACACATTCATAAGAACTGATATTCAAAGATATGGAAGTAGTCATAAAGAAAAATATAACAAGACCATTTTGAAATAATTTCCAAATCAGAAACTTAAGCACGTAATTATCATCCATTACGCTTTTAAAATAGCTGTAAAATGTTCAAACTTTCTGCCGTGACTGACATACTCACATAAGACTAACAATACAAATTTTGAAAGAAATTTGTGTAACTTAGCTTAGGGTGATTGCACCATTGCATTATGGTGAGGCAATTTCCAAGAAACAACAGCACCTTTATGTGAACAAAATCACTTCAACAGTCACAAAATAAATTGCTTTCAGCCATATTTAGACAGGCCAATTTTCTACGAAATTCCATAATACATTGAAAATTTAAAAGACTGTGCCATTCAACTCATACTCATAGTCTCATGCACAGAAGCCTTGGAGCAAGGTTGTAGTCACTACTTCGCACAAAAAGCAATTTCGCTGAAATTTCAGCATGCATCAAATACAATGCAACATTTGACAATAAAGTCAAAAACAATTATGAATTTTGAGCTTCATATTCTCAGTAAGCTAATGCTGCAGAACTGCATTACTGTACAACCCCTTTCAGTCAATATACTGGCATTGCCGGGCAGCTCCACCCTAATATGAAAGTTAAACACAAATAAGCCTATAGTTTAGTGGTTCTACCCAAGCATGACTGCCAGTGGTGTGTGTATACAGGGATGCCACAGTGTAAGACAGGTTGGCAATCAAATTGGCAGGAATCTTAAGACTTATGTAAACAGCTATATACAACTGAACAACTGTACAAGAGTAAAGTCAGCGAAATCATCTGAAGAGAGGCACGATTGACTGGTACATAACAAGCTCAGTATGAGAATAAGAGGATGAAGTACTCTGTATCTCTGTAATACTAATGCTCTTAAATCTTAATAATAAAAGCTTCAAATGCCAAAAGAAATCCCCATATCAGTAAACACCACTGCCACTGTCCACTCAAGGTGCTGAGTTACTTGGCCAACAGAGACCAATACTACATATTGGCTCACCATTCAACTTAGTGGACACAGAGCACACTACTTCGTTTGCTCATGGTCTTTACACTAGAATTTTACACCATTATGTCTGACGGTCTGAGGCAATCGCGGCTTAAACATATATTGGAATGATCATTCCATCTTTTTATTGTCATCCACAGTAAATATACTGCAAAATGGAGAAATTTAATTAAGAATGAGTTGCGAAAAAACCATCATTATATTCTCAAGTTACAACTAAAAGAGTACAACCACTTAAGGTGGCTCGCTACTCGTGTGATGACGTCATCTGAGCACATCTATGCGCAGCCAGGCAGGCCCTATCCACCGTAACGTCACTACAGCAGCAGAGCACAGCTGACACTTTTTCAGAATTTTTTTTTATTCTGAGTCGGCCGCTTCGTTTGCGATTTGCGTCACTTCTACTGGGGTTAGAGACTTCTCGTTTAGAGCATTAGATGCGCTATGACGAGGACTACATACAGCCGGAGTTTCAGCTTGATACTCGTAATAGAAAAATTTTACAGGCAATTTTCGGCAAGCAGGTCTAATTTCTCAAAAATGACTTTGAGACATAAATAAATTTTTATATCAAAATCCACCATGGTAGGAAACCTTCTCTTATGCATTTTATTGTTCCTCACAATATTTGGAAATAAATGACAAAGAAATGAGAAATCCTATCTCGCCAATTTTTTTTAGCGCAATGGTTTATAAAAAAAGTTAAAATGGTCAAAATCAATATTTTGATTCCGAGCCCTTGGAAAGCCCTTTAAACTAATTATATCGCTTTGAAATTGTAATCATCTTTTCCTTTAAAGTGTCTTCTTTAATTCCATGCCTCATTGAATAATATGGGATGCATGACCACTGAATGACAGGGTAAAATTCACAGTAAAAAAGTTCAGAAAAAAATTGAGTTTTTAAGGTTAGTGTGAACTGACTTTCTTGTACATAACCTCAAATATTTTGAAAAAAAGGCTGGTTGCGACCACTTTTTTTTACATATCCTTGCTATAAACTATATTTTGGACCATTCTAAACTATTTTTAAGAAATCCTATCTTGGAAAGTTCATGAGTATCTAGCCACCTTAAGTGCTAATAAATGGCACTTATGAGGACGAGTAACTTTGGAAGAACTCTAGAAGAAAGCATAAAAAGAAAATCTTGTCACTGAACTCGCTTTTCAGAGACATATATACAAAAAGACAAAAATCTCACAGCCTGTGACAGATATATAAAACATACTAGCACTTCACAGTTAAATAAAAAGATATCCGGTCGCTTAGCATCTTATTGCGTTGTCTTTGTTTGCCAAAAATGGCATTGAAAAAGCTTTTAGGGGCAAACAGCAAGTAGGAGCCATGAATGCATTAACCAGGTAACGGTCAGTGATGCAGGAAAAATGTATGAAGTTCAATCGGGAGTCGGGTCCAATGGGAATGCTTCGTACGTCACTGAATGCTCCCCCTGAGAACAGATGAGGGATGGGAACACAACTGACCTTCTGGCAAATGCAAATAACAACTCACACCGGAGCAAAAAGAATTCAAACAGCATCGGAGCAAAGAGCAACTAGCTGTAAGGATGAAAGGCGAGTAGTTCGGAACTAGTTCTGCATTAATTCAGCAACAGCAACAGCAACGCTTGCCATCAAATTGCTGCAGAACTGGAGCAGAACTCCTGTGGCATCCTGATTTGGAGAACCACCGACTATTTTTTTTAGTTTTTTTGTTAGTTTTTACGACATCTGGGGCTCTTTTGATATCTAGCAGTGTACACATACACACAGCGCCCAGTGTGAGTTTGTCGAGAGCCGGAGCAGCCGGGTAGCCGAGCCCACGACCTTGGAACTACAGAGGATGCCACCAGCCAACAAATGGTAAAGGAAAAGCACACAGGCAAAACACACAGGCAGCCAGCCAGAGCACTGAGGCAACTGAAGCAGAGCAGCCACTACCAGCTAGTCTGAGCCAGAGCACAGACAGTGGTAACGAAACAGGAGTGATGGATGGCAAAAAACGGAAGAGCAAAGCAGCTGGGAACAATTAAGCAATCGGAGAGTAGCCAGTGAGAAAAGGCTACATCTCAGCTCAGTGTGCTCAGCGGCTGATGCCCAGTAGTCTACTGCCAACACCACTGGTCGTTTATGGAGTTCTTTCTGCTACACCAAGTGCAGAAATGGCTACCCCAAGGTCAACGGGAACTCCAGAAGGTCGCAGACACAACGAAGGACGTGGCGCGAAAATTACCATCAGCATCCTAGCGATTGTAACCAGCCTCAAGGCAAAAAAGACACACATAAATATCATCCCCTCTTAAACATGCATTAGACAAGGCCACAGCCAGAAGATACTTGGACAGAAAAGCACTCAGCAGCTTCAACAACTCCAGTTGCCCTCATTCCATCTGCCCATGGCCCCATGCTTTATGGGCAGCTGAGATATTCCACTAAGACACCTCAGTACTTTTAAGTTTTTACTCCCCATTCATGGCATTAATTTAAGGTATTCCCTACTCCAGACAAGTACTGTCTATTAACACGCAGGCATTGCCAGACAAGTACTGTCTGTAGCACAGAATTAAAACAGCAAGTAATGTTTTGAATTCATTAGACATTTGAAGAAATCCTAGCAATTTAAATCTAAGATCTAAATAATCCTAGCAATGTAAGTCAAGGATCTAAATTATGGTCAGGGATTTAAACAAGCATGTTGACGAAGCAATTACTACTATGAAATATCTTCAGTAATCTTCAAATCAAACCTCTCAAAATACGAAAGTTTTTACTCCAAATTCATGGCAGTGATTAAACATGTTCCCCACTCTGCAGGCAAGTACTGTCTGTATCACGGAATTAACACCGAAAGCAATGCATGAAATTCATTAGACAATTGAAGAAATCCTATGGCAATATTAATCAGGGATTTAAACCAGACAGCATTCACATCATCAGATGCACATGTTGAAGAAGCAATTACTAACTTAAAATATCTGCTTTCTCCATTATGATTTTCAATAATCTTCAAATCTAACCTCTCTGCTGTGAAAGCTTTCTCATGTAGACTTCCTAACAAGACAATTCCATCAATTCATAAACCTTCCTAATACCCAACATCATAGTTTCACCCTAGCATACAAATTGCCATACCAATCACTCTTCAGACTTCTTCTGAGTTAGATAACTAATGCGACATCCACATAGCTATCTATCATCATGCAAGAGAAATATTTGAACTACAACTAGGGATATAGAAAGAGCTTACCTTGGTCGCTGAATCTTCAAACTGGTTGAATAGTTAAAGTAAGCCTGTGTCCCTTGAACAAGAATTGGGTTATTCTGGAAAGGACATGTAAAAGCATTATTAATATTTCAACCGTCTTAATGCAGAAATATATAAATGTGAGTTGAGCAAAGACATTAAATCATAATCAGAGACAACCGGAGACTAGGGAGTCTTCAATAAATTAGTAAACATGTAGTTGCAGCCCTTCAAGACAAGTTATGAATGCTCAAGACATTCTTTTATGTAGCTACAATAATCTATTATTACAAGGCATTCGAAATTTTTACAATCAATACAAGGAACGGATATTTTGCACTTAAAATCAATTCCTACCTGAGTCATTTCCACGCAATTACGCGCTCCTTGAATATCCTGCAATGCAATCCAATATCATTTTTTCAGTTCATGTTTTTACAATAATCAAACAACTACGGTAATTCTATTACATTACAGATATTTATTTCATTAAAAACACTGCATTACTTGAACAAATTTATTACACAACTTCCTGAATTTACAGATAGAAAATAGGATATACTAGTGGCAAAACTAGCATCTTAAGTGTTTCTTAGAATTAATTTACATTTAAGTTAATGAGCACAAGATCAGATTAATATTTTGAGACATTTTGTGTTTTAAAATCTGTGGCTAATGAATATTAATGATTATGTAAAATGCAAACATGCTTCCCAGGCACACCTCCCTTCACTCACACTTCCACTTCTGACACCAAATGTCATTCATTCACACAAGTGATATTTACGGCTATACTAAAATAGCTCAGGGGGGTTCTTAGTAGCAGGTCGTTTGAGCGAGATTTGATAAATGTAATTAGATTATCCACAAAGAGCAATGACAGGTGTTGTAACATGTTCTGCTATCATTCATGCAAACGTCCTAGGTGGCTAGGCACATCCTAGGCTACTTCCAAGCTTAATGAAATTTTATCGTTGTGTTGATAAGCCGTGAAAAGAAATAAATTACAGAAATGTGTTCATCTCTTGTGAAAATGTAATGACTCAATGGTTAATTCAATGATTTGTGGATTTACAGCTCTTGTGTGTGTAAAATATTCATAGACATCCGCGCTAATAAACTACATTAGGGGCCTCCAGTCTCCATTAGACGTTCTTTATCAAATTCAAGATTCTACATTTCAGAGGGAGCTTTTTCTTACAAGACCAAAAGGAAAACAAAGGTTGGATCAGTAAATGGGTGCACAGCAAGATATCCATTATTTCAACGGGAGGAAACATTCTAATTAGTCTATATATCATCTTACACATTTACAAATTGAAGGTATATTATATAATCACAATCTGGCATCATAAAATGACAATTTCAAAGGTAACATTTAAAACCAACCACACAATGTATTACATGGATGTAATATTGCTTTGTTACTAAATTACCAATTCTAGTGTGCAAAAAAAGAAAAATCCAAACACTATTTCATAGCTACATACCTCAAATTCAATGAGTGCTTGTCTTTTCCTTGGCATCATAAGGACAAAGCTGCAATATGCAGACCCCAAAACATGTTCAAGAAACCACATCAAAACATAAGGCCAACAAAAACTTGATTACAGAAAAATCCCTCTACAAACACAGCAAATAATGACCTAGCGCTGTACAGCATATATGCCATATCATGTGATTCATATACAATCTGCTGCTGTGAATTATTTCTGGGTAGACGTTTACTTTGTAACTTGTAATGATGAGTGCAAAATGTTGCATAAAGAGTATATATTTACTATATTTTATTACATTGTCGTATTTAATGTATTTTGTAGCAAGGTAAGAAAGACAAGAGAAAGGATCAAGGAAGAGCACAAACAAACGAGGAGCGATCATGTGGAGACACCTGTCTCTCTCTTTCTCTCTCTCCTACTCTCTTCATATTGGCGAGGTGAATAACTTCAGACTAAGTCCCATATTTGCTCCTCTCTTGTACTGTGTTTATTGTGTACAATTCGTAGCACAAATGGCGAGTAATAGGCTTGAGAAAATCAAACAAGCTGCTGACATAATGACACTGACAGCATACCCAAAACAACATAGCAATCGTTTAGCGGTTAAATATCACTGGGTATGTGGGTAGCAGGTGGCTGGCCAATATGAGAGAGAGGTTCAGACTTCAGAGAGATGAATAGTGTCGTTATCCAGTCACTGAGCTAACAGTGTGGACAGAGCTAGACAAATGGGCCGAAATGGGTCAGAAATAAGATGGATAATCCATCTAGTATCTAGTAGTATGAGACAGTTATGTTTTGTAGATATAGATAGCTCCACACTCCGGCTCTCGTTACGACTGTGGTGTACTGTAATGATGCGAAGAGCTTCACTTATGTACAGAGGAAACAGAGGGACAGAGAGAAAACAATGTAGTGTTTAGTGTAGTGTACTGTACCTGATGGGGCCGAAATGCTGCACAGCCTTCATGAGGTCAGCCTCCAGCAAGCTGTCTGGCAGACCACGCACATGCACCACTGGAGAAGGAGACGGTTTGTGCGGGTCCTCAAAATGGTCCTGGACAAAATGCAAACAGTCAATGTCAGACATGATGGCCAACACAAAGACAGGCGATTCAGTCCAGCTACTAGAAGTTCTAATCATTTACAAGACATAACATAAGACTCTAGATAACCTTAATTAATCAACAAGTGAACTTCACTAGAAGTCTAAAACATGCACAAACGGTCAACTTCAGATATGATGGCCAATACAAAGACAGGTGAATCAGTGTAGCTACTAGAAAGTTCTAATCATTTACAAGACATAACATAAGACTCTAGATAACCTTAATTAAAAGTTGGCTACTCTGGAACATAATCGAAGTCTACCACATGCACATGCGGTCAATGTCAAGACATCACGGTCAACAAGAAAGACAGGTGATTCAGTCCAGCTAAAATAATCTTAACATAACTCCTTAATTAAAACGTGGATACTCCAAAACATAACCAAATTCTATCACATGCAGGCAATGTCAAGACATCATGGTCAAAAAGACAGGCGATTATGTCCAGCTAAAAAGAGTTTTTTTAATAAGACTATATCAAAACAATGACTTTTGATATCCTAAATTAAAAGTTGGCTACTCTAGAACATAACCAGATTCTACCACATGCAGTCAATGTCAAGACATCATGGCCAACATAAGAACATAACATGCAAAAAGACCAATGATTGAGTCCAGTAAAGCTGTTTTTTAGACTTTAAACATAACAGACTCTAGATATCCTTAATTACTCTACTAATCTAGAACCGACTACAAGTCTACCACATGCACAATACATGCTCATGAAATGAAACAAATGGGCAGCTGGCAGCCAGCTACAATGAAAAGTCAAAAGACTATACAAACACTGTCAACACAGAAACAACTCAAGAGTAGAGCTACTCTTGAAATATTAGCATTCTTGCCAGAGACTAGACGAAATGTGACAACCACACATAAATCACCCATAACAACTGTCATCATTTGACAAACCGAATATTCCATCCTGTCAACAAGCATCCCCAACAAATGGGACCTTTTTTCTCCCAGGCACTTTCGACTAGCAACAAACAACTAAATCAAAAATGTCAAATTGGTATTACTACGAAATTACTAAAATGATAAACACTCATTTTTTTACTTGATGAAATAAATAACAACTGACGGGATTTCACACAAAAAATGTTTTTCAAAAATTGTCGTTAAAATTAATTATATAATAGTTATGAATGGCCAAAACCTACTTTTCTGTAAAAAGAAATTCTCTTGTCAATGCAATAATGTGTCCATTAAATTCAGTAAATCTGGGCTTTTTTGCATTCAGTTGACACAAAAGTATGTCCATATTTCAATCAAAATAAGCCAAACAAGAAATGGAAAGGATGGCATGTCCTAGAGTGAATGAATTTACGACCTTCAACCCGCAGAAACATCAGTTATTTTCAATTTATTACACTTCAGAACATGATACTACAAATATATAACCCACACAATAGGACACACAGAGGCTGTCAAGACTTCTGTCATGGCTCAAGGAGGACTGCTGATTGCGGGACTTGAAATGCTAAGAAATCAGTCAAGCGTAAATGCCAAATGTGTTCTGCTTACATGAAAACTGATGAAAACAACCCATCCAGAAAAACATTGTCAGACCGGTACCATCCACAATATTATGTAGAAAATTTGAAAACTTTCTACAAACCAATAAGCTTTAAAAGAGCAAGAAATTATACCAAATATTAAAATGACACCTATATTTTTTTTCTCTCTGATCCTTATCAGTTCAAGTCATATCGAATGTCAACACTATTTTGAACTGTGAATGAGCGCTCACAATTTTTTTTTCACTATTATAGACCACACAATAAGTAGTTCACAGTTCCTAGTTTTTTTTTCCAAAAAAATAATACTTTGGCCACAGGCAATATTTTTCTTCAGCATGAAGAAAAAAAAATATCAAAGCTAGATTCTAGATAGGCTATATCCAAATTTCAGCAACTTATTGAGCCACAAATGAAAGTGACAGAAGACTCGGATTTGACAGCTGTCAGAAGAGGTTGCCATATGGATCTGTCTCACAACCAACACAACTGTCAAATCTCAAGAACCACAAAATTGGCAGCTACACTATGCTTTGCCATTGCACATGGCACCGGTGAAATTCAATGGCTGAACTGAGGGCAAGGTTTGACATTGACAGGAATTGCATTTTTCATGCAAAATAATATCATCCTCCTCACGTGCATCAACCTGCAGGGTGACCGGGAAGCAGGAGAGCGACTGGCCTTGGGGGGCACTTTGACCCGCGCCAGGACAAACCCGCCAGACTCCACGAGAGCTGCAGCAAAACAACATGCAATTACCCCATCCAAGAAAACCATGTTTGCTCCTCCAAGACAGAGCCAATACAATGTCTCCAGAAAAGAACAGTCCAATCACGATTGTCACAAAGAATAGCAGCTGTCTGAGGCAGAAAACAGCAACGACATTGAAGGCAAAACATCTTTTTTTGCTGTGACACAAGCCATCATCACATGCTGGCAGTGTCACGGGGTTGCAGCTTCGCAGCTTCCACATCGATTGCAACCACTGACTCCTCGCAAAAATCCTCCAAGACATAACCAGATGCACCAATGGCTCGCCCTGAAGATGCTCTAATTAAATTGACCACACTTACTCTTTTTCCGGCCTGAATTCCGTGGCCATCAGCATCAGTCCTTTGCCGCTTAGAAGCATGTCCATCGTAGCCGGACGCCATCTTCCTTCTGTCAGACAGTCCCATTAGCATTCTCGCAGCTGCGAGATTTGCGCCAATATTTACAAATGAAGAATTAGCATATTTTTAGAATTGTTATATACTGCGATTTATTAATGCATAAAAGTAACCAATCGGCATACTAAACAGTAAATAATTATCCTAAAAATTGATTATTTTTCACCGACGACCTTCACCTTGCCACGCCACTGACAGGTGACAGCTCAAAACCGGCTTCAAGGGTGGACGCGTTTCAGTCTCTCTCTGTTTTTGCAAAGAAGATGATTACTAAAAGTCTATTTGGGCAGACAAAGGAAGGAAAAGATGTGTACAAGTAAGTTTAGTCATACTTTATGGAATGACAATACTTCAGTTTGATGCTTGCACAGCTTTAATTTGATTGTTTACATTTTCTTAGAACTGTCAAATTTGACAGTCATGACAGTGACAATCTTAACACTAATAATTGTACTGTACTACTATTAGGCCTTTGACGATATGTTTTTGGTTTCACAAATGGGGTGGATAGCTAGCCTATAGGCTACATTATGTGAGTGGTGAAAAAAGCTGCATATTTATGCCTACTGTATAGGCCTATTGGCCTAGTTCAGAACGTTTAGAGTGAATTAGGACAGTAGGCCTAACATGTGTGCACCACTTTGTGTGCATGCATCTTGAGTATTCTTGACCATACTTGTCATGTCTTTTTTTTTCACCCCTCCTGTTGCAGATATAAAATAACCAATAAGAATGGAATGTACATTGAAGTCAGTTCATACGGAGGAGCTATCACGAACCTTTTCGTGCCAGACAAAAATGGGACACTTCAGGATCTTGTTCTTGGATTTGATACAGTCAAAGGTAATTAAACACTAAATGTAAAGTTCCAATTTCTTCTTCCATAATATATCTAATAATTGCAATAAACTTTATAGTTCTAATGTAGTTACACTTTTTACAAGTTTTTACAAGTCACAGTGGACTGAATGCTGTGTAAAAAAGATTTATGAATTCATGTCAAATGTATCAATAAAAGGAAATTGTCTCAACATACCATTTAAAACAGTTTCTCTTTTTTCCAGATTATGAAGAACAAGATCTTTACTTTGGTGTCCTTATAGGAAGAGTTGCAAATCGTATCCATTTAGGAAAATTTAAACTTGATGGGGAAAGTTACCAGCTAGCAATCAATAATCCTCCAAATCACTTGCATGGGGGTCCTACAGGCTATCATAAGGTACTTGGTTTCATTACAATTCACTTCCACAAGTTAATTTGAAGTTTATATGAACAGTTGAACAGTCACATCCTACCAACATGCAACAATTATTCTATGTCTTGCAAAATATTAAATTTTTGGCCAACAAGTGGAACCACACTTTTGAGAATAAGTCTATATTATATGCATTGATCAGTGTTACTAGTGTGGTGACTGCTGTAGTTATATGATATCAGGATGTGAAAAATATCAATTTTTCACATCCTGTTTCTATTTTAAATATCTGTATATAATTTATATCACTCCACAGAGGCAATTAAATATATATATTAAAATGTTTTAAAACTGATTGTCATGGACGTTCTCTTTCTATTTTTCAGAGACTTTGGGATGCTGTGATTGAAGGTGACCTTCTTAAATTAAGTTACATCAGTAAAGATGGCGAGGAACACTATCCTGGAGAGGTTAGAGTGTCCGTAACTTTTGAGCTGACAGAAGAAAATGAACTCATTCTTGATTACACAGCCACAAGCAGTAAGGCAACACCGATCAACCTCATAAATCATTCCTATTTCAATCTCGGAGGACATGTAAGTTGAGCTCATTATCTAGATTGATTAATGATTGTTTCTTCTTTTCTTGTCAGTTTTCATAGATAATAGTGTTAAAACATGAACATCACAGTGCACATTTAGGTTAAAATTAGGATCTGAAAATACTTTGATGGCAGTTGACATGTGTATGATGCATGCTTGGGGTCAAGTACTGTACATTCTGTACTTGTACTTGTCCAAGTTGTACTTGTACTACTCGTAACTTATTAAAATGAAATACTTGCACTGCAGCACTTGACTAAAAGTTCTTGTACTTAGACTCAAACACTCAGGCCAAATTGTGTACTGGTGCATGTACTTGGAACATGCACTTGTTCTTTGCTTCAAGACCTTTGCGATGTACTCGACCTCACCTGCAATGATGACTTAATTATTGTGAAAATGTAATTGTGTCAGAGGTGGAATATTTTTTCTGTACTATTTTACAGGACAGCGGAAACATCTACAGTCACCTTGCCATGCTTAACGCTGACACATTTACTCCATTCAATGATGACCAAGTGCCATCTGGTAAGATAACAGCTTTTTAAATTTCAATTCTTATCATATCAATTATATCAAGTCAGGGTACAAATGTAAACTTATAAATATATTTTTTGTTCGTACAGTCAAACACATGCACTTGTAAATGAAATTTGTGGTAAACTTGGATATAATTTTGAAAGTACACATGTATGCACTTGAAATGAAATTTTCCCTTATCTTTGATTGCAGGAGAGATAGCACCTGTATCTGGAAGTGTTTTTGATCTACGTCAACCAACCAAGCTTGGAGACCAAATTCCCAAATTGCCGGTGACACCTGGTGCAAAACCAGGATTTGACACCAACTACTGCATCAATGGGGATGGCCCTAAAAACTTAGCTGCAAGGTATTTGAGTCATATTCCGGGGTTTATAACTTTAAAGGTCATTTTGAGTTTATGACAACATTTATGGTATCATAAAATACATAATTCAGTGTGAAAAAATCAATACATGTAGTTTTGTTTTGAACTTATTGTATTCATAAAGTTCATAACGCAAATATGATGAAATATTTCAAATAGGTTTGTGCTACCCAGTTAAAGAAATAAATTTAACTTGAACCTTTTTTCTGAATAACTGATGTTTGACTTTTTAATATTATAGAATTAAACATGAGGAGAGTGGCAGAGTCCTGGAGGTCTATACTACACAGCCAGGAGTTCAATTTTACACTGCAAATTATTTACCTGCTGAAGGAATGGCGGGAAAAGGTGGCGCCATCTATAAGGAGCATGGCGCATTGTGTCTTGAGACTCAAAATTATCCTGATGCAATTAACCAGGTACGTATAACTGAAAATTTTACTACATGCACATATATCTGGTCTATTCAACCAACCATTATTTACCAGTTAAATTAATCATTAGCCATTTTCAAAGGAAAAACCATAACTCTCCATCTTTTTAGCCCAACTGGTAGGCCTACAATTTGTCTCTTTTGTGTGAATTGGCATTTCAAAAGAATCATATAGGCCTAGATTGTTTGGTTCAACTAACTTCTTTATCATTTATGAAAAATATTTATTCTTAACATTTACATGATATGCAGGGCGATTTCATGAACCATTACATGTTGTTATTTTGAACAACTTCATTTAAATTCATTAAATTAAATTCCTCTGTTCCAGCCGAGTTTTCCAAACTGCGTTCTGCGCCCTGGCGAGACCTACAGACAAACAACCTGGTTCAAGTTTTCTACGTCGGCTTAAGACTTGTGATTTAATCAATATATAGGCTTTTTTATTGCATTTAATACATCTTGTGATCAGGATGATCTCGAGATTGGATGGTGAATATTTGGTGTTAAAACTATATATTTGTTTTCCCATTTGCTTTTATTAGGCTGTAAATATATTATACTAGGCTACAGGGTGTTAAGCTATTTACTGTTGCTGAGTATAGTTACAAAGATCTACAACTGTTATGTTTTACCTATTTGCATTTAATTATATGTTATAGAGGGGTACACCTATTTGGATGGCCAGGATGGGAATATATTGCTCTATGTATACACAGTGTACTGTGGCAGAAATTACTGTATTTTTTGAAATATAATTATAAATGATATAATTATAAATGATCATGGCCGTAGCCTGCATTGGGGTAGGAGGGGGCAGCTGCCCCCCCCCCCCCCCCCCTAGAATTTGGCAGACTTTTTTTTTTCACATACAAAACTGTCAATTTTATGCATTTTTTGGGGGGTGCGCAATGTGCATGCTTCCAGATCAGACTCTACCCCACCCCCTTTAGGATTCAGCCCAGGCTACAGCCCTGATGATATATGATTATATTTTATTTGAATCTCTTTACCCTATGATGTTATAAAGTGCCATAGACTTTAAACACTGTGGATCAAGTGATAAAGAATTGTGATTTTTGGAAGAAAGTCAAGGAACAAAAAAAAAACAAAACAGGAATGACATTATTTTTCAAAAATATTTTATACAAATATACATTTTTTCACTTTTTCATCGGTTTTGGCAGACACATTGCAGGGGGATTCTGCAATTAATTACTTTTACTTACAAATGCATTGTTTGTATTTCTTACAATTTTGGCATCTTAAACAGGGCTATAAGTGCAATCTTGTGCACTGAATAAAAAATTACTAAAAAATTGTTTTGTGTAAATTTTATATTTGAACAAAAGTTGCATTGCAGGCAATGGAAATGGCCTCTTTATTCAGTCAATTGCAATTGCCCATTAGGCCTAACAAATGATTCAAAGTTATCAAAAAGTGTTAGTTCTGTTTCTGTAGGAGGTTAAAGAGAGCAGAGTTTCCTTTAAATGGGCTATTCTTGAAGTTCCAATCTTTCTCCTCTTCCCATTTCGAAGGAAAATGTCTATGAGCAATGAAAAAGCTTCCAGAACACTTTGATAACTTTCACTGGCAGAAGTTTCTATGACTGGACACGAGAGGCGCTGTTGTAGGTCTCTAGTGTCATCGTGCGACACCTGGCGTAAATGGCATAGATCACATTTATTTCCAACAATTATCAATGTGGAAGCTGCCTTTATGCATTTCACAGCTTTAATCCTTGAATGTAGTAATTCCACTGCACAAAAACTTGGTTTGCAAGTCACAGAGTAGACCAAGACGAAAGCATCTGCCCAGGCTATGTATTCCTCAAGAGATTTATTTTTGTTTTCCTGAAAAACAAAGAGTTCAGCAATTTAATTTGGCAAATTGAAATCAAGAGAAAGGTAGGGGAGACCAGGTCACCAGGGTAAGTTGAACATCATAATTAATTAATTATGTAACAGTGACAGTAACATGGTTACATGCACCGTGACAAAAACTGCCAAATATGATACTGCGATGACCCGCCGGCCTATACTCGGGCAAATGACACAACTTCGTGAACTTAACCCGGTGTTCCCTATGCTGATTGGGCATGGCTATTGGAACAGATTGTAGCTGTTTTGTCCACTTTTAGGGCATATATGATGACTCAGCTAGGTTATTTACCAATGGGCACACAACATAAACACAACATCGCAATTGGTGGAGGGTAGAAATGTATGGCAGAAATTATGTTGCCACAACGTGAACACAACATTGAGATTTTTTCACAACGTTGTGACAACATGGCCACAATGTTGATTGTACACATCATTGCTGATATAAAATTCTACATAATTTTCACAAACATTGTGCATTTTCACAATGTTGCTGCAACATAGATGTGCCCATTGGGGGTAGCTTACTCAAGATTGAAATTTAGGAAAGAACATGGAATTTTAATGCATCCATATTGTTCACACAACTATCTGTTCTATTTTTACACAGACCTTTACATCTATTCATGAGTGACAAGCCCAATTGGCAATGGTTTAGAACACTGTCTATCCATCATTTAAGCATGTTGAGGATAATGGGTTGAACCTTCAAGGAATTCCTCTCTGTCAATTTGAATTGAGAGAGAGATTTGAAACTATTTTTGTAACCAATATTTGGCAAATTATTAAATAATTGCTTGATTGATCTGTACTAGAAGCACAAAATGTAGTGATGGATTAATGATCAAATACTATTTTATATTTTTTTTGAATATTTGGAATGTTGTCTCGATGAGGAGAAACAACAACATCTTCACACTATAGAAAGTTGAATTGGAAACTGAGGTATCCCTTAATATAATTGCACACAACCAGTTCCATCTTCTACAGTTCTTTTCATACACTGTTGCCATGCTATATATTGTAATAATGAGAACATATTGCAGAGTTGAACTGTTTGAAGCACTGACTTTAGTTACTATGTTTACAACAGTTTCCTCATGAGGAGAAACAACAGCAGCTGCACAGTCTTCATAACCGTTCAATCTTCTGCAGTTCTTCAGCTTCTTTTTTCCACATAATCAATGCCATGTATACTCAATCTATTGCAATTATGTGATAACAAAAAAATGTGAAAATAAGTTCCATATGTAGGGTACATTGCTTACTCTTGTGCAATGTGCACACTGCTTCAAAATTTAGCCCCCATAAGGAGAAACAACGGAAGCTATAGATGTATGGAATGGTGGGCTCCCAGATCTGCATGGGTTGTGGACAGTGGTCAATTTAATAAAACAATCATATAAGTATCATTACCACATCATTGTTCCATTGTGGTTCAGTATAATGAATAATAATATAATAATAGTATCTTTAGTGATACATCGAATTTTGTAGGCTCATCTATACTATTCATAAACCGAACTACAAATTCATCACTGTACTCCAATACTCTTTAGACATCACCAAGATACTTATACCATAGAGCTATAAGGGGGTTAACTTACAGATCCATGCTTATACCATTGGAAAAACTGGTATCTAACTGACAATAGGCCTATTGCATGTTAGCGCCCTGCTCAGGATTAGCACTATTTACAACAGCAAACAAACAATCTGATAATTTTTTATTTTGCTAAAATTAAAAGTTAAAACGAAAAATAGAAGAAGCATATGATGTCTAAGTCAGTTAGACACCTCTTTGTCAGGTCCTAACATGCATTTTTGTCAGTAAGATCCCGACCGGAGGGAGGGATCTAACTGACGAAAATGCATGTTAGAACCCTCCAAATCGGTGTCTAACTCATACCGATTTATTTTTTCTCCATTTTTCATATGAATAAATTCAGCAAATACAGCCCATTTCAACTACAGGTCTACAACTGTCAGTATTATAGGTAGACACCTATAAATGCCAGCCAAAGGTGGCAAGGGTGAAAGACAAAGCTGACCTACCTGCAGGGTGTCTTGCACTGTAACCCTGAGGGGTCTCCCATCCAGAAATGTCAGGCAAGAACAACATGTTTCTGCAAAGATAAGCAAATAGTATTGCCAAATATTCTTTGATCTGGTATTTTGTGTATTGTGTATTTTTGCTTTGTTCCCTCAAGAAATTTTGCATTGAATGTAGCAGCACAAACAAAGGAATAGTACAGAGAGCCAGAAGCATCCTCTTTATGAAGGGGGCTTTTTCGATTTATTAGACTACTAGATTTACCCATGATTTGGGGCAGGACTATAATGGGGAATAATTAACCCCCCCCCCTCTACGTGCATGGGCATCTGGCCCCTTATTGCATGCTGACCATTTGAAATAGCATTTGAGTAATAATTGTAATATAAGTAAAGATTGGTGATAGAGGAATTGAAATTACAAATGCACTGGCATATGTATTGGTGTAAGGTACAGTCTAGTGTACTTACACCTGAGCTTGTAATTGAGGGCATGGTTGGTAAGGAAAGGAAATGTGGATTGATGGAAATGTATAGAATTAGGGAAATAGGTAAAAGTGTATGGGCATTGAGACACTGACAGATGGAATGGGCTTGAGAAGAGCTTTAAAATGAGGGTAAGATGAGGAAGATACGATGAGTAGAAGTGGTTGAGCAAGGTAGAAGTGAAGAGCAGTAGGTGAGAGTGAAGTGTGTGGACCATTTTGGCGGGAAGGCAGATGGTGGCGCCAGTCCTAAACGTGAGCAATAGCGGAACTACGATGGAGATGCATGCGCCCCTGGTGGGGAAAAACAGTAGAGGCAGAAAACGTAAATAAGGGAGCTGTTTCACTGTTATTTGCTGTTATCAGAAGGAGAGGATAGATCAATAAGGATAGGTGGACAGTTTAGGTGAGTGGCATTGCTCGGGGAGGGGTTTTTAGCTGTTGCAGGTGTGAGCATGTCACCCATGATTTTTGCATCTTATACCCGGCAGGGATATCATGCACACAATATTATATATCTAGATGGATTTTTGCTGTGATGATTTATTTAAGTAATCATGCAACAATACGTGGAATTAAATGTTTTGAATTATTTTTTGATATCCATTTTCACATCAGCCTTGCCAAGAAAAAATATTTGTCTTAAGTTTAATACCTTCTGCCAAAAAGAAGACTGACACAATGCTTAAGTTGATGTTACATAATCAAAGGCCTTACTCACCATTATGTGCATAGTCCCCAATATATCTCTTGGTCAGGAAACGAACAATCAATGCTGAAACATAAAAATAAAGAATGAATGAATTGTAAATTGTGTAAATACTCTCAATCATGCACTGAAATGCACCTGGTCCCACAACCACACATATGGAATTCACAGTTACATTGGCGCACTCCACTGAACTGAGGTTAGAACAGGTGATTACAACAAACAGTCAATGCCAAACAATGCTAAAAAAGATAATCCAGCTTGATATTTTGTAACAGGGCCCCTTTAAACACAGTCAGAGCATAAGATTATGTGGCAGGACCAGGGACTTTTTGCCCAAGAAATGATAATTGAAACATTTGAGCATCCATTGCATGGGATATCTATTATTTGGAATGGCTGACAGAACAAATCGTAGGATACTAATTTATAAAAGAAGGTAAGAGAAATTCTCCTATGGCCATGTCAACACATAATTTTTGCCAACTCACATTGAAACTTTGGAGGCTGTTAGTCAAATATCAAAGTTGTTTCAAGATTACACTTCGCATAGGTTTTGTCCACAGTGACTACATACACAGTTCTAAGTAGTTTTCTATAGCTGACAAGAATTTGATATATATAAATTGACTTTTTCTGAAACATGTGCTTTCTCCAAGAAAATGTTTTGATCAAACAGAAAGTCATGCACAGCAGGCCCCATTTAAGCATGTAACTCCCAAACAGAGCCTCCCTTTGGGACTTCAGGGAGTTATGGGAGACAGGGGAGTTGACAGGAGTTACCGGGAGTTGTGGGAGTTAGTGGGAGTTTCCAGGAGTTACGGGAGTTAGCAGGAGTTAGTGGGAGTTAGCGGGAGTTAGCGGGAGTCATGAGAGTTACCAGGAGTTAGTGGGAGTTAGCGGGAGTTTCACGAGTTAGTGGGAGTTAGCGGGACGTCCAGGAGTTCTGGGAGTTACATGCTTAAATGGGGCCTCACAACATGTGCAGTGCTGCCACATTGTTGCACCATGAATGCAGACATTAAATTCGTGGTGAGCCTTCCACAAGGCAGCCATAGAACGGCACCCATGGGCAGAGACTAGAGGAATATTGCCCAAGGTTCCCATGCCGTAGCATTCTCCAGTGTTGGTGACCGCCGTATGATGATCGATGAGTAGACTGGGAGTCTGGCACACACCCTATTAATTCAGAAATGCCCAGGGTCTTTCAGTTGCCCCAGCAGAGAACACTGGATATCCCATATATTGATAAAGGATTTTTCATACTCTCTAAAAAGTATTTCTATATAGTCACACAGTATTTGTAGTAATTTTGCATGTGTATTGTGTACTGTTGGTAGCTTTGTATGAATAGATGGCTACAGATTTTGAATCACAACAAAAGTAGATTGTTGAAAGAGGCAATGCAAAAAGGTTACTGGATGTAAGAATAAAGATTTAACAACGTCAAGCTGCATATGAAGCTGCCATGTGCCAGATTTCTAATGAAACAATCAAAACATCTTAAAAGCTCTTAAAATAGCTCAAAATACATGCTAGCAATCTTTAGTTCCAGCTTGTGCCAATTGCAATATAAACATGGCTGTAAAGAAAGCCTTTTATTGACTATCTTTATCAGTAAAGCAACAAAAACAGTCAGTCTGTTTACTACCACATGCTCCCTTTTCCTTGTTGCCACATGGACTGTGCTGGTGAATGAAATGACTCCAAATGGCGGATACCAAGAACTTAGGAGTTCAAAACCCAGACAGTTTATCAACACATATTAATCTACAGGCATATCTGCACAGTGGCAAATTCAGAGAACTGCAAGGGGCCAATTAGTGAGAACAGTTTTAAATAGTGCAATTGTCTTACAAAACCTCATGATCCAGTAACTTTACTGAGAATCAAAACCACTTCCTGAAAATCAATTCAGTAGGAGGTAGCAGGAAACATTTAATTCAGTAAACAGGACCATATCAACAACACAAGCTAACATGGCAGAGATTGTTGAACTCAGGGTCATTACAAACACATAAAAAGGGGTACAAGAGGAGGTTGCACTCAAAGGTGCCACTGCCACAACACGCCAAGAACTGAATACACCTGGTTAGGCGCAGCTGGCCTCCCCATCAAATCCCAATGCTCTATTGAAGGAATGGACTGGAACTTGCGGTTCTGCCTGTTAGCAATTAGTGCCTGGCATGTAGCACCCTAGCAGTCATTGACCATGTTACTCCGCAATTTTCCAAAGTTGGAGCAGACTAGGATATCAGTTCGGGATATATGTAGTACAGTTGTATGAACAGACAAATTAAAACCAAGCTTACAACACAGTTCTTTGTCTTAAAATCAAATTAAATTGCAAGTATATGAATTGTACATGTTTATTTGATAATATGAAATATGAGTTAAGGATCTCTGTTTTCCTAAAGGCTCCATTTTTTGGGCATTCTGCTAACTGCTTTACTGCAAGTTAAACCCATCTTTCTTTCTGATCTGCTAATCGCCTGTAGGTCTTAATGTTGTACAGGATATACATGTTGGCCATTTCTGCATGACTTGGGTACCTGTACAAAAAGCTATAAGCAACATGCTACCAATTCATGTGGCTCCGACAATCCTTCAGGCAGAGAACAAATTGCCTGAGCAAATTAAGACAATGTGTAAGAATACAGCAGAAGTTGTAAATATATGAATTTTTAGCTATATGTATATACAATTATACATATTCTTTTTTTTTTCTATAAACTGGATGCTTGCATAACCCAACATTTATACTACTGATGTATGACTATGTGGCCATAGTGATGTCTATTACTCCAATTCTTGTCATACCCGACCACCCAGATTTTTATTCAGAAGAGAATGATGGACCACTGCCAAAGTGAGCAACAACTGTGTCTCTATTACTACAGGGGAACAAGAAGTGCAACGAAATGACCATGTGGTTTGTTGTACAAGTGGTCTTGTGACAAGCAATTTTTCTATGCACCACTGAGCACTGAGTGTAAATATCTCCCAAGCTGTATACAACACTTTAATCCATAAGTTTTAGGAACACCTTTCTTTAATGGAATGCCACGTAACAGGGCAACCTTCGAGGGGGGGGGGGGGTAGGATGTTTTCTGAAATAAATAATTTCTTGTTCAGTTTTGGAGAAATAAATCCTTTCTGGGCAGTAATTATCGGCCTATAGATAATTTCCGGATGGAAATATTTCTCAGAAAAATTGTGTTGTTTCATTTAGAAACAAACAAATTTGTGGATGTTGCTAGCTCATTACTGTAAAATAAATAATTTCCCATTGAAAAATCAAAACCCTCGAGATCTCCCCTCTTGAAAATCTAATGCTCGCCCTTGAAACACCAATTTTTTTTGTACAACATCTTTGTTCAAATGTCTCACCAAATGCATCATTTCCCTGATCATAATTCATTTTTACCAGGAAAGAATATCTGTTCTCAACTAAAATGTAATAATTTAATTATTCCTCTTGCCCAGTACAGTATGGTGAGGGGGTTAGTTCAGTTGGTAGTAAGTGCCATGTGCTTCCAATCAATGGGTCCCAGGTTTAATCCCAGCTCTGGGTTGATCAACTGAATCTATCTTGGTCAGCAGATTCAACCGGCCTTCACCTTATTGCTATCATCTGCAGTAATTCGGCGAATAGAGTACACAAAGATAAAAGTAAATTTCATTCTCCAATGTAACTGTTGAAATCGAGACATAAATTGTTTGATTTATTGACTGTATCATTCATTCACAAGTTGTGCGTCGGCATACCATTAGCAGAGTATTTTTTTTGGGGGGGAGGGGCAAACATTTGTTTTAATTTCAAGATTTACTATGGGCATATCTTGCAAACTATTGATTTTTAATAATATAATGAATATATACCCCCCTCCCCCTTCGGTACACCCATGAACATGACATTTTATTGTGTGAGGCATATGCATTATGTTGTCCCAACAAGTATCAGTTGTTGATGATAGTTGCTTCAAAGCATAACACATTATTGTAGAAGATTGTCTTGTCTCACTTTAATTGGAATACTATTGGATTGTGATATACTGAATGTGCTCAGTCATCTGTGGAAATTTGTGACGTGGCAAAGCTACTTGAGCACCAAACACATTGTCATTTCGTTGCACTTTTTTTTCCCCTGTAGTAACATGGCAGATCTAGGCAAAGATCAACACTCTCTTATACTCATATCATCAACTGAAGTACCCCATTTTCAATGACTTGTTACTAAGCAGCTCACATGCTGGGCTTCCCCCAGGTTTTCCCCCATTTTCATTAGATTCCTTGGGCCCAGGTATGTTCAGTTATGCTACAAAATGCAGTGCACGATGCTAAATATGCTCATTACCAAAAGTTATTTCCCTCAGGTCACATCCTAGCATAGTTAGCAGTAAACAAGTTTCCTTTATTTATTGCTTAATCCAAATAACTAGTATTCACCAGTCTACACCAGCATTTCCAAGCATTCTATGCACATCCAGACTCCAGATTCACCAGGGCAAGATAGTGCATAACTATACAGTTGCCAGATGCAACTTCTTGAAAGCACATCGTTATAGTTAACCAAATACTCCCCCAGGGATACCATCAGCTTTCTAACTTACCTGTTTACCCATAAACATAATAAAAGAATTCTTAAATACTAACTTTAAAAAACAAAACAGTTTTTCAGCAACCCACAGCCTTGCCTGTCTGCCTGTGTCTTCAGCTTCAGGTACAGTGAACTGAATTGCTAATAGGTTGAGACAAAATTCCCATCCCTGAGATACACCCTAACATTTGTATAGAACTTTTTTGTCATCATATTATATCAACTTTTAATATCAACTTTATCATATACAATTAGTAGAGGACCCCACCATAGATCCCGTGACCACTTGAGTGGGAGCAATTTTTGAATGTTGATCCAAGTTTATGAGGTCAAAACAAAAAATTTTGGCCGGGGCGCCCCTCCAGAAAGTGCGGGCTAACTCCACCAAGCGGCCATTTTCAAAATGGCTGCCGATAATCAAAATTTTGTTATATCTCGGCTTCTAATTGGTCTAGGATGATAATCTTTGGGTCAAAATATATGTTTTTTGGGCCAAGAAATTCAATGGTCACCATTAGAATTGTCTATGACCACCAACAGGGGGCAGAATTAGAAAATGTATGAGAAAAATAGCTAAAATACAATATATTCAGGCCAAAACCAAACACACATGCAGAATCTATAAAAGTGAGCAAATGACAGTTAAATTATAATCTTTTCATACCTCTCAAAATAAGATAGTGCAAAGGAATCATATTGTCACTCATCATCAGTAAAAGTATGAACCCCGAGAGTTTGTGAGCTCATAAAAATGCACAAAAATTCGTAAAATAAACTGAAACATGTTGTCGTAAGTATGTGTCATTATCAACTGAACACTTAGTAATCATCGTCAGAGTCCTCATTTCTGTCATATGTGCAACTATCTTCAGACTATCTACACTCTATAATTTCCATCTGTGCAATAGTGTCACTGAGAGCGCAGGCTTCGAATAATGAATAGAAGTGCATTCGTCCTTCAAGGCATCATCAATATCCCAAATCAAAGGGATGAAGGTCTGATTTGTCAATATTGAAGTAAAGGGGGGACAAGAAATTTCCATACAGAACATAAAAATCATGCAAATCCTATGCCTGGTTGCCATGGACTTTTGTCTGAGGTTCTTCTATTACAGAGCGATTGTCTGACTGATTTTGTCTCCATATTTGTATTGGATAGTTGAGAGAGTCATGTCATCTGGCATCCCTTTCTTGGCTGGAGGCCTAGGATGTGGCTCCGTAGTACAATGGTTAGCATGCCTGAATTCTGTAGTTTTCTGCAGAATTCTGCAGTTTTTTACAGAACTGCATAAAATCTCCCAGGCTGCATATCTCCTACAGAATTACAGATTTTGCTGTAGAAACTCTTCAGAAGTTGCAGTGACCCCGACCCCCAAATCACAACCCCCAAACCAACCCCCCAAATCAATGTTTCCTTGGTAGTGGCAAGCTCAATGTGTAAGAGGTCTGAACTGTACAGATGCAATACACTGGTGGCAGGGAGCAGCAGAACTGCAGAATTCTGAAGCTTCCTGCAGATTTTTTTGAAACTGCAGAATTCTGAAGCTTCCTGCAGTTTTTTTGCATAACCGCAGAATTCTGCAGTTTTCTGCAGAATTCTGCAGTTTTTTGCAGATTTTTTTGAAACTGCAGAATTCTGCAGTTTCCTGCAGAATTCTGCAGTTTTCTGCAGAATTCTGCAGTTTTTTACAGAACTGCATAAAACCTCCCAGGCTGCATATCTCCTACAGAATTACAGATTTTGCTGTAGAAACTTTTCAGAAACGCTGCAGTGACAGAGGACTACCAAAACCCCGACCCCCCAAACCAACCCCCCAAATCAATGTTTCCTTGGTAGCGTCAAGCTCAATGTCAAAGAGGTCTGGACTGTACAGATGCAATACACTGGAGGAAGTAACAGAGGTACAGAAATCATGCGGGGAGCAGCCGAACTGCAGAATTCTGAAGCTTCCTGCAGATTCTGCAGTTTTTTGCAGATTTTTTTGAATCTGCAGAATTCTGCAGTTTTTTGCAGAATTCTGCAGTTTTTTGCAGAATTGCAGAATTCTGCAGTTTTCTACAGAATTCTGCAGTTTTTTGCAGAACTGCAGAACTGCAGAAAGAAATTATATACTCCTCCAATATTGTTGCATTTGTGATCAGCCACTTCTGCTTGTAGTGATTCTCACAGCTAGATCCTATGAAATATATCAGTTCTGTGTTACCAAAGGTTTGCGACAAAGTAGTTAATTACCTCTTCAGAAATTCTGAAGCCTGTCCTTGTTATTTAAGTTGCCAAACAGCTCAATCTACACAGCAGGATTGGGAAAGCTATCTGCTGCTCAACTGAAGATGTTTCTGAATCCATTCACAGATTTTTTCATCTGTTACCTCCTGTCGGCATCTTTATGGATATCATACTGTTTATTCATCATGACTAGTAAGGCTTCAGACCAATGATCTCTTCGAATATTATAATAACTCCGATGTCCCTTCTGCATAATCGCATTCAAAGCCAGTGGAGCCTGATTGGCTGCAGAAAGGCATAAAGATTTAAGTGTGCTCCATTTGCTTTACCAACTAAGGACAATCTTGAGAAGATTCTGAATCAACAAAAATGACGGCCAGAGGCAGTTTTTACTGTTCTGCAAAGATCATTCTCTTCCTACAAATCATTTCATGCTAGCATAAAATGAACTCACAAAGGCACTCCAACTATAATATGTCCTCTAAACTTTCTAAAGGATGAGCACAGACAGGAAAAAAATAAAATGTGAGGTAAAAAAACTGAAAATAAAGAATGACAAAACAGTAGAACTTGAAGATGTGATGAATCACAGATGCAAATACATAACAAGTGACAACCAAGGAAGACTCAGAAATTCAAAATGGTAGACGTTCTCCTTCTCGATGCCCTATGAGATTAGTTGTGGCCACATAGCACTAATTGACTTGAGGTTGATGAGGCATAGAGCTGTTCCATCAGCAGAACAGGCAAACAAACAAGATGGAACCGCTTATACCTGAATCGTCAGACAAGCTTTATGTGAAGATCCACATGCAGCCGCACTGATCAGACATTGTGAATGATTGGTGTGGATGCATTTGAAATTTGTGAATGGGTTCAGAGACATCTTCCGTATAGAGTAGCAGATAGCTTTCCCCATCGTGCTGAGTAGACTGAGCTGTTTGGCACCTCAAGTAACAAAGCTTCTAATATTTCTGAAGAGGCAATTAACTGCTTTGTCTAGAACCTTTGGCAACACAGAACTGATATATTCCATTGGAAAAGTGAGAATCTCCCTACAGGTGCAAAATGCAGCCATATTGAAGATGACGCTGCTCTTTTTCAATTTTTGCTCACAGATTCGGGGAATATGGCAGTCTTAGGTTTGATATGATTGATTCAGAGGACGGCAATCATACCAATCATAATAGTGATAACCTCTGGACATGGCAGGCATGCTAACCATTGTTAATCCTAGGCCTCCAGCCAAGAAAGGGATGCCAGATGACATGACTCTCTTCACTATCCAATACAAGTACGGAGACAAAATCAGTCAGACAATCGCTCTGTAATAGAAGAACCTCAGACAAAAGTCCGTGGCAATAACCACACAGCCTAGGATTTGCATGGATTTTATGTTCTGTATCAGAATTTCTTGATCCCCCTTTACTTCAATTGACAAACCAGACCTTAATCCCTTTTATTTCGGAAGTCGATGATGGCTTGAAGGACGAATGCACTTCTATTCGTTATTCCAAACCTGAACTGACAGAGAATCTCAGTGACACTATGGCACAGGTCGAAATTATAGAGTGTAGATAGTCTGAAGATAGTTGCACAGATGACAGAAATGAGGACTCTGGCAATGATTACTAAGTGTTCAGTTGACAATAACACATACTTACGACAACATGTTTCAGTTTTTTAAATGTATTTTTGTGCATTTTTATGAGCTCACAAACTCATAGGGTTCGTACTTTTCCTGCTGATGAGTGACAATATGATCCTTTGCACTATGTAATTTTGGGAGGTATGAAAAGATTGTAATTTAACTGTCATTTGCTTACTATTACAGATTCTGCATGTTTGTGTTAGGTTTCGGCCCGAATATATTATATTTCAGCTATTTTTCTCATACATTTTCTTATTCTACCCCTTGTGGTGGTCATAGACAATTCTAATGGTGACCATTGAATTTCTTGGCCCAAAAAACATATATTTTGACCCAAAGATTATCATCCTAGACCAATTAGAAGCCAAGATATAACAAGGAATTTTAATTATTGGGGATCATTTTGAAAATGGCCGCTTGGTGGAGTTAGCCCGCACTTTCTGGAGGGGCGCCCCGGCCAAAATTTTTTGTTTTGACCTCATAAACTTGGAAAAAAAAAAAAAAATTGCTCCCACTCAAGTGGTCACGGGATCTATGGTGGGGTCCTCTACTAAATCCCTTATCACATTATAATAAGTAGGAAATCCTACATCAGTTCCAAAAATCTACATGATTAAATTATAGGACATATACATGTTCCAGGAATATCTTTGATATTGTTCTATTTTTTTTTTCCTGAAAACTTTGCATGGTCATTAATATTTCAGTATAGCATCACTATTCAAAATATATGACAATTGCTCACTAAAAACCAAAATTAACCTCCAGCAGTCAAAAGTGAAGACTATCATTGCATAACCTTCAAGTTTGTACACACTGCAAATCACTGCACACATTTTCCCCCCTCATGTTACAAAACCCGTAATTTCAAATTAATTGTATGCCCAATGCTATTGCTACAAACTGTCCTTTATTTTTGACAAAACAAATCAAACTTTATTTAACTCCAGTTACAAGGTTTACACGCAACCACCTGCAATCACAACTTCCCGCTGCCCATTCGAAATCACTTTCCTGAGCAATATACAATTTTGTATTGATAACTGAAAGTCAACTTTCAACTTTCAAGAGTCATAAAAGTCAAAACTATGGACTTTGTTGGTGAAGGAAACGACTGCAAATGGCGGATATGAAGAACTAAGGAGTGCAAAACCCGAACAGTTCAACAACAGATATTAATAATTAATCTAATCTACAGGTATATCTGCATAGGTATATCTGCACGGTGGCAAATTCAGAGAACAGCAAGGAACCAATTCAACGAGAACAGTTTAGAATAATGCAATTGTCTTACAAAAACTCATGATCCAGTGACTATAAAATAATTTAGACCACTTCCTGAATGTCAATTCAGTATAGGAGGTGCCAGGAAACCTTTTATTCAGTAAACAGGACCATATCAACAACGCAATCTGATGTGGCAAAGATTGTTGAACTCAGGGTCATTACAAACACATAAAAAGGGGTACAAGAGGAGGTTGCACTCAAAGGTGCCACTGCCACAACACACCAAGAACTGAATACACCTGTTTAGGTGCAGCTGGCCTCCCCATCAAATCCCAATGCTCTTTTGGAGTGAATGGACTGGAACTTGCAGTTCTGTCTGTTAGCAATTAGCTAGTACCTGGCATGTAGCACCCTAATAGTCATTGACCATGTTACTCCACAATTTTCCAAGTTGGAGCAGTCTAGGATATCAGTATGGGATATGTAGTACAACTGTAAGAGCTGACCAATTAAAACCAACCTGCATGGCAACACAGTCCTTTGTCTTAAAGTTAAATCAAAAAGTGCGAAATTTTAATTTCAGTATATGAATAAATATTTTAATATACCCTAAGGAGGTTGCTCCATTAGTTTAAATCATCGGCAATAATCTATCACAAATGCTATATAAATTGTATATATATGTTTATTTGAAAATATGAAATATGAGTAATTAAGGATCTCTGCTTTCCTAAATGCTCCAAGGAAATTTTTTGGCATTCTGCTAACTGCTTCACTGTATTTTTAACCCATCTTTCTGTCTGTTCTGCTAATTGCCTGTAGGTATTAATGTTGTATAGGATATGCAATTATGCATGGCCCCTTTCTAACTTTTAGAACTCTTTAAGTTCAGAGTGAAATAAGCATACATGTATATACTATTACTTTTTGCAATTAATTTGCTCAGGCAATTTGCTCTCAGCCCAAAGGATTGTTGGATGCATATGAATTGGAAAGTATGTTGCTTATAGTTTTTTGGACAGGTTCCCAAGTCTTGCAAGACAAGGTGTAAGAATACTACTGGGATTGTAAATATATGAATTTGTAGCTCTATGTATGTTCTTTGTTTTCTCTATAAACTGAATGCTTGCATAACCCAGCATTTATACTCATGATGTATGACTATGTGGCCATAGTGATTTCCATTGCTCTAATGCTTTTCATCACGACCGGCGACCACTCAGATTTTTATTCAGAAGAGAATGATGGACCACTGCCAAAGTGAACAACAACTATGCCTCTATTAACATGGAGCTACATGGCAGATCTAGGCGAAGATCAACACTTTCTTATACTCATATCATCAACTGAAGTACCCCGTCTTCAATGACTTCTCACTAAGCAGCTCACATACTGGGCTTCCCCCTGGTTCTTCCCCCATATTCATTAGATTCCCAGGACCGAGGTATGTCCAGTTATTCTACACAATGCAGTGCACGATGCTAAATATCCTCATTACCAAAAGTTATTTCCCTCAGGTCACATCCTAGCATAGTTAGCAGTAAACAAGTTTCCTTTATTTATTGCTTAATCCAAATAACTAGTATTCACCAGTCTACACCAGCATTTCCAAGCATTCTATGCACATCCAGACTCCAGATTCACCAGGGCAAGATAGTGCATAACTATACAGTTGCCAGATGCCAGCACATAGCTATTGTTAACGAAATACTCCCCCAGGGATACCATCAGCTTTCTAACTTTGTTGTTTACCCACAAACATAATTTTTAAAATTCTTAAAAACTATCGTTAAAAACAAGACAGTTTTTCAGCAACTCACAGCCTTGCCTGTCTGCCAGTGTCTTAAAAACCTAACTGATGAGTTTCACAAGCAGGTATAGTGAACTGCATTGTTAATAGGTTGAGACAAAATTCCCATCCCAGAGATACCCCTTTACATTTGTACAGAACTTTTAAAACTATGTACACATCATATTATGATCAAATTTTAATATCAACCTTTATCAATACAATCCCTTATCACATTATGATATGCTGGAAATCCTACATCAGTTCCAAAATCTACATGCTTAAAATTCCAGTAAAGCATCAGTATTCAAATATGATATAAATGGCAATTGCTTACTGAAAACGAAAATTAACCTCCAGCAGTCAAACAGTGAAGACTATCATTGCATAACCTTCAAGTGTGTACACATTGCAAATTATTAATCACTGCACACATCCCCCCCCTCATGTTGCAAAACCTGTCATTTCAAATTGTATGACCATGCTATTCAGGGTTGCCACTCGAGTCGGATTTCGAAATTCCATGACTTTTTACTGACTTTTCCCGGTCTCAAAACAAATTTTCACTGACCACAAAAAAAGGCACTCGCACTAAATTTTGGATCACAATTCGCGGGCTTCGGTGAATTTATGTTTCAATTTGAAGCATATTGAAATGGATGATGCCAGGTTGTTCATTAAAGGCCCCTCAAGTTACAGATTGCTGATTTTAAGGCCACTTCATAACCATCAAACATTTTAGACAGGCAAATGTGATACATTTCTCTGTTGTTCTTATCACGAAACCATCGCCATTTGTGTCGTGAATTACTTTTTATGCTAAATTTCCCTGACCAAGTTGAGATTTCCTTGACTTTTTGCAAAATCATACAAATTTCCCTTACTAATTTCAAAGTTGCCTGACTTTTCCCTCACCTTGAATTTCCCAGACTTTTCCCTGACCAGTGGCAACCCTGCTATTACTACAAACTGTCCTTAATTTTTGACAAAACAAATCAACATTTATTTAACCTCAGTCACAAGGTATACAGGCAACCACCTGCAATCACAACTTCTTTCTGCCCATTCGAAATAATTTATTCTCTTCAAACAATAAAGAAAATTTGGGGGTATTCTGAGTTTGCTTCAAGTTGAAATGATTTCTTTTCCCAACCACCCGGACCGAATAGGACAAGGTGTAGAGTACAGAGTGTCACTTTGACATATCGATGGAACAAGATACTTGCATTACACGGCAAAAATACTCTCGATGAATGATAAGGTTATACAGCTATACGGATGTCTAGTACTCACAATTCTTGCCATACAATATTACTGAAGAATTTATTATCGGATGGACCACTGCCAACTTGAACAACAACAGTGCCTCTATTAACATGGCTTGTTCTGGCCAAAATCGACACCCTCATATACTCATATCATCATGTGTACCTTGTTTAAATCACTTCTCACTAAGCAGCTCCCATGCTGGGCTTCCCCCCTATATATTCATTAGATTCCCAGGTCCAGGTATGCTCAGTTATAATTTACAATAAATAAGGGTAAATACCTCCATTACGAAAACATATTTTTTCATCAGCTCACATACTCACACATTTGCAGAAAAAGTTTTCTTTATTTATTGCTCAATTTAAATACAAGTAACTAGTATTCACCAGTATTCTTTAGTATTCGCATATTCATCAGTGTTATACCGTTGCCAGATGCCAGCACAAAGTTATAGATAACAAAATAATCCCCCAATAGATAACAAAATAATCCCCCAGGGATACCATCAGCTTTCGAACTTTCTTGTTTACCCTCAAACATAATAAGAAAATTCTTAAAAATTTGGTGTAAAAAAACAAGAAAAACTGAGCAGTCTTGCAACTCACAGCCCTGCCTGTCTGTCGGTGTCTTAAAAACCAAACTGATGAGTTTCTTAAACAGGTATTTTGAACAGCATTGGTAATAGGTCAGGACAAGGTTCTTATCCCTGAGACAGACCTTCACTTTTTTCTTAGACTTTTGCACGTGCTGGCTCATAGGTTATCATTTTTGTAAAATTTAGAACATTGCTTGATACATCTTTACACTGAAGAGCTGCAAATATCACTGGTTATAAGAATACAGTATGTAGTAATTGAAATAATAATTTTTGTCAAAATATTGTCAGTCTCACTATTACGAAAATTGAATCATGCAAGAATAAATTATCCTCTACTTTCTGCCTAAGTCCATGAGATTTTCTGGAATTTAATATGCCCTTGACCCAGATCTCCTCAGATTATCTAAGAAATAACATGGCGCTAAGGATGGTACAGAAGGTTCATACAGTCCCCTTATCACAATATATGACAAGCAAATTACTGAAATAATATTTACAACATCCACAAACTGACAGTATGCCATACATCCCAGGAATGTTTTTCTTCTGATGCCATCATTGTTTTTCTTATCTAAGGAGGAAACTATTAAAATTCAATATCACTTTCCTAAGCGATATGTACTGTGTTGATAAATGAAAGTCAACCTTCAACAGTCAAAAATGTCCAAACTATAGTGTTAACCTTCACATATTTCGATGTGAATGGAAAATGACACTTTTCCACCTGTTACCTTACAACCCATCACCTGAATATAAACGGAACTCAATGTTTTGAAATTCTTTCTGACTTATAGGCCAAAACCAAAAACAAGGAGACATTACTAACAATTACATAGACTAGCAAATTAACCAAACTATGAAAAAGTTTTCACAATACAGTAGTTTTCAAATCAGCAAGATTACAGGATTTGCATTTACATCATGAAGTTTTAAAATTAACTGATAGTAGAACAAGTTGGATTTGAAACCAAGAGATTTCCAATGTGTAAAAATACAGATGTATGGCATTTAGCAGAGAACTAACAGCAGATGTTGAAATGACAAGAAAATGAGGAAAAAACTACATATTGTACTTTCCATCAGATGATGGAAAGGAATTTGTTTTTCTTCTGGTCAACTAGCTTCCTGATGAGAAAAAAAAAGCAGAACACTTTCCACTACCATCGAAAAAAGGCTACTGGATAAGTTGAATGTGCACAGTGCACACTGAATATTTGGAGGATTATAAAATGGCAATAGCAGGTGAAAAACCAACAGCTGATGCCAAAATAACAAGAAAATAGTGGCAAGAATGCCTGCCATTTAGATGATGGAGAGCAATTTGTTTTCCTTCCAGGATTCTATTGCGAATTCGCAAGGCCACATTGTCCTGGATAAATATGGTAACTCTCTTCTTCAGTTTAGCAGGATCGTTTTTCCAACTTCATCAAAGACAGTTATTCCCAAGTAACTCACTAGCCACAAAATATACCTGAAACTTAGCAAGGTTGTGCTGCCTAAACACAAATGATAAGCAGCCACTTCTCAACTTCTCATAATACTCATATCACATCCTGGTGCATTTCATTCTTGTTTATGGGGCTGAGCGAAAAACATACACAACTCATAACTTTCATAACTCAATAAATCATGAATATATAAACACCACAAAAAAGTGTGAAATACATTATGAATTATATTCTAGAGGTATCACATGAGGTTTTTCAAATTAACCTTCAGAGATTTTGGGTTTCTCTTCGAGTTTAATGTTTTCCTCCTTGTTGCCAATTGTTAACATGATGATAAATTTAGAATTGTATGTATTGACAGTAACAGTGCAGTGATACCTTAATCCTCTACAAATACCAACTTAATACAAAAGGTCAGAAGTTTTGTTTGGTGAATTTGGAGTGCCACTTTCTCTACCAAACATCAATCTGAAGTCAATGACATCATCACATCAAGAAAATGTGGCTAAGGCAAAAACCAGTGGCTGCATAATCATGCCAGTGTATCATATTTACGCTTTCTTTCACTTTGCATTTAAATTATACTTATATTCTTTACTTGAATTTGGTGGCATGTATGCTAGCGACGCTTATTGCGTCATAATATGTGTCTCCTAACTTAAATGCACCTTAATTCATTGTAATTGCTTATTTTTTGTATAATGGATAGATAAAGATCTCTCCCTTCTCTCTCTCTCTTTCTCTCTACTATGCCACACCAACCTGCTTTGTCGGACAGTTAGCTTTTTACCTAATTTGTGAGGACATGTACTTCCAAGCATCCTAGGCGCACCGAAATGCTGGACCATCATAGCAAAGCATCCTAGCTGCCCAATCTCTTCTCAGTAATGAACTTTTCATCAATATTTCAACTAGTGAAGAGATAACATCATGAGGACAAACCATGTCCTCGCAATTCTGCCAAAGTTTTCATCGGTCAATTTTTCTAATCAGCGAACGGCGCTACTTTTCGAAAAGTGGCCACCATTCAAAATGTTTCCCTCTTAGGGTATTGATTTTTTTTTATAGACACGTGAGCCCAACTGCAACTCACCTTTTGCCACCATTCCCAGGCTTCTAACCAGATTTGTCTCGATATGAAAATTTTTCTTGGAAAAATGCCAAAACGGAGATTTTTTGGGATTCTTGCCCTTATAAATGCCTGGATTCTGCTGTTCTTCCTATGAGAGATTGCTCCAAGGGTCCTCATTAGTGACATCTCTAACCATTTTACCTGAGATTCTCCAATTACATTTTGGCCACTAGGGTGCTCTTCGGCATACCGTATTTAAAAATCAGTATCTCCGTAACAGTTCAACCTAAAATCACCGGTTTTTGGGTGATAAGCGGGAACGCAAAGTGCACGTTTTTCACTCTTTTCCTCATAGCTCCGCAGTCAATTATACTATCGGAACGGAAGAAGTGCAGCTATGCTCCTTTTCCAATGAAATTTTCATGCATGGCTAGTTTTATGAACCCACCTTAAGTTTTAAAAATTTTAACCCCTATTTTTGACCTTTTTTGGGGGAAAAATTTTGGCAAATATAGATGTAGGTACAAAATTGCAGAGAAAAGGTCAAAACCAGACGTCAATATCTCCTTTAGGTTACGAGCAATTGAGGTTTTAGTGCAAAATTTTTGCAAAAAACGTTGGACTCTATTTTTTTTTTTTTTTGAAAACAAAAGATATTTCTTTTCATTGCATGTGTTCTGTCACCCTGTCACCCCCCCCCCCCATTACTCTCACACTTCACTTTCTCATTGCCAACCTTCTCTATAATTTTTTATTAATTTATGACATAAAAACTTTTTTTGCGCCTCTTTTCTTTACATCCGTGACAATTAGCTTGCACTGAAGTAGGAATTTATCTTCCTTGGCAGCCGCAACAGTGACACCCTCAAGCGGTCCCAAGTAGGTTATCCGCATTGTGAGGACGCACATTTTATAAGTAGGTCATCATATTGTGAGGACATTGACCTCTCATATGGCCACTAGGGGGTCACACATCTCGGAAGTCAGATCATAGATGGCACCACCTCCTATAACGTTGAGATATGATCAAAGCATTGTGGGGACATGTCCTCACAATATCAATACAAGTTTTCTCGGCATTTCAAAAGCTAAATATTCAAACTAGACAAACGTCCTCATAATGTTGGTCTTAGGCAACAATTTGTCCTCACAACACACCCAATGATGGCACTCTCTCTCTCTCTCTCTCTCTCTCCTCTCTCTCTCTCTCTCTCTCTCTCTCTCTCTCTCTCTCTCTCTCTCTCTCGCTCTCTATAAAAACAAATGTGAAGTTTGTTGAACTCCTGGTCATGACAAGCCCTTAAAATGGGTACAAGAGGATCAAGGTTGCACTCAAATGTGCCACTGCCACAACACCAAGAACTGAATACACCTGGTTAGGTGCAGCTGGCCTCCCCATCAAATGCCAATGCTCTATTGGAGTGAACGGACTGGAACTTGCAGTTCTTTCTGTTGGCAATGTTTTAGTCATTGCCGACTGTTTTCCACAGAGTAATTTAAGTAAGCATTTAGTTCTCTCACAGTTATGTTTGGCAAATAGTTTTGAAATGATAAATTGTCATGGTGATACTGCATTTAAGTACTAACTAGTCGCAGCTGATACAGTTGTTATATAGAACTGCGCCAACATGCATTCCCCTAATCAAAATAACAATTCAACTCCAAAATTTGATCACAACTTAGGAAGACCAAACAATAGGGAAAATACACCATCAGGTGGTCTTCAATTAATCTCATCTGTAAGACACATGATATGAACTGTAAATCACATTGGCAAAACAAGTGAAATATGAGCAAAAGGTTCATGTTTTCCCAAAGGCTCCAAGGCCACTTAAGTCATTGGCATTCCACTAGCTGCAAGTTAAACCCATCATTCTTTTTGATTGCCTGAATCATTGAAAATCGAGCGGAACCTGCATGTAACTCTTCAGTTTCATTTTCTAGCTGGGTGGGCAAGTTGTGACTGCTGTTCGGCTTTTATCCGGCAGTAGTTTCAGGCTGATTATGATTAAGAGTATCATCCAACCCAAAGCGCCACCAGGTTAGTTGCATTGTGACAACTCACCAGATTTACAGGGGCTACAACAGCAAGAAAAAGGTAAAAGAAATCAAAGACAACACAGCTTTTGTATCTAGTTTATCTATTATGTCGGGCAATATCAGCAACTGACACTTACTGACAGCCATCTTACGAAATGCACTCAACAGTGTTTACATGCATGTAAGAACGGTTCCAATTCATGTGGCTCTCCTGCATCCTACATGCTGTGAACAGAGTTGCCTGAACAAATTAAGACAAGGTGTGCAATAGAATCACAAATATATGGATGTGTACCTTCTTATTTTCTTATAACACCGAGTAGTGCTTGCATAACACAGTATAAATACAGATGATAAATGGCAAGGTGGCTGCACGGATGTCTATTACTCACAATTCTTTTCATGCCTGACTACAGAAGAATTTTTTTATTCAGAAGAGAACGATGGACCACTGCCAAAGTGAACAACAACTATGCCTCTATTAACGTGGCATATCTAGGCGAAGATCAACATCCTCACAAACTCATATCATCACTTGCAGCAGAATTATAACAAGGAAACCCCCATGCTGCATTTCCTCCATATTCATTAGATTGCTGGCCACGGGTATGCTCAGATAGTCCACAAACTTCGGAGCTAAATACCTCCATTACTGAAACATATTTCCCTCAGGTCACATCCCAGCATAGATAAAAATAAATAAGTTTCCCTTTAATTGCACAATCTTAATAACTCATACTAACAAGTCCTCAAAGTATATGAATTTACAACAAAGATCCACCAGGTTGAGGCAGTCAATATGTACTTTTGCCAGGCACACATTTAGTTATAGACAAAATACTGTCCCAGGGCCAAAGGATACCATCAGCATTCTAACTTCATTGTTTAACCACCAAATAATAACAAATTCCTCAAAAAGTCAGTTTGGAAAAAAACAACTCGGAATGCAGTCTTTCAAAAAACAACTCAGCCTTGCTTGTTAAGCAGTGTCATAAGAACCAAACTATTGACTTTCCAAGCATAATGAACATCATTGCTAATAGGTTAGGACGTAGTTCGCATCCTTGAAGTACTCCTCACAGGCTCATATTATGGTGCTCGTCGGAACATTTCTCCAAAAGTACAGAATTGATAGCAAAGCCAAAAAAGTAAGATCTTTGCTAATATATGTACGAAATTTGAATGCACAATTGTTGATCTATTCAGTGTCATGCAAAAACAACTGCACTCCGTTCAATTTATTATGTGTGCTTGCGTTCTCCATAATACATTTCAGCAGTAATCTCCTTTCACCTACATCCCTGCCGTCAATTCAACACTAGAGGGGAGATAATGATAATCTAAGAAATAACATGCTGCTCTGGATGGTACAGGAAGTTTATATACTATGTAGTCCCTTATCATGGTATATGACAAGTCAAACTGCTGCGATAATATTTATGACTTTCATAAACTCACAGTATGCAATATATGCCAGGGTAACTAGAGTGAATTTTAATTGTTTCCTCTCAAGACTACTTATAACACTCTAAAAACAAACGCCTGTTTTAAACACATTTAAGTGTTAAATTACATAAACACGTTTGAAAATAAACACTTTCTACCAGCATTAACAGATTTAAGTGTTTATCAAACTTTGAATGTTTTCTCATGTATGGTTTCAGAAATTAATGGTCAATTATACCAGGAAATTTTGGTTATAAGATGACAATATGTCATAAAATGTCAGTTGGTGGCATATTGTGTCTTTTATCTTTGTTTGCATGCTCCCAAGTGCAAGAAAATATGTATTATTTCTTTTTTATGAAAATTTCAAAGTCCTTTAAACACATAGTGTTTTTGCAAGTTTGCTGGATAAACACTTATAGTGTTAATCTTTAAGGAGGCAGACAATTTAAAACAACATCACAAGCGACCGACCATGAAATCACAGCTTTACATTATTAATTATCATCTTATCAGAAACATTTTGAAGTCTATCTAATTTCTAGATTTCAAACACATGTAATATATTTTCTGCACTGTGCACTGGGGAATTGCCAGAGATAGGGGGAGTTAGGGCCATATGTGCCCTGTATTTTCAGTGGTGTTTATAACTTGTATCAAATTTATTTGACAATCATGAGACAACCTTATTTTATTTTCAGCAGATATCTGGACTCAATCTTCGAGTGTGATAAATATTTTTGGAAGAATCCAGCTGCAATTTGAGGCATACCAAAATAATACAAAGTTCGCATCTACAATGTATCTAGCAAGTCACTGAGGTAAATATCACATTATAGTAAGGCAACGCTATTTTGATAACATCAATCAACCATCTTTATAAACACATGTAATTGTTAAAATTTCAAACCATCAAACTGCAATCATATCAAACTGCAATCATATTATTTAATCATATTTTAAAATTTTGAGATGAACTGGATTAGAAGGGGGTGGGCATATGATTGTTCATAAGGGCATGCTGTGCATCTGGAGGAACTTCAGACTTTTTTTTTCAGGCATTTTTGATGGAGGTCTTATGTTATATATCCAATTTAGGCCCTAACTAGTTTTTCTGAATATCTTTAAATGGGGGAGGGTTGGTCTAGTGGTAGCGTGCTGGACTGCCAACAGCTGGGCCCAGAGTTCGAATCCAACTCTTGCCAGGTCATGTGGCCAATGTTGGACTGCTGTTTCAATCATTCTTCACCTCATTGTCATGTCCTCCTCCAGTCCTAATTAGCCTACCAAGTGCATAAATACAGGATGTAAAGCCCCAAACATCCATCCATCTGAATATCTTTAAGATATTTTAGTTGTTCATTGCAGTTTTTGTAATTTTTAACTATTTCTTTCCACAGCAATTTGGACCCCAAAAGATCTGACAAAAAGACAGCTGCAACATAAAGCAAAGGAGAAAAAATGGAAAAAAAAGCCACGAAGTCTTGGAGGTAAATATTTAGCATAATTAACATTTGGTTAACATGCCTGTCATGACACCTATGTTTATAATTTCCTGGTTCTGTGGCTTTGCTTTTGATACATCCATTACTTTAAAATAAGTTAATTTACCAAGACTTAGTGTCACTTGGACATTGTTTAGATTGGCAATCATATTGTTGGTTTATTTTTTTCTGATCATATGTGGTAAATTTTAAACTATTGTCTGGACCCCACTATCCCTGAACAGGTCTGCTGCAAAATAAGTTGAAAGCATGTCCTGATGCTTACTGATGAACTGCAAGTCATATCCTTCATACATGATTCCCTAAAGATCTGCATAGCTGCACTTCCTATTTTTTTCACCATTTCAGTAAATTTCTGAAAATTATGTATGATGAGATATTATGTCAATATTCATGATATATTATGCCTAAACATTTAATAGTAAACAAGGATTCATACATTTGCAGGTGGACAACATTGACAAGAATGACGTAACATTGAAGAAGGTTCCTCGATCTGGAAACATCTCATTCCAAATTTTTGCACTCCAGTCGCTTTCTTGAATGGATTTATACCGTTGCTTAGGGACAATCATTGTCGCAATCATATTTCAAGCTTTTACAGCGGCAATACACTTCTTGTTTTAAGGACCTTGACTATCCAGTAATATTTGGACAGCTTCTTGAATGTTAAAACAATCATTTGATCATATTCTAAAGTAGTCATATCCATTTTAAAAGAAACACATTAAAAGTGCTATTAAAAGAAATTTGACTCTTATGTGAGAACTTGTCACTTTTTCTGCAACCCCTAAACGGACTGCATTGAGAATCAAAACATTTTTGAATAGCATTACATATATGATATGGATTATCACGTGGAGTAACGGGATACCATTAAAATGCAGACAAAATGATGACATGGTAAGATTTTGACTGTACACCAATGTACTAACCAAAGGGTCTTCTATTTTTTGTCACATTAAGGGTCTTCTATTTTTTGTCACATGGGGGTGGGGGGTGGGAATTCAAATGCAGTTATATGAAACACCAGTTCATTGGGAATATGATTCAATTGTTGAATTTCTGCGAGATTTTTGCAAGGTTTTATTTTATAATTACACAATGATTGAATATATCCTTCAGTGTCAGTGCTCAATTGAAGAATAAGATATGTACATGAACTATCTATTTTCTTGTCATTTTTCATTGACTTTCAAAGGGGGCTAAATTATCCCGAACTTTAAGGAAAATCCAGCCCCTGTCATGACTTATTATCTAATGGTGGCTTGAAAGTGTCATATAAAAGAATTTAAGCTTCAATAGTTAATCCATTCCATCATCCCGTGCATTAAAATGCACTTTCGAGGGAGCGCAGGCACAAATATCTACCATCCAATTTTTTTTTTATAAATACATTAAGTGGCATTAGTAATTGCTTGGTCCAGGGTTTGAATCTAGCTCTTGTCGGGTCACCTGGGCCTATGTTGCATAGCTATTTCAATTAACATTTGCCTCATTGCTGTGACCTCTTCACTTGGTAGCCTATCAAGTGCAGAAATACAGGATGTAAAGCCCCAACCACCCGTCCATCCTTCCATCATTAATATTAGCAGTCATCATCTGGTTATTACAAGTAGCCTTTTGAAATTAATGAGGATAGTTAGTTTAATTACATAATATTATGAAGTATTTAAATTCAATTAAATCTATATATTCATTTGTACTGTTTTTTATAAATTGTTACTTGATTTCACTGTTGCAACCGTGTGATTTATTCAGAAAGCAGCTGAACAACTGATATTGTGATGTACATTAACAATGTGTAAATACTGCAACACCAAAGTGTTTAATGATAAACGCTTTTTGCTTAACACTTTAATATGATAAACACCTTCTCTGCAGTCATCCTGGAAAAACATCGAGTGTTTAAGATCAAACACTTTTATTGTTATAAACACTTTTTAGTGTTAATAAAGTGTAACAAGCTATTAAAGCGTTTTCGTGTTTATAATCAAAGACACTTAAATGTGTTTAAAATCAAAAACACTTAAATGTGTTAAAAATCATAAACACTTTCACGCGTTTATTAAGTGTAACAAAAAAGTGTTTATTTTAGTGTTGTTTCTTAAACACTTGTTTTTAGAGTGTAAACCATTAGGTTTCACACAAATAATAAGATATTGAGAGGAAACCATTAAAATTCACTCTAACTTTCCTAACTGAAAGGGAATATTTACATGCAATTGCTTATTGATAACTGAAAATTAACCTTCAAAAGTCAAACAAGTCAAAACTAGCATAGTTTTATAACCTTCAGATATTTATTGAGGTGAGTATTTAATATAATACATTTTTCTCTAATGGCCCACGTTCTATCAATTGGAGAAAGAAAAAAAGCAACAAGGTTGTTAGTATGATGCATTTTTAGTATTGACTATAAGAAACCAAAACTTGATAAGATTATTATAAATGTACAATACATGTAATTTGAAAGATTAAACATGTATGCAAGAAGTCTTTCAAACAGTAAAATTCATGTGACTTTGATTTGCATAGGAAGTCGTTGAACTACCACCAATAGTAGTACCGATAAGAGTTCAATCCCAGGGAGTTTTAAAATTATGTCACAGTTTATTACTTGATTTACGTAGATACATGTTCTCTGCTTGAGCATGGATGCATTGTAGGTCAATTTAGCGAATAACTAACAGCTGATGTCAAAATGACTCTAAAAAAAACTGTAAAAAAGTCTCTCCATTTAGTTGGTGGGAACAAATTTGTTATTCTTCCATTTAACACTAAACAGATTTTTGATGAGAATCCACAGGGGCACATAAACAGAGATTCCCAAGTAGCTCATTAGCCACAAAAATATACCTGAAACTCAGCAAGGTTGTGATGTCTAAACACAAATGATACAGATAAGCAGATACTTTTTGTAATGCTCACATGAGTCATATCACATTTGGTGCATTTTCATTCTTGTTTATCACATCAAGATTTGGCAAGTACATGGCAACCCAGGTTTAAAACACACACCACTCAAAACAATAACTTATTATACATAAATCATTGAAAATGTTTATGACACAGAAACGTGAATGTGATAACTTGAAAGATTTATTACTCAATAAATCAATACATAATTACATATTGATTGAAACACCCCACATAACAGTGCGAACCACGTTATGAAATCAATTCTTGAACCATTAAATTTATTTTCGAACCGAAACCCTTTTGCATTAACAATGTATTCTTCTTTGTGAAAATAAAATTCAACTCCCGAATTTGATCACAATTTATGGAAGCTGAACAATAATTGTGAACAGCGAACATACACAGTCAGGTGGTCTTCAATTAGTTTCACTCGTATGACACATGATATAAACTGTATATCACTTTTGGTAAAACAAGTTAAATATGAGTAAAAGGTTCATGGTTTCCCCAAAGGCCCCAAGGCCACTAAAGTCATTGGCATTCCACTAACTGCAAGTTAAACCCATCTTTCTTTTTGATTGTCTGAAGCATTGAAAATCGAGCAGAAAGTTGCCAGAAACTGCATGTAACTCTTCAGTTTCATTTCTAGGTGGGTGGGAGAGTTGTGACTGCTGTTCGGCTTGTATCTGGCTGTAGATTCAGGTTGATTATAATTTAGAGTATCATCCAACCCAAAGTGCCACCAGGTTAGTTGCATTGAGACATCACAAGGTAAGAGTAACAGAGGCAACAACAATTAGGAGAAGATCAAAGAAATCAAAGATAATATAGCTTTCAGAGCTAGTTTATCTATTATATGAGACATTGTGAGCAACTGATAGCCATCTTACCAAATGCACTCTACAGTGTATACATGCATGTAAGAACATTTCCAATTCATGTGGCTCCTGCATCCAACATGCTGTGAACAGAGTGGCCTGAACAAATCAAGAAAAGGTGTGCAATAGAATCACAAATATATGGAAGTGTACCTTCTTATTTTCTTATAACACCCGAGTATAGTGCTTGCATAACACAGCATAAATACAGATGATAAATGGCAAGGTGGCTATGCGCGTGTCTATTACTCATGTAATTCCTTTCATACCTGCTACCAATGAATTTTTATTCAGAAGGGAATGATGGACCACTGCCAAAATGAACAACAACTATGCCTCTATTATCATGGCATATCTAGGCGAAGATCAACACCCTCTCAAACTCATATCATCACTTGTAATACAAAGACTTATACAACAAGGAAACCCCCTTGCTGGGCTTCCCCCAAATTCACTAGATTGCTGACCACAGGTATGCTGAGATACTCTACAAACTTCAGAGCTAAATACCTCCATTACTGAAACATATTTCCCTCAGGTCACATCCCAGCATAAATAACAATAAATGAGTTTCCCTTTAATTGCATTATATAAATTACTCATACTCACAAGTCTTCAAAAGTATTCCTATGAATTTACAACACTCTTTTACCCCTTCCATCCATCCAACACCAGGGAGATAATGATAATCTAAGAAATAACATGCTGCTCTGGATGGTACAGGAAGTTTATACAGTCCCTTATCATGGTATACGACAAACCAAGCTGCTGCGATAATATTTATTACATTCATAAACTCACGGTATGCAATATATATGCCACGAACCTTTTTTTTTTCGAAACCAATACATGCATATATTTTTGGTGATCTTATGAGGAAACTTTCAAAATTCAATATAATTTTCCTAACTGAAACGGGAAAGTGACATGCAATTGGTTATTGATAAATCAAAATTAACCTTCAAAAGTCAAACAAGTCAAAACCACCATGGTATTATAACCTTCAGATATTTATCAAGTTGAGTATTTAAAATAATACCTCTTTCTCTAATGGCCATAACCTATCAATTGGAGAAAGAAAAAAAGCAACAAGGCTGTGAGTGTGATTCATTTTTAGTATTGACTAAGAAACCAAAACCTGAGATTACTATAAATCCACAATTCATGTAATTTGAAAGTTTAAACAAGCAGAAAGTTTCTCAAACAACAAAATCAACGTGATTTTGACTCACATCAGAAGTTGTAGAACTTTCACCAATACATTGTAGTTGTGCCGATAAGATTCTATCCCAGTAGGTTTTATATTAAAATATTTCAGAAATCTTTTACTTAATTTAGATATGTATTCTCTGTTTGAGCGTGAATGCATTGTATTTAGCAAAGAACAAACAGCTGATGTCAAAATGACAAGAAATCTTGCATAAAAATTCCCTCCATTTAGTTGATGGAAAGGAATTTGTTTTCTTCTGGTTAAATAGGTTTTTGATGGGAATCCACAAGGGCACATGTACTGGATAAATATGCTGACTCCCTCTTTGACTTTTTTGGATCTTCTTCCCTCACATTTCTAAAACTTCAAAGTGATTCCCAAGTAACTCATTAGCCACTAAAATAAACCTGAAACTTTATGCAGTCAAAACACAAATGATAAGAGGCTAAAGCAGCTACTTCTCGTAATACTCATATCATATCCTGGTGCATTTCGTTCTTGTTTATCACATCAACATTTGGCAACTACGGAAATTCAGATGGCAATCTCATCAGAATGGGGCTAAGTGATAAAACACACACCACTCATAACTTTTTTTACTCAATAAACCACAAATACACAATACACATACTTAGTGAGTTAAGCACCACAAGAAAGTGTGAAATACATACGATTAACAAATTTCTTGTATCTTCAAATGTTTTAAGTTTCCCCTAACCCCCCCCCCCCACACACACATGTCTGGATCTGCTTCCTGAACATGTGAAAATGCATTGGCATGAGGACACTGTACCTGAGCGGCCACAGCTTTTCGAGACATACAACTGTAAACCAAATATGTATTCCTCTTTTTGAAATTGACGATTTAGAACAAAACTTTGATTACAAATTTATGCAGACTGAACAACTGTGAACAACAGTTAACATACACTGTCAGGTGGTCTTCAATGCGTCTCATCTGCAAGGCACATGATATGAACTGTTTATCACATTTGGCAAAACAAGTGAAATATGAGTAAAGACTTGTGATTTCCCAAAGGCCCAAGGCCACTTAAGTCATCGGCATACCACTAACTGTAAATTAAACGCATCTTTCTTTTTGATTGCTGTAGGTTTGAAAGCTGAGCAGGATCTACAATTCTACATGTAACTCTTTGGTTACACTTGCGAGGTGGGTGGCCGGAGGGCAAGTTGTGACTACTGTTCTGCCTGCAAATTCTGCTTGTATCCGGCAACAGATTCAGGCAGATTATAATTGAGAGTATCATCCTATCCAAAGCGCTTCCAAGCTGGTTGCATTGAGACAACACAAATTCCATAACAAGCCAATATTTGCATATAAACAAATTAAAATACAAGAATCAAAGACATTTTAGCCTTTTGATCATATTATGTATCAACTTTTTAGTCAGGATTACCAAATGAATTGTATAATGTACATGCATGTAAGAACCCTGAGGAAAGAATCTGCTCCAGTTGCGAAAAGGAATGCTTCTGCTTGTAATATGAAAAAGACTATTAGACTATACAGGTCCACATAGTGTATATGTCATCGAAAATAACTTTTTTCCGATGCAATTATTAACAAAAACTTTTCCGAAGCATCGAATGTATCGATACTTTTTTACATACCGGAGAAAAGGCAAAAAATTGCAAGAATCCCAAATTCACGTCACCCAAATCCGCCATATTGAGTCACGCTGTCTCGATTTCAGACGAGAACAGAGCAGTGGTGGCATGGCTTTGACGTAAACAAGGTTAATTCTACTGGATTTCTTGCAATATTTCACAATAAGTACAATAAATGCAGTGAAAATAATCTATTCGATACTTGCGGTATAATTGTATCGATACTTTATCGATTCGGAACACTTTTTCAATGCATCGATTTCGGCCGCATCGATGACAGTCCTCGTGTATAATCATTTTATCACTATCAATTCATGTGGCTCCTGCAATCTTGTATGCTGTGAACAGAGTTGCCTGAACAAATTAAGACAAGGTGTAGAGTAGAATCACAAATATATGAATTTTCTTATAACACCAGAGCAGTGCTTGCATAACACAGCAAAAATACAGATGATAAATGGCTCAGTGGCTATACGGATGTCTATTACTCATAATTCCTTCCATACCTGCTACCAAAGAATTTTTATTCAGAAGAGAATGATGGACCACTGCCAAAGTGAACAACAACTATGCCTCTATTAACATGGCATATCTAGGCAAAGATCAACACTCTCTTATACTTCTATCATCACTAACTTGTAGTACAAAGACTTAGAACAAGGAAATCCCCCATATTCATTAGATCCGAGGTCACAAACATGCTCAGATATTCTAAAAGCTGCAATTCTCAGGGCTAAATAATTCCAAGACTAAAATCATAATTCCCTCTGGTCACATCCTGGCATAGATATAAATAAATAAAGAATCCCTTTAATTACATCATCTAGATAACTTAAACTCACTAGTCCCCTCCTCTATTTCTATGAATTTGTGCTATGTAATGTAGTAAGGCAGTCAATACCTGTACTTTAGCCAGATGCTGGCACATAGTTATGGATAACAAAATACTACCCCAGGGATACCATCAGCTTCCTTACTTTGTTGTTTACCCACAAACATAATCAGAAAATCCTGAAAAATTCACTTGAAAAACTAAGCAGTCTTTCAACAACCACTCAACCTTGCTCATTAAGCAGTGCTGTAAAAACCAAACTGACGTGAGCTGCATTGCTAATTGGTTAGGACACAGTTCCCATCCATGGAATACTCCTTCACAGGCTCACATTATTGCGCCTGTAAAAACATTTCTCCGTACGTAAATTATTGACAGAAGAGCCAAAAAGTATAAGATCTTTGCTAATAAGAAATTCGAATCTACAATTGTTGATCAATTCAAAGTGCTTCGCAAAAACGACTGTGTGAATATTTGAGAGAACTAAATTATTTATATCTGCTATCTTTGTGCCATTATTGCATAATCCTGTCATCCTAGGGTTTGGGCAATACATGTTTTTTTAGAATATGAGGATGCAACCATAAGATTTTCAAACGCAAATTATTTTCTTTCATAAAACACCTTTTGCAATTATATTTTGGGAACACAATGTCCTAAAAATTTAATTCCGAATCAAACGTGCAGTATCACTAAATCCACCTATAATAATGATTTCTTTCTAAAAATGAGTGTGAATTAAATCTACAACACATGCTCAATAATGCCCTTCACCTGTGATCCCCTTTCAACTACAACCCTTCCATCAATTCAACACTGAGGAGATAATGATAATCTCAGGTATAACGGATGGTAAAGGAAGTTTATACAGTCCCTTATCATGGTCTATGAAAAGCCTAACTGCTGCAATAATATTTATGACATCCATGCATGAAATATACGATAGGAATCCTTTTTTCTGAGGCCAAAATAGTTTTAGAGATCTTAAAACTGAAGGGGAAAAGCAATATCAAATTATTTATTGAAAAACGAAAGTCAACCTTCAACAGTCAAAAAAGTCAAAACTATCATAACCTTCTGGTATTTAGTAGAGTATCTAAAATGATACTTTTCCCTCTAATACTTTGCAACCCATCAGTTGGAATAAAAATAAACAGCGACAAGGCTGTGAGTGTGACAGTATTTTCTCACTAAGAAACAGAAAACTTGAAGAGATTGCAATAAATTAGCACAACTTAATAATTTGAAAGTTAAAATACATGTGCACACATAAGTCTGTCAAACAGCAAAATCGATGTGATTTTGTTTTACATTGGAAACTCCAGTACTAGAGGATCTAACACCAATGGTTGGACAAATAATACTTTTATCCCAGGAGTTTTGTATTAAAGATTTCACAATTATTTAGATATATACGCGTTCACTGTTTGAGCATGGATGCATGGTATTTAGCAGAGAATCAACAGCAGATGTCAAAATGACAAAAAATTGTGTAAAAAACTCTCCATTTAGTTGATGGGAAGGAATTTGTTTTCCTTCTGGTTAAATAGGTTTTTGATGGGAATCCACAAGGGCGCGTGAACTACATAAATATGCTGACTCCCTCTTTTATTTTTTTGGATCTTAATTCTTCCCTCACATTTCTCCAACTTCAAAGTGATTCCCAAGTACCTCATTAGCCGCTAAAATATATCTGGAACTTAGCAAGGTTGTGCTGTCTAAACACAAATGATCAGCAGGTATTTCTTATAATACTCATATCACATCCTGGTGCATTTCATTCTTGTTTATCACATCAAGATTTGGCAGTTATGGCAACTCGGGTAATCTCATCAGAATGGGGCTAAGTGATAAAACACACACCACTTATAATACTAACTTATTATTCATAAATCATAAAAATGTTTATGGCATAGAAAAGTTCTGACTTTACTGTGTACAAAACCAATTCTTATTTCAGGCTATTTGATTGACCACCGTTTGAGTATATTTCATTTCAAAACTTTCCCTGAACTTCTTAGGTGCTCTCCTTTCGATAAATATATGATGTGATCATGTTGTCTAACATATCAAATTTGGAATTTGATACATAATAAAAATAATTTTCCCTCTTTTCTCGCTTGGCCTCCTCTTGTCAATATTGTGGGTTTTTGAACAGTGGTTCAAAAACATTTACTGTTCTTGACATTACGTTTGAAAAAGTCTGACCCTTGCAATAGTAAGGGGGCTAACCAATATGCCATAAATAATAAAACATGAAGTGGGGTATCTTGTGGGTGTGGCAGGTTGCTATAAACCCTCACCTTCTGCCCACCTGGCTTGACAAATGCTACTCTCCGCATTTTGTAGGTTTCTCATACATGTTAGGCACCTTTATGCCTGGCAAAAAATGAGACACAACAGGTAAGTATGGATAGTGCAGCCCTCTGACTTGAGTTCGTGCTGTTTGCATATTATAAGTATTCGGAGAGGGTGGTTGGTCTAGTGGTAGCTTGCTGGACCGCCAATCGCTGGGTCCAGGGTTCGAATTTAGCTCTTGCCGGGTCACCTAGGCCTATGTTGGATGGCTGTTTCATCTGTTGTGTCATTGCGGTGTTTTCTTCCTGTCCTGATTAGCCTACCAAGTGCATAAATGTAAGATGTAAAGCCCCAATCATCCATCCGTCATATGTCAGTAATCGGATCACAATGTAATGAGAAATCAACTTGGTCACTATTAAGTAACGGTTGTTTAGTCAAATACAGCTAAGAGTTCCAAAACACAATTCTTTAAATATACGGTCAGAAACTTCAATTTTGAAGGATTTTCACATCCCACATGCCTTTCAGTAGAGTAGGTCGGGGCATGCGGCCCCCCTTAACTTCGAGGTGCGATTTGACCTACTTTTTATGGGCGATTATTTGAATGCTTATGCTGTCAGGAAGGGATCACTTGACTCTACTAATGACTAGAGAAACAAATGTCTACCAATTTTAAAAAAGGAGTTACGGCCATTTTTGTAAAGAAATTAAAATTGCCTTCTTACCCCACCCATCGGGCAAGAAGCCCCCCTATTATAATCCTATGGCAATTTTTTTTGCGAGCGCATTCAGCCTAAAAGTTATTTCTTAGGGTTCTTCTATCCTTTTTAAGGCATTCTATTCACTTTTTCTGAATTTCAAAATTTTTCTGTTCATACTTTTATTTTTTAATATTTTTTGCCCTGTTTCAATTTTGGACCCATTTTTTTTTCTATTTTAATTAGCTATTCTATCAAGTTTAAATGTAAAGTACACATTATTAATGGTTCCTGAAGCAGCTTTGACCCCCCAGTGAAGGGGGCTTCATGCCCCATATCATGTGGGGCCTCTCGCCCCAAACCCACATATTTTAATTTGACCTCTATATTTTGAACTAAAATGCAAAAAACATGATCCAAATCATATTGATGTGATAGTCATGAAGTGAAGCAATGTAGATATCCATTATACTTTAAAAATTTTCCAAAGTTACTTCTGACAACCCCTTTCAAAGAATTAGTCAAAGTTACAAAAACCATGCACATTTTTTTCTTTCTTTAATTTCTACTATAGTTTGGTGCTGTTTGCCCTGAAAATTTGTGACGTCACCTAAAACGCCTCTAGCTTCAACCCTGTCAACAGATAAACGCACCTAAAATGTAAGTTTTGATATAAGCCTGGGGGGGCCTCTCACCTAACCCGGGCTTCTTGCCCCGACCTACTCTATATAGTCATGAACCTTTGGTGTATAACACATGTTCACCATTCTGCCACCTTTATGGAACATAATGTCTTCTCTTTCAGCATACTTCTTGCACTAGAAACCTATACATCAAACTAACTAAACATAAATTTCCCAGAGCAATCAATGCAAAAGGTCATACCACAACAGTGGAGCATAAATAGCCCAGCAGCTATCAGAACAAAATTAGGGTTTTCACACCTCCTCACTTTTACAACTTTGCTTTTATTCTTTACAACTATGGCAAAAGGTCACAGATAAATTGAGACCATAAATTCTGAGAGATATGTAATTGGATTGTTATGTTTTCGAGGCACTGGGAGGAGGGCTCCATTGCCTGGTACAACAAGGCTCCAGTGTCTCTCCAGTTCTGCATCATATGCAAAATAGAAATTTTGGCTTATTGGTTTTATTGGACATCTAAAATATCACATACGATTATGTCAAGAAGCATATGTATTTGTATAGAGAATAATAAACAATTGCATTCCATGCTGATCTAGAGCATTAATTATTGCAGACTGGAAAGATGCCAGAGCCCTATTGTATCAGGCAGTATCGCCTTATTCCCTCCATCCCAGCATCTCGAAAACGTAACAACCCAATTACATAACTTTCACAATTTGTGATCTTTATTTATTTGTGACATTTTACAATAGTTGTAAAGGACAAACGTTAAGTTGTAAAAGTGAGGTGTTAATATTTGCGGCTTTGAACCAGCAGGAAGCTAAGATTTTAAATGTACATCATTAAATGGGTCAAAATTTGAAAACCTTGAAATTTCAGCTGAAAAAATTTTGAAAATTTTTCGTTCCAGAAATGACTTTTAAAGTTTGCGTTGGGTGGGTCAAACAATCAGCTATCACTGCACTTTCATGTCCAAGGGTCCCAATTCCCCGCTGATCTGTACTGAGGTGATAAACATAGCTGTAATGTTTTTTGACCGTCATTAAAATCACACTTCTAACTAAAAATTCCTGGCCACTTAGGGCTAAACAATCAATTGCCAATGATTAGGCAAGTTGCTTGCACATTTTGGGCCAAGTTCCAGGTCTCTAGTAACAATTATTTTTGAGAAACTGCATTTAATCAATCAAAATACCAAATATGTGTGTCACTAGCATCATGCCTATAACTTGAAATCCGTACCACTTAGAGCTGAATGATGTATTACCAACAAATAGAAAAGTGGCTTTTCTGCACACATTGAGCTTTATTTCAGGTCTCTATGACCAATAGTCATTGAGATAGAACATGTCCTTGAACCAGAAATTTACAAAAACAAACAAAAATACTCTTTTCATCAATAGTTTGGATTCTGAATGATAAAGATGGTCTCCACTACTTCCTCCAGTGCCCAGTGTCTTTACTAAACCATATTTCAGATGCTAGTAAATGTTACTGGCAACCCATATTTGGCAAGTAGTTTCAGAGAAGCATCAAACTCCTTACTTAGCATGTCAGATGCAAGGAAAATGCAAAAATGTTACGTAATAGTCTGTTAAAACATTTATTGATAATATATGTTCAACTGATTTCAACTCAAGTCACGAACAACAAAATTTTAGTGACGTAAAGGCAAGAAGCCATTTTTGACATGATGCTAATGACAGTGTGATGCTAATGATAATTACAGTAAAAATCTTTGCAGGGACCAGTGGAAAACTGGCAGTCTGGCAATATGTGCATGCAATGACCTTATGAACACTAGACACATGTTCACAGTGATTTTGGTCCAGAAATATGTAGTCAAAATAGAGTAGCAAGACGTTTGCTAATGACAAATTGAGATAGGACAACTGACATGCCAACAGAAATACTCTAATATGTTGGTTTACATAAATGATGCAGAGCTACAGATAGTTCAGTTATTTTCTTGGGTTCTCAGACAACATCAGACACAAGTATTTCTCACAGAATGTGTGTCCCTTTAATTTTTATTAAGAAACAAAACCGGCGTGATGCTAATGACGCAGTAGTGGAGACATCGACAAAACAACCTCCTGCTCTCATACAGAATATTATTTCAGCTATATTGGAGACCAGAAATTTAGAAGACTGACAGTCAAGTCTCAACGTATGGAAGAGTTTAATTGAATTAGGATCCTGTACTAGTTTTTGTGATACGATCTTTCAAAGAAAATGTTGGTGGAGACAGGCCATTTTCAGGGGGGTAGGCCACTTAAATGCTACTTTTAGATGGGATAAAATATTCTGCCTCATATTTTTTGTGATAAAAGTTTTGCTGATATCCTTGTCTATGACAAATGACAACAATAGGTCCTCTATTGGTCTTCCTGCCATCATGAATTATTGTCAAACACCGGAGACAAGAATTTCAGACTTATCAAATTTTGACCCAAATGTGTAGGTTTCAGACATTTCGTGATGCATCTTCAATCATGCACTGATTGTCATTATTCTATTATCCAAGCGTAATTATTATTTTTGAGTAATTTCTGAATTTAGTATTTCACAAGAAGAAGTTATAATTCACATGGAAAAGAGAATTGTCAGAGTAGCACCTTCATTCTCATGAAATGTTGTAATTGTTGGACTTAATGATAACTTTTCTTGCCCATTGAAACTCTCTGTAAATTGTATACAACTCTTTCAACAATATCATCATCCCACACCATTGCATAAGAGCACTGCAGCAGCAACAGAAAGAGTGCCCTCATCACCTCCCAAAATAAAACCCACCTGTCCCATCAGTCTGAGCCTAGCCCAGAAAGAAACAAGACCAGAAAATAGGTAAGAATATATAAAAGAAAACAGTGCAGTTATGCAATACTTTCCCAACTAATTTGCACAACATACACAAAACCAGTCTTATACTGTAGTCTTACATCAGAATTATATTGATAATATGTTGCTGTGGTTATTTACAAGGCTACAGAGAACAATGGATATTGATATAGATGACTATGCACCTGTTGTAGTGTTGTTGGTGTACTGTACCTGGTTGTGTGTGGATGGAGAAGAGAAGAGAAGAGAAGAGAAGAGAAGAGAAGAGAAGAGAAGAGAAGAGAAGAGAAGAGAAGAGAAGAGAAGAGAAGAGAGGAGAAGAGAAGAGAAAAGGAGAGAAGAGAAGAGAAGAGATACTTCAATAGACAGATACATCAAAAGAGAGATACAAGAATAGACAGATACTGGTAAGATTGTCACTTTGTCAGTCAGACAAAGCGTTTCATGGGGCATGAAAAGGCTTCTTGATGATGATAATCATGATAATTATAATTCAGGAGTAATGGTCTGAAAATATTGTCTGTCAACTCTCCTGTTCAATAACTATAGGTTCAATATATCTGTTTTTGTGTTTTATTGGTTTGTTACTTTTTTCAATTACACTAATTTTTTTTTTTTTTCAAAAAGAGGAAATCGGGCAACTTCTGTTTTTCAAATTTAAACATTTTTTGTTCCAAGATTTACAATTTTTTTTCTTAAATTAAAAAAAAAAAGAAGAAAAAAATTGTTTTCCTAGATTACAAAAAAACCATTTTTTTTTGTTCCAAATTTTTTTCAATTTCGCTAATATTTTCAAAGGAGGAAATTGGGCGACTTCAAGATTTGAAAAAATTGCACACATTCTTTTCATGGTTATTTGGATATTATTTTGTATATGGAACAACTACAATAGCAACAATACACTTGCCGCAATTCAGAACCACCTTTCTCTGCCATTTCCAAACCATAAAGTAGACTTAACTATTTCACCAGCATTGCTACATATTTTGCCGTCATCACTGCCACTTGAGCCAGGCTTTGAATCCGCGGATTCTTGTTTTATTGCACCATACTTTTTCAAGAAATACTAGCAGGTGAGTCCATATTTGTTCCCCAGAGCTCAGCCTATCAAGGTAAAACCACTTGCTTCTAACAAAGTTCTTACTTCTGATGATCTTCTCTCAAGAAGTATACACAACAACTTTACACTAAGTAAATTTAGTTTACATCACTATTTACCAACCACTGCTTATAATATCATGATGGTCCCTGACCTAACAGCCCTTGTTTCTTAGTCTGTTTATCTGGAGCACTCGTCTCAGGTGTTGCAAACAGCAAAACACATGTCTGCAACAGGAACCTTGTCTCTGTTATCAAAAGCAGACTCACAGTGGCATCGAATTAACTAAGATGTAGGAGGTTTGGACAGCAAAAGGAAAACACTGCTAGATTGAACTGTTCCTGAACAGGCTGGTGGAACTTAATTATCCCCTCCAAAAGTTTATTTAATGTCAACTTCAGGAAGTGATACTGCAGATTCCTGCTGCAACAGCTGCTAAATCCAGTATGTAACAGTTCAGTTCTTAAGAAAACACACTTGAAACTCTAATTGTTACTCAATGATTACCCACAGAACACACTTCAAAGGATGCTTACAACAAATGCAAAGTTGAAAATAAGTAAGTTCATGACATAAACATTGTTCAGTATTAGTGATAACTGATTGCCAGGATCATTGCCCTTCAAATAGCACAAGGATTACAAAAATGTTAATTGAAACAGTCAATATAACAAATATGAGTTTACTTATGCACAGTTTGAATTCATCAATTTGTTTACACAATTTTAAGTAATTTCATAATCTACATATAGAGTAGGTCGGGGCATGCGGCCCCCCTTAACTTCGAGGTGCGATTTGACCTACTTTTTATGGGCGATTATTTGAATGCTTATGCTGTCAGGAAGGGATCACTTGACTCTACTAATGACTAGAGAAACAAATGTCTACCAATTTTAAAAAAGGAGTTACGGCCATTTTTGTAAAGAAATTAAAATTGCCTTCTTACCCCACCCATCGGGCAAGAAGCCCCCCTATTATAATCCTATGGCAATTTTTTTTGCGAGCGCATTCAGCCTAAAAGTTATTTCTTAGGGTTCTTCTATCCTTTTTAAGGCATTCTATTCACTTTTTCTGAATTTCAAAATTTTTCTGTTCATACTTTTATTTTTTAATATTTTTTGCCCTGTTTCAATTTTGGACCCATTTTTTTTTCTATTTTAATTAGCTATTCTATCAAGTTTAAATGTAAAGTACACATTATTAATGGTTCCTGAAGCAGCTTTGACCCCCCAGTGAAGGGGGCTTCATGCCCCATATCATGTGGGGCCTCTCGCCCCAAACCCACATATTTTAATTTGACCTCTTTATTTTGAACTAAAATGCAAAAAACATGATCCAAATCATATTGATGTGATAGTCATGAAGTGAAGCAATGTAGATATCCATTATACTTTAAAAATTTTCCAAAGTTACTTCTGACAACCCCTTTCAAAGAATTAGTCAAAGTTACAAAAACCATGCACATTTTTTTCTTTCTTTAATTTCTACTATAGTTTGGTGCTGTTTGCACTGAAAATTTGTGACGTCACCTAAAACGCCTCTAGCTTCAACCCTGTCAACAGATAAACGCACCTAAAATGTAAGTTTTGATATAAGCCTGGGGGGGCCTCTCACCTAACCCGGGCTTCTTGCCCCGACCTACTCTAAACATAAATTTGAAGTGTGTTCTAAATGGAATATAGTCACTATGGTGGCAATTCATTTTGGAGGAAGTTGCAAATTTTATCATTGCACAGAACAGGTCTGTCATGAATCTCTACAATATAAGTACCTACATCTATCTTACCACCTCATATGATCTGTTAATTAGCCTACTGAGAATGATGCAGTGTAGTTCCAGGTACCCAGGTGAGTTCTTAATATAGTTAAGATAAATTGGACAGAGGAAGAAGAATTTACCTGTTTTACCAACTCCAGCATTGCCAAGAACGAGAACACGTAATTCGCGTTCACCGCTGCTCCGTCGACGTTGCGTAGGACGTATAACATCACTCGCAAGACGTGGTAACGACTGTGACTTGCGTTCCGAGGGTGCGTTGCTGTCCTCCTTATGTTTATTCTGTTGATTGTGATGATCCATGGCGCGAAATTACGTAACTACATACATTGACAGTGTGAGATCGTCTGCAACATTGACTGGGATCGTCTGCTTTGGGCAAGTGACTGTTTGAAAATGGTCAAACCAAACAGATCATATCTGCTGGCAAAGCAACTTTTTGTTATTATTTAGAACAGTACAGTGACTATCCAGAACAGTGCAGTCACTAATCACAATATTGCATAACAAAACAACTTGCCAGAAGCAATCAACACGATAAGCAGACGATTAATTGATTGAAAAAAAGCATCCCCTCCAATCCGGGCACTTGAGAATATCAAATCTCAGAGATTAATCCAAGGAGAGTCAAGGGCTGCTTTGTAGTGTTGTGAGGATGATCTAACTAATCCTTGCCTGCAGGTTCAACAGTGCTCAGCCTGTGGTGTACATGTTTTCCACATTTCCCTGAGTGAGTGACTGACTTGGGAGTTGGCTTCTCAGCTGACTATAGCTGCTGTTGCTGCTGCAGAGGGGAAAGGGGTGCACCAGGAAGGCCTGGAAGCAGGGTGGGGGCAGTATGTTTATCATGTCTGAGAAGTCAGCTATAGCCAACAAATCAGCTGCAAGGATTTCGTCCCAACCAGGACACCACCCCCGGCATCCTAATTCTCTACAGTATCCTAATTCCTTATCCAAATTCCTTCCTGGTGCTCTCAGATGTGATAAACAAAGATAACAGGTAGTTTATAAGGTACCTACACAGTTTCCAGGGTACATAGATACATGTACAATCTGTAATATACCTGGGATACATTATTACAGGTTTATTTAGAACCTAAAGCCAGACATGTATAACTGATTTTCAGCTTCTTGGATTGACTGACCCAAAAGATTTTCTGCAAATGGAAAAAAATTACTTTACTCACAATTTTTATTCAATTGACAATGGACAGCCTGGGATAGTGGTTTCTATGGATCACGGTCCTCTTTCTTTCTATGTTATTTTAGTAAAACCATTTTTTCCGCAATAGATTATATTATTTTCAAAGTTATTTTTTTTAGCCGATGCCCAGGCCCTTAGCAATACAAGATATGTGAAGTAACTTACTTGCCATAGGCGGATATATGTTCACCACCAAGAGTCCACCAGGTGGATTTGTCAATGGAAATAAGGAAACATGTGTGAAGACACATCATCAAAGTTTGTGCACTTTTGGGGAAACCCTGGGCTAAATTTAGACATGTTGGGGAAATGTCAGTGTGACCTTGCTGCAGCTGAGATTCCCATAAAAGGCCATAACTGCATTGTGGCTCTTTTCATGGAGCAGAGGAGATCTTTTAGAGCTGCCAATGGCACAGATCATCTGTCAGATGGTTAAATAAATATAATAGACAGACAGAAGATCTGTAGACAGGTATAGGTAGAAAGGCTATGAAAGAGATCAGACATCAAGGAACTTGCAGCATTGAATTGAAGCTGTCAATAGAATTCTGATCAACTCCTCAACAAATCTCTTTTAAAAATCCCATTATTTAGCAAAACAAATTATAACTACAAATATCGGCTATATTTTTTTCCGAAAAAAATTTTCTTGTTATATTTTGGGATACTTATGTGTACACTCCTTGGATTTTGAGTTTTCAACTCTCATAAAGGCTGTACAAATTTCACATGTCACCATGCTATTTTTCGCTAAACTTGGGTAAATGTTCTTCAAACAATTTCTTGACAGTGTTACAAACACAAACTGATTTACATTGCAAAGAATTGGATTACTCATGTATAGAATTGTGTCAGTGAAATCTTTCAGTCTCACAGTTTAGCTGAAGCTGTTTGCTAAAGAGGGACTGACACCTCGGACAGGGGCACCTCATGACAGTGTGTTACTATAATGCTCATATCAGTGCAAGGTCTTGATTGCGCAGCTTTTGTGAAACTTCGGTTGATTTTTTTTATGCAACTGGGAGAAAATATCTGTTATGCTGCCAGCTGGGTTGCCAGCCAGCCCAAGCGTCATTCAGCACCTCCCAGCCAGCTGATATGAATCATTTTTTTCCCAGCCGCCTCAACTGCTTTCTCATTACCTGACTGCAAATTTCATCAGTTGAATGCCGAAATTTGACTACCAGCTGACAACTTTGCCAGCTGGGAAAATCCTAGCTGACAGTCTGCCAGCCATGCAGCTGGGCGCCTGCTTCGGGTGACAGATAATTGGTATAACAGCTCATGGGGTGCCCCTGCCCAGACTGTGTTAGTCAGCCAAGACCCAGTGACAGCCATCAGGCAGACCACAGTTAATGCTGCTGCCAATATAAGCCAAAACACCTGCAAGTTAACCACTGTTTTATCTCCAGCACTTTGTTCAGGCCTTGCAGAACATATGCTGCCATGTGTTGCCACCTAGTGGTTAGTGTGCAATTCTGCGAGCTCAAGTGTAGCATGCGGTTCAAAGAAACTGAGTATGACAAACTCACACAGCTTTTGTCTGGAAGAAACCAGGGCTGTTTGTGAGTGTGCCGATGGCCTTGTCTACTTCCTTAGAGTATGTGATTGCCTAGTCTGATACTGGTTTACCTCAATATTGAACAGAAACTTTGTGAATGTCCAATGAAATTGGAACTATTTGTTGGGAGCAGCAGCATTGCTGCAGCATATAAAACTAACTTTATATGCCAGGTGGAAGCAGCATGCAGTGTTCATTTTCATGGGACTGTGAATTGTGAAAGGCCACAGTCCCAAAGAGACAGCCAAAAACACTCTGCTGATACAGTCAGTTCTTCAAAATTGCATAAACAGCATGTTTTCTTCCAACATGAACAGCTGAGATGTTTCAAACAGAAGGCCTGTCAATCTGTTTGGCAGTCAGTGATTTAGGAACCTCATTTATTCTGCTTAAAAATTCCTAGTAGCTCATGGTAGCCAAACAGGAGAAAACATGAGAAATTGGATAATATGAATAAACAGGATTTGAATTCTTGGAGCATTGCAACCTTTTATTTTTAGAGTGAACTCCAGGAATGGTTACCTTAACGTCATACGCGTTCTATGAACAGGTCTTGGCATGCCATGTACTGGCCCTACTGGGTTGACAGATACAGACAAATTAATAGCTGACCGCAATTGAAACTGGGAATGACAGCGACTGAACTGGATTTTAAAAGAAAATGATTTAAGTCAGAATAAGACCAACTGCAATACATTGTATGTTATGAACGGATGAATTAGTTACTGAGTTACTGTCACCATTTAATCTTTTGTAGCTGTGTATAGACCTATGTATCCATGCAAACTTGTGAGAAAGCAGTAGTTCATTTTAGAAATTAAGGGGTTTTCCACCATAATCACAAGTTTGTATCTTTTTAAAGAACTTGAAAAATAATACAATAGCAAAAAAAAAAATTGATATCAAATAAATGCATAATGACATGAAAGAACGAGTATAGGTTATTCAGCACCGGAGAGGGAATATGTGATTTATCACCTGAGGGCTTTGCCGAGGTGTGATAAACACATATTCCTGATCCCATGGTGAATAACTGGCTTATACCTTGAGACAAACACTCAAACATGACAAGATAACTGGACAACAAAGAATATGGGAATTATTTCCCTGTAATACAAGCATGTGATTGGCTGAAAGAGGCGTCGAATGGTATAAATTAACTAATGTTTTACTTTAAATAACAAAATTTTATTCTGTGAATCAGTATGTTAAACACACAAATGTCAATCATGAAGACAGTGCAATAGAATATGTACAAATCATTTACTAAATTTTAATTGTGTATGTATATCAGATAAACATGTGGTCACTCAAGTCTCAGACTATGAACATTATTAAGGCCTCCGATGAGATGAAGGAACTGCGAAGACTAGATGCGGATGTTGTGTTTTAGCTCATCAACTTTTCAGAGGAAGCTGAAAGAGTAAACAAAAAATTGTATAAAATACATGGTCAGTTCTATTTACTCGAAGAATTTGTCTACAGAAGGTTATTCCAAAACCTAAGACCATAGGCGTATCGGAGGGGGTGGCATGGGAGGCAGTTCCCCCCAAACCTTTGAGCAAGGAGGCTAAAAATCTGGTCAAATAATCAAGTAAATATCATTGAAAATCAGAGGTTTCCAAGAAGTTTCATTGGACATGGTTTAAAATTTGGATCGCGAAATTCGGGCAAATGTTGTTCGCCCCCTAAAAAAGTCTGCCCGCCGTATGCCTATGCCTGAGACTCTCACTCTTCAGTATTAAATAACAACATTACAAACAATTTCATAATTGTACATACACCGAGTCTGAATGTGGTTTTTTTCTAGAAAATTCTATAGGTCAAAGTGATGTCATAAGTTTTTTGATGTCACTTTCTCTACAGAATCCTTGCCCTAGAAAAACACATTCAAGCTGAATATCCACAATTAATGAATTATGAAAACGGCTTTAATGCAATTAAGGTACCAAGATAAATCAAGTCACAGTATCTCTACAGACAAGCTTAATGAAATATTCTCTAAAGCAATCACATCAAAAGCAACATACTTATTCTACAAGCGGGGTTTACTCTTAAGCATATGCGGAGCTTCTTAAAATCTTCTGTGGCGCCCGAAACCTCCATGACCAAAGCCGCCATGTCGCCTATGGTGGTGGTGATGATGATGTGGCAGGAGGTGGGGTAGCAAATGATGATGATGATGTCCAACAGGAATCGGAACAACAACAGGAACTGGAGCAGGAGTCGTACCGTACACTGTCGTGTATTGTGAGGTCACGGTGTTCTGAACAGGAGCTTGCGAGGTCGTACTAGGTGCAGTCTACAAATTTGAAACTTACATTATGCTACTTAAAATTGAATTAGGCCTAATTGTAATTTTGTGGACTAAGAATTAGAGTCGCAGTATATCTGCATGTCACTAACGTATACTTCAATGCAAGGTGCATGGACAAACAAAATACACACTTTGGTATATGTAACAGCAAATCAACTTTTAACCAAGAGTGTTTTTTTTTTCAGATCACCTTAAGTTCGAGATTGTTGAAATTCCATTTTTATGATAGCAGAATAGGTTTTTAAATAGCGTGAAATATTTTATTAAAATTCGTAGGAACCATATTGGAAAGTTTCTTTATACAATGTAATATCAACAGTAAATCGAAAAATATCACCAGAAGCAATGTCAATGCGTTATTTTCAGAAATAGTCTTGATTATCTTACTTCATAGTATTCCTACACACAGAAACCAAAATAAGAAAGAGGTACAATTAATAAAGATAAACCATGTTAAAACAAAAGTCCTTGGGCATTTCGTTAGTACCGAAGGTATTATTCAAGATAACATTCCTTTTTTAAAACTTCCTTAATACAATGACAACGTAATCGTATGCATAAATGTATAGTAATGCGGAAGGCAAAGGTAAGTCTTAATTGTATCTTAATTCGCAGTTAACTTTAAGACAACCAGAAATTTAAGATTAAACTTAATCAATCTTATCACACATCTATATCCAGAACCATAGACAGAATTGTTAATCGTCACAATGTTAGTTCTTATGACAGTCTAAAATGGCGCCAAGCAACATCCGTAGATAAAACTGAAGACGACCATAAAACAGGAAGCGGCTAGAAGTTGACAAGAACGAGCAGGAGAACTCACAGGTGGCGCTGCAGTCTGCACTTCCTGTGCGGTAGCAGATGCCGACGGTGGTGTCTGATATCGGATGAAGTTCAACATGACGTCACCTTCCACAGCCAGATGAGTTACGTATTCCGCTGGCATTCGATGCTTGAATTCGCAGTAGTGTTGGCCATCTAAGGCGACCTTCGATAAAAAGTGGAGTTAATTCATACAGTCATTTGACATTGTCGGGAAAAGAATATTCTTTTACAAAAAACCTCATACAGCTGATATATCCACTATTACCTAATCGAAATTTATAAACAATTATTAGCTCAGTTGCATAAACAGGGATTCCGTTCTTGGGGAGGGAGATGACTTTCTGTAGACATATCACTAATCACTAATCATCATTTATCATTACCCCCCTTAGGCCTTAGGGATGCCACTCAATTAGCTTTATAAACAATGCCAGAGTCATATTATTACAGCGAAACGCTTTGATATAGAATTAAAGTGGACTGTGGCACTGTGAAAATGGCACTTCGCGTGTCATCATGCTGATGATTTGTCATGATCAAACCCAAAACTTTCAATGTTAATTTGATTGAAGGAGACTTATCCCACTTGAAGTTGACAGCCAAACGAAAGGATTATGCATCTGATTTTCACTCTAAAATTTGTTATGAGAAGTCAAATGGCTTACTCTTGATCATGACTAATCAAACAGCCTCTATGTTTCCCATGTTGAAAGTAGAGAAGATGACACTGCATCGGCTATCATGAGTCACAAAGTGCCATTTTCACAGCGCCACAGTCCACTTTAATTCTATATCAAAGTGTTTCGCTGTAATAAGATGTGCAATACTTCAGAAAAAGTACTGAAGGCTTGTCATCTTCAAGTATGACTGTGACTAACTCATGAAGAGGTAGGAATTACAGAATCAATATAATTCATTGGAAAATGACTCACCTTATAATGTTCCTTGGTAACTAAGATGATAATTTCGAATTGATGGCCAAGTTTCAAAGGAATTTCCAGGCCCCACTTTTCTTCTTGACCCCATCTTCCTCCAACCATGGAATTTCTGAGGACGTATGAACCTGGTTTCTCGTCTAGGACAGGACTGATCATCAAAGCCGCATCTGTTGCCCCACTCAAGGCAGCTGCACATGACAATGTTGCTTTAAAACTAGAATAAAAAATATATTATAATCAATTTTATAATTCAATACAAACTTCAGATTACAGTCCTCGTCATATATAATTCTTCCCTTTCATCTTTCTACCTTATCAATTATTATTATTGTAGTATTTTTAAAGTAATTTTATTTATTTACTTTGGGGCAAGCCTCAAACATCGTACTAGTTTATGAATAACTTCTATGTGTATTAAAGTGATAGTTGTATTTATATTTTATATGTCAAAATGTGTTAACGATGTTTGAAAGACAATAAATCAATCAATCAATCAATCAATATGCATGGAATCTCAAGTTATTTTCTATGCTGTTGCAGTGAGCTGTCAGAGATGACTCTATTCTCTAGCATTGCAATATATGTAAAACAACTGCAAGCTGTGATCAGTGTGATGTCATTTTAAACTGGGTCAGATTCCCGGCTTCTAGCCAATGTGGATCCACCAAAACTGAGCATCAATGTTTCAACACAGTGTCTGAGTAAAAATGGGGGGTCTGGGAAAAGCTATGCAAGTCCCACATCACAGCCTGCTAGCCAAAGGGTTGCAGAACAACTATAATTATGTTATATAATTTGTGTGTTTACAAAAATTGTCATAGCTTTTTGTTTGTTGCAAGGTCCATTGAAGTTTGAAGTTGTTACGTCGCAAGTTTACAGATTAATTAAAACATAACGTGCACAAGGCACTTTAAAGCAGACCTCGTGGCATGCAGTGAGAATTTGCCATTAAATCATAAAATAATTATGTGATAATAGTGAGAAACTTAGTTATATGTTCCTAGATGGCCCAAAATGTAAATGGGAAATGCATACAGGATTTTTTTGTTGTAATCTTTTGATTACTATTTGCTAGAGATACCCTTTTTTCTGTACAATTGCCATTGAAAACGTTTTCTTGATTTTGTAATGAATTGGTCAATTAAAATAACAATGTGTCAGCCAATTAAAAGTCACACCTTTGCAGAACAATGATATAGGTTTTTGACTGCACACTTTGCTCAGACCATGCCTTGTTTGGGGAACCCCCTTGGAGATCACGGGGGGGGGGATGCATATGACATCATTCATTGCTACAGAATTGGGTTGAATGGATTTCCCTTGCCAGAGAGTTTATTATGGGATTAACATGTACCAAAAGTTGATCACTTCACATGGAGGCCCATCACATGATACATGGTAAATGGCATTATGATTGAGGAAGGCAGGCAGCAGAAACTTGACCCACAAGATATGGCAGAATTTCAATCTCATAGGCAGCACCTCTACGAGGTCTGCCAAAAACTAACTCTGTGGTGGATTATGACAGTTGTCGGCTGTGAATGCTCAAGAAGCTGCCATTTAGTCAGATTAGGCCGGTGATTGTCAATGATAGATCACTGGTATAACAAATCTAATTCTTCCTTCAAAATATCAATTTTTAAACTGTGATGCTTAATTTTACTGTTAGCTCATTGGCTGGCAAGCTGTGACGATGTGGTTGCAGGGGCTATCCCAGAGAAAATGGTTACTTTGAAATTGTGTTGAAACTGTGATGCTCAAAGTGATGCTTAAAAAGTTCATTGGAGGACTGGAGGTCAAAAAACCTGGCATGAAAATTCACCCTAATTGTATAAATTTATTAAATTTATGCATGGCTCCTGTGAGCCTCCCCTTCATTTCCCAGTATAAATTTTTAAAAAGCAATCTGCCATTTTTGCTTCACATAAAACAACAAGTATTTTTCCAACCTCTTACAATAATTGTTCACTCTTCATTCACGTTGTTTTTTATGCTGGCTTCTTGAACTTTAGGACAAGATTTCTTATAGTACAGTATTGGCTCTGCAGCCAGCATACTATACTGGTTGCCCTATACGGAAAAGTGTCAACCGGTTTGGTCCCCACCATTTAGTAATATCAGCTAGAGCATTACAAAATATCTTATGATCACAAATACTTAATATTGTTGCATTGATGTAAAAGTACACCTGCCACTCATTAATCGGCCAATTGGTGCAGATACAATTGTTGCAGGACCTGAAATAATTGGGGGTGAGTTGTAACAATTGGGGGTGAATAGTAATGAGAGCAGTTTGTTCTATTTATAGGTCCAATTTCTGGGTGGCACATCCTTGGGATGATTAACAGACTGTTAGTGACTTACAGTTAGTGACTAACTGGCAGTTCAAGACTAACAAACAGTAAGTGAATCAACAACAGATAGTGCTTACGAATAGTAAGTGACTAACAACTGTGACTTACTAACAGTAGTGACCAACTGATGAACAACAGATAGGGACAAAGTGACTAACAGTCAGGGACTAGCAGTTAGTAACTTACTAACAGTTACTTCCTAACAGTTAAGGACTAGCTGACTTACATGACTGACTAACAGTTAGTGACTGACTAACAGTTAGTGACTGACTAGACTAACAGTAAGTGACTGACTAACAGTTAGTGACTGACTAACAGTTAGTGACTGACTAACAGATAGTGACTGACTAACAGTTAGTGACTGACTAACAGTTAGTGACAATTAGTGACTAATTAACAGTTTGTCACTAACTGACAGTTTTTGACTAACTAACAGTTTTGACTAACTAACCATTTTTGACTTACAGTCTTTGACTACTAACAGTTTTGACTGCAAGTAGTTTTTGACTAACTAACAGTTTTTGACTGAATAACAGTTTTTTTACTACAAACAGTTTTGACTAACTAACAGTTTTTGACAAATTAACAGTTTTTGACAAATTAACAGTTTTGACTGACTAACAGTTTGAATACTAACAGTTTTGACTAACTCACACTTTTTCACTAACTAACAATTTTTGACTAACTGACAGTTTTTGACTAACTAAAAGTTTTGACTAACTAACAGTTTTTTTACTAACTAACAGTTTTTGACAAATTAACAGTTTTGACAAATTAACAGTTTTGACTGACTAACAGTTTTGACTAACTCACAATTTTTCACAAACAGTTTTGACTAGCTAACAGTTTTGACTAACTAACCATTTTTGACTACTAACAGTTTTGACTACAAATTATTTTTGACTAACTAACAGTTTTTACAGAATAACAGTTTTTTTTACTACAAACAGTTTTTGACTAACAGTTTTGACTGACTATTAGTTTTTGATAAATTAACAGTTTTGACTGACTAACAGTTTTGACTACTAAAAGTTTTGACTACGAACAGTTTTGACTAACTCACACTTCTTCACTTACTAACACTTTTTGACTAACTAACAGTTTTTGACTAACTGACAGTTTTTGACTGACTACCAGTTTTTGACTAACTAACAATTTGTGACTATATAACATATTTAGTGACTAACAAATAGTAACTACCAAAACAATGGACTTAATGACTAACAGGTAGTGACTAACTGATGAACAACAGTAAGGGATGCCTGATTAACAGTTAGGGATTGACAGTTATATATATAGTGACTTACTAATTAATAGTGAGTCATATTGAACCTATGCTCCCCCATATGAACTTGCCAAATCCAGCTGAACTGTCATAGGAATAAAAATAACAGTCAACACAATACACCAGTTAGTGTAGATCAGCAGAGCAGGTATAAGAAGCTATAAGAGGATTTATAGATGAACCCATGATATCTGTGTGTTCCAGACCTAGTTAGTGAGAGATATAGAAAAAGTATAGTTGGTGTCTCCGGAGTATCGCATGCCCCCCTTGGGATGAAGAGATAGAGAGGGTGAGAGATAGACAGATAGATAGATAGATCTATCATGGGTTCATCTATAATTCCTCTTATAGCTTCGTATACCATATTATCGGTTCATCTGTAGTTTCTCTTATACCATATTTTAAAATTCTTTTGGCAAAACATACTCTTATTGTAAATTTTGAAATCGTAATCACTACAGCCAGCATATATCTTTTTTTTCAAAAAGATTTTCTTGTTTAGTTTTCTTACGCCTTGTCATTATACAGATAGCACAAGAGGGCAGCAAATGCAAGCTGTTCAGTCAAAACTTGCCATGACAAGTCAGCATGAATAAACTGTAAAGTCACAATATCTGTCACAAGAGGCTGATCATGAAGCAGGCCAGTCAATACAGATATGAGACAACAAACATCAAAGCCACCACTATATATCCATTTTAGTGTTTCAGGAAAGCTCCACCACATATCCTTCATACAGGCTAACATAGTTTCTTAGCACAGCCTGGCATCTCAGATTCGAATGTCCACTTACATGATCAAATTCCCAGGCTATTTCATAGTGATACAAAATACTGAGACAAATACACATCTATTTCAAAATGGCTATTTCTAGTCATTAGCATAAACACCCACCTTCTTCCTTTTGAGGGCACAATGCCCTGAAGTATAACCATGGAACCATCTACCAGTTTAGGAATGGGTCCAATGTATGGGATAGCCTGAAACAGCAAATTAAAGAGCAAATAATATTAAAGAGCAAATAAATATTAAAATGTTTTGAGTGCAAATATTGTTAGGTACAAGTTTGAATGGTAACTTGAGTAGAAGACAAGATATTTCACAAGGGAGCAAAGAAGACCGCAAGCCATACTGTCACACAGCGCTCTCTGCAAAAAGTGAGCTTTCAGAAATGGTTTTGTTTATCCCTTATAAAAAATCATATCTTTCAATGTACTGACCAATGGAATATGTGGCCTTTCAGTTATGTCAAGTTAGCACACAATATCAAAACTGAAAATCATCACTATATAGTATTTCTTTACCCTGTCCCAGTTAGTGTTCCATAAATCGAAATTTAATCAACTTGAGAAGTGAGTCAACCGTTCATCAACATATCTCAGACCACTGCAACAAATAACTCACCGATAAGAGTGATCCACAAATCAGACAATATGAATAGCTAATAGTTGTTGTGAGATATATAATTTTCGAGATTAATTGATTACAAATGCTTCAGAAAATTAAAATTGCTATTTGCAAGAACAAGAATCATACAAATACTTCACAATAAAACGAAAAACTGGTATCCATTGCATTGAATTGCATGATGGTGTAATAACTACTTGTACTGAGTCCTTAAAGAGCCTCTCACCTTTATCAAAATCACTCTTTCTTGAGCATTTGTAACCAAATAAAACCATAAAACCATTATAAATTGACTTACCGGTCGGTCAATAGAGGAGCGAATGATATCAGATGTGGCGGCCACTGGAGAATATGGCGGAGGGGGCTCAGATCCATCCATCTTGTTTGGTGAAAAATCTCTGACTAAAAGTCTTTATCTTGTTTCCCTTTTATAAGTAGGCCAAGTTAATCTGAATCAAAGTCCACCCATGACTCACCTCCCTCACCTGAGCCATGACATTGTTTATATGACATTATTGACACAAGGAATGATCTCAGAATAGCTACAGCAATTGTGAAATGCTCATAAAAGGGTCCTTATACAATACCCTGATTCACAAGTTGTTGTTTCTGATTTAAAGTTATTATCAAAGCAACTCAATATGATTAAGTTCAAAATGAAAGTGTATTGGAGGCCATGGACAGAGTATATAATATATGTGCATTATGTTCCCAGATTTTATAAATATTTCTTTTCTTTAAAAAAAAAAAAAGGTTAACTAGGGAAGATTCCTGAATTTTGGCAAATCTTAGAATTTGACTACCTCTAATTAATGCATGGCTAATAATAAATGGGTTCAAATTTGAAATTTTGCTTTAAAACAATTGCCACATTCAATTGCACCCAAAATGGCATAAAGACTTTGTATTCATATAGGCCTAAATAAGTTACATAAAATAATTTGGCTAACTTAAATTAAAAAAATTCACCAGAACCCCTACAAAAACATTGTAATTCGACCAAATTTTGTTTTTGTTGTTTGACTTTCGAGGTCACTGGTTGTTGTCATGGTTATAAGAGGGTTTGAATATAAAAAAGTGCACTTAAAAGAAAATCATTTCAGTTTCAATTTCATCCAAAATGGCATTAGAGCTTTCTGTAGTTTGGAGGTCCACTGAAAAAATTTATTTTCTTATTTTCAATTTGCAAACTTGTTTTGCCACATCATTAACAGTTTTCTGTTGGTCTCCTAATCTTCTTATTTGATGAAGTCCCTCAAGTCATATAATTGGATTGTTTATACCACAGTTTGCTTCTTTTGGCCAATCAGAAGGCAAGATTTTGTTCTGATATAATGCATATCACAGCTCATACGCCTGATCACGATATTGCATGCTTCGCTGAATACAAGTTGACAAAATTGAAGGAAACACTGAAATAAAATTGACCAACAAAGGATTAAAACTGAACATAGACCATGAACAAGGAGGAAGATCATATCAGTTATACTCCACCAAGACAGTTTTCTATTGTCTTTTGCCATGGTATAACCAACAGATTTGTTAGTTATACCACTGTTGGGGATTAAGTTAGCCTCTTGTGTTACTTTTTCTGCAAACAACACACCTAAAGATGACAACAAAGCAACAAAATTCAGTTACAATTCATATATGGAGTACAAGCCGCTTATACAACTCATTTTCGGTGTATAACTAACATTTCAGGGGTTATTTACCTCGGGCTGAAGCCCTCGGTAAATAGGGTAAGGTGGGGCAAATCCGCCCCCCTTTTCACATATATTCGTTGCTCAGTCCCTCACCTTTTTGAAAAACATAGATTTTACTTCAGGAAATCAAAGAATGTATACATCTGAACATATCTGGAAAGTTACATGCTTTAATTTGACACCTTTTAGCTGACATCACAATATCAAGGTTCAGTCTTGGGGGTCGGATTTGCCCCAAAAGTGTGGGGTAAATCCGCCCCCCTTGAAATTGGGTGACAAATGACAATAAAAAATTGGCTTCTAAAGTAAATTCTATTCTTCAATTAAGCACTGATTCTCTATGGTATATTTACCAATGTGCAAGGATTGTTTCATCAATTTATTTGTGATATCAGAAAAAGTTTGCATATGACACATTAAACATACCATAAAACATGGCTAATTCTTAACGTCATCTCAATTCAACTCATAATCACTATCAATGGTGCTAAATGGCAAAACAGAGTGACTTATGAGCCATATCTGGCGTTTATATGTTTTTAACATGAGAATAAGAGGGGGCGGATTTGCCCCATCGACAAGGGGCGGAATTGCCCCAACCACCAGAAAAATATGAGTTGCCATTTTCTAAAGATGCATTATCTTGATTGGTGAAATATCTTGTACATGTAAAGTAGTGAAATAAACGTTGCAATTCATGACAATAAGTAATTTTTTCATACAAAATTTTCCTGCAAAACACCTCAGTTTTTAAAGTTTCAGTTGCACATTGAAATTGTTGGTGGTAAGTTGCTTGGCTTCCTTCCCAGTTGCAGTCAAAACAAAACTATGTTACAGGAAAATCTTTCTGTAAACTCTAGATCTAATAGCACTAATCTGCATGAGAAATGTTTATTGTAAACTATATTTAAGGCCATGAGGGAACTTTTTCTCCTCAAGGGGGCGGATTTGCCCCACCTTACCCTAACCACCTGAAATGTTAGTTATACACCTCAAATTGGTTGTATAACCTATACGTGTAACTGGTCTGAATAAAAAGGCTGTATTCACTCTTTTTTACCTTCAGTGAACGAAGTTCAAAGAAGGTATTGTTATCACTTTGGTCAAGAGTTGTCCGTCAACAGGGTGGGCGTCCGGGCGGTCCGGGTGTCCGGGCGGTCGGGCGGATAGATAGTTTCCGGGCCAGGACTCAGCCCCTATTGCATGTAAATGGTTGAATTTGTTACACATGTAGCCTCTATGGTCTAGTTGTGCATTTGATGGTCCGATTGAGACATATTTTGTACTTTTTGAAATATTGAAAAAAAAGTTTAAAAAAAAGAAAATTTTCGTTTCCGGGCTAGGACTCAGCCCCTTTTACATGTACTTGGATGAAATCTTTTACAGATGTAGCCTGTATGGTCTAGTTGTGCCTTTTGATGGTCTGCTTGATACATATTCTATACCTTTTGAAATATTGAGAAAAATGTAAAAAAATTATTATTTTTCATTTCTCGGCCAAAACTTGGCCAGTTTTGCATGTACATGGATGAAATTAGTTCCACATATCACCTATATGATAAAGTTTTGTCTTTTGTGGGTGTGATTCATCGATATTCTATACATTTTGAAATATTGACCAAAACATATTAAAATTATTTTTTGTTTCTAGACCAAAACTTGGCCATCATTGCATGTCCATTGATGAAATTTGACATACATTACCTATATAATATCATGGATCTATAACTTAACAGGATAGAACACTCCATTTGGTCATGATCCATTTGCTTAATTTTATGTGTTTCACAGAAATGTGCCAAAATCTTCTAAAGAAAATTTAAAAAATCCTTTGAATTTCGCGGCTTTACCCTCTTTGCTAATAGCCTATTTATTACCCTCGGTATCCTTTCATCCAATCAGCGTCTCGCCCGCACAATTCAAAACCCTTACCCCATTTCTGGGCCTGCCTGGAACCCCCAGTCAAGTCCATGCATCAGAACAAAGGGATCCAAGGACGCTGAAGATTGGTTGATCCTATAAAATCGGCCTTTTAGAGACATACAAGTCAGTTTTTCCCCCGAAAAATTAGGACGATTATAACCCCTGATTCTCAATTATTTAAGTCAAAAGTCAGGAAAAAACTAATGAAATTAGTCTTTATTAAATCTGTCATATCTCAACAGGGACATGTTTGGCGAATTTGATATTTTGGGACATTAACCTTTAAATGTTAGTTGATATGACAGGCTACATCACAAAAGTGCGCAAGGGTGCGCACATTGTGAATTTTAAGCAAATATATCACCACTCAGACCAAGACAAAAGCTCATTATTCTTTGTAAAAAAAAATAACCAACTGATATTTCTGGTCACTAACATTGTCTTTGGCTGATACAGATATTTTTACAAATCATAGTTATGTTTTAAAGTGACATTTACAGATAAGTAACCATTATAATCAAAATATGATGTTTTTGTCTTCAATGATGAAATGTGGGCCTAAATAAACCTCCAGGCTCTAGCTACGGTGCAGATAGATATAGATATAAAGTAGATAGATGGAAAGGAGATAAAAAGATAGATAGATAGATAGATAGATAGATAGATAGATAGACAGCTAGACAGACATAGATAGACAGACAGATGGGTTAATAGACAGGTAGATAGAAAATAATAGATAGATAGATAGATAGATAGATAGATAGATAGACAGAGATAGATAGATAGATAGATAGATAGATAGATAGATAGATAGATAGATAGATAGATAGATAGATAGATAGATAGATATAGATAGATCAATTCTTACAATGCTAAACAGAGAACTTTTTTTGCTATTTACCCCCAAAAGACCGTTAGGGACGTGATTAGATGATTAAAATGTCATTAAGGAGGGTTTTCTTAACTTGTAGTTGTGATTTTTCACATGTCGTTATAGTCTCATGAGAGACACTGAGTGAACCTTTGATATAGCCGGCCGTGCCCTCTTCCCCTTATAGCTCTATGATAATATTTTAGTGCCTCTTGTTGCTCTGCTTGATAGTTCTTTCCAATGCTTTTTGAAATATTCCGACCCATAGCTCTGAACCTATTCCTTGTTTCTGCATGGAACTGGTCCATAATATTGTGTAAATTGGTCTAGTAAGGCCTTTCCATCGTTCAACATACCCTGGCAGGCAGGCGGCCATACAGATATTTTCAAACCAAGCTCAGGCCACTGTTGCAAATACTTTATGCAATTTGCTTCACATCACTTTTATCGTGTAATGGTGACCTTTAATGGCTTTTTTTTTCGCTGAAGGTTTGCTGCTATGCAGCCTATGTTTTAATCTCGCCAAAGAAAGAGACATTATCTTAAACACTCTTTAGAGGTACGTCAAACAATGGCGGAATATCATACAAAGAAGAAGAAGGCAGATCTTGTACAATTGCAAATCGCTGTATTCTTAACTGCAAATCATCACAAAATCATGACATTCAGTTGTCAGGCAACTCCACTATCTCCCAAATGTTTCTTTAGTGTAGTGTAGTATGCATTAACATTTGTGAGACATTGAAATAGTACTGTTTACAGATAAGTTTCAGGTTTATGAAACTTGATCAATGGCTTATTTGTGAACTGTTATATAAAAAAAACTATTGAATTGTATTCGGGTGTGAATAAAAGAAACAACAGCTTGTTCAGACAAGAGCGACACGTCCTGAAATCGTCATGATGATCAAGGGATGTGTCTATCTCTCATTGGCAGATATGCAACATGTGACTGTTTGCTGCACATATAAAAGCTGGATAAGATACATAGATAATAAGATCGGGATGCAAAGAGGGCCGAAGATTTAAGCAATGTAGTAACAGAAAGCAATTGTAGATGCTGGAAAAATCTCTGTTTAGCTAAGAACAGGCATCATCTTCTCCTGTCAGTCACTGCCTGGAAGTTGTCTCTCACCTACAGAGCTGAGGTAGGCTTGAATTTTATTTTATCTATGGGAATGTCGTTTTTCCAATGTAACCAATATTAGTTATATGTAAAGACTTATTTTAGCTATATTTATTACTATTTAATCGCGTAAAAAAAGTCTGGTTGATAGACAAGGAATGGTGGAATTCCTTGGGGACCAGTGGTGTGCGTTACTGGACAAAAGGGAACAAAGGGTTTGTCATAACGCAGGGTAAGGGTATTGTTGACATTCATGGCTCTGTAGGTGACAGTCAGTACGAGGCAGTGATCAGGTACAATAATCACATTGGATCCTTTTACAATTCGTAGTGCATATTCATTTCCTGCATATTAATAAGTTATGAATTTGGATTGAATTAAATTTGTTGAATGTTAATTGATTTGTTTGTTATTGGTTGTTTGTTTGTTTGTTATATATTGCTCTTAAAATGGCACACATTCACTAAACTGGCTGCATTGCCGGCTTGACTAGTCTCCGAAAGCTAAACAAAGGAATCATTCTTGGACTTCTCACTTCCCCAATTGTAAGAAAGGAAAAGAACCATGGGAAATTAGGTAAAGTTGAACAGCTTGATAAATGGCACTCTAACAATAGTCCATTAGAGGACAACTGTCCATAAGAGGACAACTGTTCAACAGTCCATAAGAGGACTAATGTCCATAAGAGGACAACTGTTCAACAGTCCATAAGAGGACTAATGTCCATGAGAGGACAACTGTTCAACAGTCCATAAGAGGACTAATGTCCATAAGAGGACAACTTTTCAACAGTCCATAAGAGGACTACTGTTCATGAGAGGACAACTGTTCAACAGTCCATAAGAGGACTACCGTGTATAAGTGGACACCAAAGAATAAGAAAAATTTATAGAGTCCGCTAGTATTTTGGGCCATCTATAATACATGGTTTTGGAATCCGGGTAGCTTTCGGAGCTGAGTTTGGTGCATGTTGCATGTGTTTGGTGATTGTGTGCAGTATCAATAAGGGAATATAACATGGATTTGCTTAGGGGAAAGTTCACCCCTTTTCAAGCTCTGAACTTACAAAATATAGGTGACCTGCAAGTACCAGGCTTTCCTCTATTACATGGTGTTTCGACCGGGGCAATTGACGGACTGAATTGATTTAATGATTTCTCTGATAACAGGTGAAATGTTTTGATTATATAACATATATACTTTTGGTATGACTTTCCACTCTCTCCATATGGTACTTTTGGAAATAGGGCTTTGTAATATTATGAAAGTCTGATTGTGTTACCGCACACATAATTGTATGGCTTATCAATGAACCTGTACAGGTGTCAATATGTTCATTCACTGAGAGTACAAAGCCTTACAATTTGGCTATGGATTTGATTTCAAAAAGCCAATAAGTAACATGTTGGACATAAGGCATTTTATGACAGATGAATGTGTTAACAACACAAGACACAGTACTTTTCAGCGTTCCATGCATTACTGAATTCCATCATAATCAATACTAATTTTACTGTTAGTCTCATTTCAGAATTTTGGAAATACAATGTAATAACAAGCAGCATGGGTGAGTATGGCAGGACCAGTGTAAGTATGTACTTCCTCCTGGCTGCCAAATTCAATCTGAAAAAGAAACCACTTTTTCGATTCCTGTCATCAGCCTTTAGCTATTTTCTGTTTGAAACCTATATGGCAGCCAGAGTTTAGAATAGAGTGGAATAGAATAGAAAGAATAGTACAGCAGTCGCATACTAAGAAATATTGATATTTACTCCTTTAAAAGATATGCAAGATTTGATAATGAATGATGTAAACTAGGAAGACAGACAAACAAGGATTTGCATTTCATTAATACTCAAAAACGAACTTTTAAAACAACAAACATAAAAGTTCCTGATAGCACTTAAGAAAAGCACAAAATACAAGGTTACGGGCTTTATAATGAGGGGTATATACCTGATGTAACAACGTTTATCTTCTAAACTATCTATCATAGAACAAGTATGTGTAGAGAAAATTGTTGCCGAAAAATATCATTGGTATGCCTCTGAACTGCCTAACCAGTAGCTATGCTATTGTCAGTAGAGGTAGCAATGCCAAACCTGTGCATGTTGAACGGTTGATACGTACATTACAACATGTACAAGGTCTATGTACTAATATATTATACTAATATTTGTTTCAGATTATCGAACGACATAACAACAAAGTCTTAACTCAAAATTGCTTTTTATAAAATTGAAAAAAAAAAAAAATACATTTCATATTCAAAATTATACTTTTCATAGACAACCTATCCGTGAATGGAACATCAGCTTGTTTTACTACAAATTGATGTTCGTGCCACATATATCTGAAAATAAATAAACTTCACTGTGTCATTTGACATGAGGCGAAAAATAAAAAAAAAGAGAGACCACTTTTATTCCAAATTCAATTTTTTAGTAAATTGTTGAGAAAATGTATTACAAATGAAAACATTTATAATATTTTCCAAATTCTATTTTATAGTATAAATTGCCTGGTCAGTACACAAACTTTTGTGCTTACACGCTCAAGCTATAATGTGCCAACATCAATTTACATTGATTGACTTGACAGCGGGAAAAGCAGCTGTGTTATGTATCAATAGCCATTGAAACGGCATGAGATTAAATTATTATTATATAAAAGAATAATGCCTAAAGCTGCCTAACCTAAAGTCGTACCAGTTATTTAAATCTCAACATCCAGTAAATACAAGTATTGGACGTATGACATCTTTAGTTAATTATAGCTTGTCTCTAATCAGTATTCCGAAGCAAAGGTGCATAAAAGTAGGAAAAACCATATCATAAGATTTGTCCAATGTAATTGTAACAACCCATTATTTATTGTGTGTAAACCAGCAGTACAATGTGTTGCAACACTGTTCATGTGGTATATCTAGCCGAACAAGCTGTTTCTTGCCAAACAAACAGTTATTTATCATATTATATGATTTAATATCAAATTCTTTTGTCACTTTTTGCCCAATACTAATGTCTCATTCACCTGTCAAGAAAGCATGGCCTTGTCAGTGAAAGCCTACATCTGCCAATGGAACAGCAAAAAGACAAGTGAGCAGGACGATTCATCAACTACCAGGATCCTCGGCAACTCTTCTCAGCACTCAAGCCTATGTCGGTCAACAACCAAGTGATAGATGGGCAGATGTGATGAAGAGTCCCACAAACACAGTACAAGTCATAACTTCACCACTACAGACTGTCATCAGCCTGAGTCCATGAGAAAACCAAGAGAACCAAAGGATTGACCACCGATCACTGCGATAGTCGCTGGAGGCATGCAGTCGAGAAGTTGCCATTTCCCACTGAACAACAACTGGGGACTTCAAAAGAAAACCTGGTTATGTGGAAGGGCAGCAACAATAGTAATGACGTCACACCATCAGATGTCTCCTCTCTTGTCGCAACTACGTGGATGAGGGCAGCATGGACATCGAGAAACTTACTCCTGGCATCATCGAAGCTACCCTGGCATCATCAACAGCTAGTTGTGTTTTCTATGAAAACACAAAAGGTTGAGGGGCATGTAGTGTAGTATGCATTAACATTTGTGAGACATTGAAATAGTACTGTTTACAGATAAGTTTCAGGTTTATGAACCCTGATCAATGGCTTATTTGTGAACTGTTATATAAAAAAAACTATTGAATTGTATTCGGGTGTGAATAAAAGAAACAACAGCTTGTTCAGACAAGAGCGACACGTCCTGAAATCGTCATGATGATCAAGGGATGTGTCTATCTCTCATTGGCAGATATGCAACATGTGACTGTTTGCTGCACATATAAAAGCTGGATAAGATACATAGATAATAAGATCGGGATGCAAAGAGGGCCGAAGATTTAAGCAATGTAGTAACAGAAAGCAATTGTAGATGCTGGAAAAATCTCTGTTTAGCTAAGAACAGGCATCATCTTCTCCTGTCAGTCACTGCCTGGAAGTTGTCTCTCACCTACAGAGCTGAGGTAGGCTTGAATTTTATTTTATCTATGGGAATGTCGTTTTTCCAATGTAACCAATATTAGTTATATGTAAAGACTTATTTTAGCTATATTTATTACTATTTAATCGCGTAAAAAAAGTCTGGTTGATAGACAAGGAATGGTGGAATTCCTTGGGGACCAGTGGTGTGCGTTACTGGACAAAAGGGAACAAAGGGTTTGTCATAACGCAGGGTAAGGGTATTGTTGACATTCATGGCTCTGTAGGTGACAGTCAGTACGAGGCAGTGATCAGGTACAATAATCACATTGGATCCTTTTACAATTCGTAGTGCATATTCATTTCCTGCATATTAATAAGTTATGAATTTGGATTGAATTAAATTTGTTGAATGTTAATTGATTTGTTTGTTATTGGTTGTTTGTTTGTTTGTTATATATTGCTCTTAAAATGGCACACATTCACTAAACTGGCTGCATTGCCGGCTTGACTAGTCTCCGAAAGCTAAACAAAGGAATCATTCTTGGACTTCTCACTTCCCCAATTGTAAGAAAGGAAAAGAACCATGGGAAATTAGGTAAAGTTGAACAGCTTGATAAATGGCACTCTAACAATAGTCCATTAGAGGACAACTGTCCATAAGAGGACAACTGTTCAACAGTCCATAAGAGGACTAATGTCCATAAGAGGACAACTGTTCAACAGTCCATAAGAGGACTAATGTCCATGAGAGGACAACTGTTCAACAGTCCATAAGAGGACTAATGTCCATAAGAGGACAACTTTTCAACAGTCCATAAGAGGACTACTGTTCATGAGAGGACAACTGTTCAACAGTCCATAAGAGGACTACCGTGTATAAGTGGACACCAAAGAATAAGAAAAATTTATAGAGTCCGCTAGTATTTTGGGCCATCTATAATACATCTTTAGGTTACTGGACACTAATACGAATGCATTCCTTGACGTTAAGAATAAGGTTTACATTTGCAAATTTACAAATTTTAATTTCTACATCGTGCATATGCACTGATATATATATATATATATATATATATATATATATATATATATATATATATATATAACAAGTTCTGCCACTGTATTCACCATGTTAAGAGGAAATGGCACGCGTAGTCCAACTCGTACAAACAACCATTGACCGAAAATTCAGGCAGGTTAAATTTTTTCATTCTGAAAATTTACTTCCTAATTGCCACATAATGGATAATAACTCATCACAGGGCCATAGCCTGCAGGGGGGCAGGGGAGGGCAGCTGCCCCACCTAGAATTTGACAGAAATTTTTTTTAACATGTAAAAATTTCAAATTGTCTGTGGTTGTCCGGGGTTCGCATGCATCTGGACCGGTCTCTGCCCCCCCTAGGATTCAGTCCAGGCTACGGCCCTGCATCCACACCCACTTGTTGTTTGTCAAATCTTAATTGACTTTTAAATGATTTGATTTATTATCGTTTCAATAAGCCAACACAATAAAACAATAAAAGCACGGTAAAACCTGTAAACACAAGGTTCACAAGGAAGTGTATGGAAAGTATCAACACTCCTTATAGTGTGTTTTAGTAAGAATATGTTAGTTATTACAATGTCTTTGAAAAGTGAAAGCTCAGGCAACTTTGCATTCATTCTGGATTGATGCAACCATGGAGATTTCAATGGCGAAAATACTCTTATTAATGTTCTCCTTGACTGAATGTTTTCAATTTAATCTTGCAACTAAACCTATTGAATCATGTTGCAAAAGAATTGGAACCACCTTGAATTGTGTACGCTGTGGTTTGTCAGAACTACCACTCTCACTGATGGACTCCAATATCACAAGACTGGATTTGTCCAAAAACAATATTCGGATTATACCTGACGGCAGCTTTGAACACATGACATCCCTGAAAATGTTGAATGTTTCTGGAAATCTTCTGCAGGACCTAAACAAGGACTCCTTCAGAGGTAAGGGAATCTTGCTGCGCCACTCTTGTGAATACTCGGTTACTCACACATGTTGTATCAACAGTACTGAAATATTCTCAAACAAGAAATATTTTTTTGATTTATCTTCCCACATCCAATGAATTGATGTAAGTTGCGGAAACTCACACTCTACTTAGCAAGCATGCAGGTTTCTTCAGTACTGATGTTGCTTTTGTTGTTGGCGAATGACAGTTTGACAAAGGTGCGCAAAACTCATAACAAACTTCATCTCTGTTCAGAGTGCACCAAGTATCAGTTAAGGCAAAATCTTGGCAGTGTGAGATTATCTTTGTACTGAATGTAGCTGGCACATCCTCATTTTGTCTTCTCATGCTTTATGAAGGGGCTGTCTATGACCGACAGATGATTTAACTGCCAAAATTTGAATTTTTAACTGTCAAATGGTCAAGACCAGGCACCTCCCAAGTGTTTCCAAACTTTTGGCTGGCAGTGTATGCTTTCCGAAGCTCTGACTTTATTATCCTATTTTTTCAGGTCTTCACTCCGTTGATCAATTCACAATTGGAAAGGATTATGTCACCAAACAGTGGTATTCTGCCGAGATATTTTCTTCGTTGACAAATGTCACTGATCTCCGTTTGAATTGCCTTTATCCTGCCCACATTGAACCAGGATTTCTACTGCACATGCTGAATATTGAGACACTCACAACTGGTCTGGATGATGGTGCAGTGCTAGGCAAAGACTTTAGCAGATTGGAAAATCTGAGGACACTACATCTTACAGGATATTCTAAATTTTCGAGTAAGTTTATCACCAAAATAAACTTGACAGAAGAGTCACTGGCATCAGTGCCACAAATTGAAAAACTTACTGTTTCCTACGTATTGCAAAATATGACACCAAATACTTTGAAACCTCTGACAAACTTGAAAGAACTACGATTGTTACTGAACAATCAGTTTCCCACAAGACAAGCCTTAATCGCAATTAAAAAGATGAATAGCGCCACACTAACCCATCTCATTCTGGATGGCTCTCATAACAGCAAGGTCTTCTTCGTTTTAACGGAAGATCTGTTAGATTCACCAAATTTTGAAAATATTACACACATATCATTGCAAAACACACACCTTGTGCTATTTGACGTTGCAAGTGCACTTAAATTGCCTCATCTCCAATATATCAGTATTGGTTTTAACACTTTCCGTGCTGGTTGGGAAGAATTGAGTTACAACATGTCTGAACCCGTACTACCTCAACTTAAAGCCGTCAATGTCAACCATCTGTATGTCAGTATTCCGGACCGTAAATTTCACAATATATACTTCAAACAATCACTGGACCTCTTTCCGGAGCCACCACACTGGATAAATGTTTCGAAAGATTTCGTTTCTGAAGCAACGCCAAAACTTCCTAAAGTCTCAAAAGCAAAAGGTGCTCTGAGGATTGCACCACCTAGCCTCCAGTTTCTTTACTTTACTCATATACCAGCTGCTGTATTCACCATGGAATTGCCTGTCTACATAGCAAGAGAACACAACCATATATTGTACTACGATCTGTCTGGTACTCTACTTCCCTCAAATTTTTCATTACATCTTGGTCTTGATAAACTCCAAGGATTAAATCTGAAAGGTTGTAATATCAGCCGTATGCACCCTGATCAATTTCATCATTTTCCAAGTTTAGTGTATTTGAATTTGCAAAAAAACAATTTGGACATTTTCTATTTTGCAAAGACAACACAAACAAACACCTCCCGACTGAAATATCTTGACCTAAGCTACAATCATATAAAATATTTACCAACTGACCTGATCAGCAGCCTGACCTCTCTTCAATCAGTATCCTTCAGAGGCAATCCCCTTGTTGAAATAACATTAGACATAAAGAAAAATATAAAATTGGAAATGCTGGACTTTTCTGATTGCACACTGGTCAATTTAACTGACTCGTTCATGCAACAGCTGGATGGTCTGTGGTCACTTCAACCTAACAAGACGAAGGTGAGGTTGAATCTATCAAACAACAGATTTGACTGCTCCTGTTCAGCTCTGGCTATGATCCAATGGTTCCAAACTACAAAAGTTGATATCATAAACAAGCAGTTCATCAACTGTACATACAAAAGTCATTCTGCTGTGATGATGGACCTTGATTTCAGCCAGATATCCAAAGAGTGCAAGACACCGACAAACCTTGTCATGATAATCGTTACTCCTGTAGGTTTGGTTTGTTTGCTTTTGGCATTAGTTTCTCTGCTCCATCGCTACCAGTGGCACGTGAAATGGTTTATGTACAAAAGTAAGAGAAAGATCAGACTTGCCATGACGAGGCATAATGATGATATTTTTCTTGAACGAGTGCAGTTTGATGCCTTTATTTCACATGACCATTCTGACGAAGATTGGGTGGAAAACCAACTGTACGATAACCTAACTGACGGTCATGAATTGAACTTGTGCCTTTCACGGAAGGATTTTTCTCTGGGCGCTCCGATTGCAGAAAACATTGCCCATGCAATTGACAATAGCAGAAAGACTGTTCTTGTTGTGACCCCTGCATTTGTGAAAAGTGAGTGGTGTCTTTTTGAAATGCACATGGCTATTGCGGTGAAAGGAATGAGTCACATAGTTGTTATTCTCAAAGAGGAGGTTCCAGTCGGAGACATGGGAAGAACTCTACGAATGATCTTGCAAACCATCACTTACATTGAATACCCGGAGGATGAAGCAGGACTCGATCTGTTTTGGAACAGACTTGCAACAGCTATTCAGACCTGATAAACATTTCACAATACATTTACATTATTTCAGTTTCACATCATTGGTAATAACAATGTGTTTACATTATATTGTTGAATGTCATGATTGCGGTTGTGGTTGGCGTGGTCCTTTAGTGCAATTTCAATAAGTATGAGTTGCCTGGACCACTTGCTACTTAGTTTCTAAGCTTCCTCTTATTGGCTGATGATTGGTTACAGTAGACGAACGACGAGTACTTACATTCTGCTGCAATTGGGCCTCAATGACTTCACAACAAGTCCTATCAAATACATTGAAATGAGGTGTCAATTTGCATTAGGCAACTTGTGACCTCATTGGAGAGAGGAGTGACACATCAAATGGCTTGCCACAACAACATTGCAAGTATAGGCTATGATGTCACTGACTGCTTACACGTCATACAGTTTAACATGGCATGGATAGGGCTCTGACCTCACAAGGAACATTTTAGTCCAATTCTGTAAGCACTTGAAGTTCGTCTACTGTAAGGATCAATCAGAGGATGTTAAAATGCTATGTAGTAAGTGGCCTTACATCCCGTACTTCTTGAAAGTGCAGTAACATTGCATTTTTGTTCCAAATCCTATATAAAATAAGTTGAAAATGTATAGCATAGGAACATTGTGGATTATATAATACCCCATAATGTTTACAATACAACATGAAAAAGCAGTGGATATATCCCATGTGGTATTGCGTTGTATACTCAATGGTTTGGTGTATACTCAATGGTTTGACCATTGTTGATGATGTCATTGCATTGTTTACCATTGTGACGTCATGGCCATGGTGACATCACAACATAGTGACATCATCAGTTGAGCTGCTATCTGTGCTCTGATTGGCTGATGCAACTGTTGAGTATTGATCTTCTCAGTGAAGTTCAGCTAAACTTTGAATTACAATATGGGGTATAAATAAGACCAAATGGTTGTATGGTGGTATTTTGAGATGTACTCCCACTCGTGAAGATATCCTGAGTCCTCTGTACCCACTCGTGCTAACGCACTCGTGGGTACAGAGGACTCAGGATATCTTCAACTCGTGGAGTACATCTCAAAATACCACCATACCCATTTGGTCTTATTATAAAAGCTAATAGATGTAGACAACGATTACAGGATTCAAACAGTATTGGTATTTGGTTCTAAAGGCTCATCTTTATTGCAACAGAAATGTTCAAAGTAGCTCATGGAACAATGCCTTTCTTTGTACAGGAACTTTTAACGAGGAAGTAGTGTAGCTATTGCCTGAGAGACAATATATAATATTGTTTTATTGCTTTCCCTGTATAAAACAGTTACTTATTTTGCTAAAAGTGGATTGTCTTACTTTGGTTCCTCTATTTGTAATTCACATGGAAAATATAAAGGTGTAAACGGTTCAGATAAATTAAAAAGGGGACTTTACAATGGTTAGGACCAGCATGACTGTGCTTGTGGTTTCTGTATTACGTGTTTGTTTTAAGAATATGTGTTTTTAAGAATACTTTTGTGGCCTGTATCAAAATTGTCTTTTTTCACAAATTGTTTTATAGTTCATCCTTTCATTTTCACCTCTACATAACCGTTATTGCCTCTGTTTACTGCAATTTCAACAAGTATGAGTTGCTTTGACCAATTGCTATGTGGTTTTTAAGCCTCCTCTGATTGGCTGATGATCAGATAAGGACCAATCAGAGGGGAGGTGAAGAGTAAAAGTTTCACATCCCCCCTCCTCCACGAAAGCTTGGGAGGGGGGGGGATAAAAAGGGAAATCATGTTTTCAAGAAGTTTTTATTCTTTAATGCCTTTTTTTAGGCCTAAAAATAAATCAGACAATATTTCTCCATTTTAAAACTTCCTGTTTTTGCACATCTTTCAAGTTGCACTTTTTTCAAGTCACATGTTATTCAACAGTCATCACCATAGGAATTAATAATCTCAAATATTAGCTACATATTGAAATCTTATCTTTATGATGAACCAAATAACAAAGACTATTGATGAATATTTATACAAAAATAAATTAATAGAGTACTTACAATTACATGTGTTTGCCATGGGTTAGATACTTCTTGCTATGTGGAAAGATAGCTTCTGAATGAACAATATTATTGAAAGAGGAAATCTATAGAAACCAGAGCAGGTATACTGCCTCCATATCCCCCATGCCCTACTCATCTACCAATACCCACTAGAATTCCAATTTTAGTTATGCCAAATGTTTCCACCAGGGGCACAATTGGGCATACATGTAAGGATGTGGAGACACCTGGGGGTGGAGTTCGCTTTTAAAAATAACATGGCTGCAGGCCAAAAGCACAGCAAAAAGTATTTGGGATGTGGAAATGGTTATGATATTTATTGATTTATGGTCAGATTTGACAAGTTTAGGGGGGTCTTTGAATGTTGGGAAAGGATGAGCATTGTGCATGGTGTGGTGTTTAAGATATTTGATGGACGCCATGACATGGAGACTAAAAGTAAAATCCCCCATAGCATAGCATTATGCTATGGGGGATAATTAACCTGTGAATAACTGTGAAGTTTTTATACAAGAGCTTTTCATTAGAATCACAGAAAGCAATGAAGAAAAAACTTCTTAAAATAACCAGAAATGAGACATTTGATGGAAATATAAAATTTGTACAATTACAATATACATATGTACAATACCATATTCAACATACAGTATCACTTTGTCTCATTTATTCTCGGCAACATTGAGACTTGGTCGCTCTGGTAGTGGGTCAAGTGGGAACATATCACAATAACTTAGAAAGGAAAAAAACATTTAAGTGAAAATAAATGGTGGAAGGTGTAGAGCATTGCAGATGATGTGAGGAAAAATGGAGAATAAATAATCACACGAAGAAAAATTGTGAGCGAAAAAGCGAGGAGAGTATAATTTCTTTCTGCAGTTCTGCAGTTCTGCAGCAATTCTGCAGGTAGCTGCAGAATTCTGCAGTTCTGCAGAAAATTCTGCAGTTCTGTAGGAAGCTGCAGAATTCTGCAGTTCTGCAGCAAATTCTGCAGTTCTGTAAGAAGCTGCAGAATTCTGCAGTTCTGCAGCTCCCAGCAGGATTTTTGAAGCTTTGTTACTTGATTCAGCTTATTGCAATGCATCTGCAAAGTTCAGACCTCTTTCACAAGGTCTTGCCTCTACCCAGGAAACGTTTGTTTGGGGGCGTAGCGGTTAAGGAGTCGGTGGGGGGGTTGGGGGATTTGGTGCTCGTCCCTTTCAGCAGCGTTTCTGAAAAAATTCTGCAGCAGAATATGTAATTCTGTAGGAGTTATGCAGCTTGGGAGGTTTTATGCATTTATGCAGCTAACTGCAGAATTCTGCAGGAAGCTGCAGAATTCTGCAGGAAGCTGCAGAATTTCACAAATTCTGCTGTCACCTGCAGAATTTCACCAATTCTGCAGCTGCCTGCAGAATTCTGCAGTTTCTCAAAAAATTCTGCAGGAAGCTGCAGAATTTTGCAGTTCTGCAGCATATTCTGCAGTTCTGTAAGAAGCTGCAGAATTCTGCAGTTCTGCAGCTCCCTGCAGGATTTTTGAAGCTCTGTTACTTCATTCAGCCCATTGCAATGCATCTGCAAAGTTCAGACCTCTTTGACAAGGTCTTGCCGCTACCCAGGAAACGTTGGTTTGGGGGCGTAGCGGTTTGGGGGTCGGTTGGGGGGGTCGGGGGTTTTGGTGCTTGTCTGGCCTAGCAGGGTTTCTGAAAAAATTCTGCAGCAGAATATTTAATTCTGTAGGAGTTATGCAGCTTGGGAGGTTTTATGCACTTATGCAGGAAGCTGCAGAATTCTGCAGTTCTGCAGCTCCCTGCAGGATTTTTGAAGCTCTGTTACTTCATTCAGGCCATTACAATGCATCTGCAAAGTTCATACCTCTTTGACAAGGTCTTGCCGCTACCCAGGAAACGTTGGTTTGGGGGCGTAGCGGTTTGGGGTGGGGTTGGGGGGGTCGGGGGTTTTGGTGCTTGTCTGGCCTAGCAGGGTTTCTGAAAAAATTCTGCAGCAGAATATTTAATTCTGTAGGAGTTATGCAGCTTGGGAGGTTTTATGCACTTATGCAGCTAGCTGCAGAATTCTGCAGGAAGCTGCAGAATTCTGTAGGAAGCTGCAGAATTTCACAAATTCTGCAGCCACCTGCAGAATTTCACCAATTCTGCAGCTGCCTGCAGAATTCTGCAGTTTCTCAAAAAATTCTGCAGGAAGCTACAGAATTCTGCAGTTCTGCAGCTCCCTGCAGGATTTTTGAAGCTCTGTTACTTCATTCAGCCCATTGCAAAGCATCTGCAAAGTTCAGACCTCTTTGACAAGGTCTTGCCGCTACCCAGGAAACGTTGGTTTGGGGGCGTAGCGGTTTGGAGGTCGTTTAGGGGGGTCGGGGGTTTTGGTGCTTGTCTGGCCTAGCAGGGTTTCTGAAAAAATTCTGCAGCAGAATATTTAATTCTGTAGGAGTTATGCAGCTTGGGAGGTTTGATGCACTTATGCAGCTAGCTGCAGAATTCTGCAGGAAGCTGCAGAATTCTGTAGGAAGCTGCAGAATTTCACAAATTCTGCAGCCACCTGCAGAATTTCACCAATTCTGCAGCCACCTGCAGAATTCTGCAGTTTCTCAAAAAATTCTGCAGCTGCCTGCAGAATTCTGCAGTTCTGCAGCAAATTCTGCAGTTCTGTAGGAAGCTGCAGAATTCTGTAGCTTTCTACAGAATTCTTCAGCCTCCTGCAGGATTTTTAGGAAACTGCAGAATTCTGCAGGCAGCTGCAGAATTGGTGAAATTCTGCAGCTTCTTGCAAATTCTTCAGCTAGCTGCATTGGTATAAACCCTCTTTCCTATTTACCTCAGGGGGGCGAGGCCCTGTAGAGGGATACTGGCATCCCACTGGTATGTACCAGTCGGATACTCCTCAAGGGAGCAGTTCTTTGCACTATTGGTAGGATGAATGTTTGTTTTGATTTTGCTCACTCACTTCAAACGGCCAGTGCAACATTATTTACCGACAGATCCTTTTGAAACTTTGGATTTAAATAGTATGGAACCTAAATTTTCGATTGAAGCATGATACAACTGTGTATCTTGATTAAAAGTGGTCGAAAAACGTAATTTTATCTCGATTAGACAATCGCGCCAGGCCAAGCCTATGAATTTTTAGGCCAAGCCTATGAATTGTTTGGCCTTAAGGTGGGATGACAACGTTGGGTACATTCGTTTCGCTGCTCCAAAGTGCTCTTGGAGTGGAGTAGTTTACTTAACTCCAGGTCATTCGTTTTGCATTTCCGGGAGTAGTTCAGAGTAGATCGGAAGTACTCCAAGAAACGGGGATACCCCATGACGTAGTGGTGTTTACATAAATAAATGACACTTCAGAAGCTTTGATTTATGGCTGATTGCTTTGTTTTGATGTGGATTGCTGTAATTCAATTCACACAATTAAGCCAATCGATCGACAATGCCAATTCCCGGCGTGAATTGCTAGTAGGAAGGGAATCCCCATAGCAAGGGAACCCCAAAATAATGACGTTCCTAAGTACTCCTTTTCATTCGATTTGGACCCAGTTTGGAGTAGTTTACTCCTGGAGTAGAACCGTCACTTTTTGGAGTAGATACGTAACTTCCGGAGTAGTTAGAGTAGAGGGAATCGAATGTACCCCATGATGCTTCTGTGTAGGCCTATGAATGGGGGGAACCTAAACACTCCGGGACAGCACTTTATCATGTAAAGTACGACAAAATTAACACTTCTATGAGGTCTACAGAAACGGCAGACCCCATTTTAGATAGCTGAGAAGATTTCCAGTAGTATAATGATAATTTGGTAGGTCTGTCACCAGTGAGAGTGGCCTTACAGATAAATACCTCTTTGATGATTAAAAAATATGGCTTTATTAAAGTTTTATTTTTAAGTGAAACTTAAAGGACCCCAGAATTTTGGCTGAAAAGCAAAAAGTGCTTATCAGGCTTGGACCTATTACATTAAATATTTTAAGAATAAATGTCTATTCTAATTTATAAAAGGTTGAGGAAGAGTTTTGGTTTGATGTTGGTAGACAAACTGCGCTACTTTCCATGACTGTCACACTAAATCGTACCAACACCCTAGTTCGGGCCAGAGTCATCCAATTTTGACAATTTTGATACCATTGGAATCGTCATTTCAAGACAAATCCAACGGTACCAAACATGCTGGGGTAAAAAAATCGGCAGCGGTTGACTAACTAATCACTGACGGCTTGGATTGTCAATGACTTGACTTGACTTTTCCATGCATTGACTGGCGGCGGCGGCTTTTGCCGACGGCTCCGGGGTCTACCTTGGGGTATCCCTCGGGGATGCCCCCAACCTTTTGGTATCCTCTGGGTGTGCCCCCCACCCTTTGGGTATCCGCATGGGAGCCCCAAACCTTAGGGTATCCCCAGGGTGCCTCCAATCTTGGGGTATCCCCTGGGTTGCCCCCACTCTTTTGGTATCCCCCACTTCTCCTTGGTGTCCCACAGTGTCTTCTCACTTCCTCTTTGTCAAAAGGGTATCCCACTGGGTCTCCTCCCTTCCTCCGTGTCAAAGTGTTATGTCAAGAGGGTATCCCACTGGTTTCCTCACTGTCCTCATTCTTGTATAGGTATTCCACTAGTGCTGGCGTACTATCCCACTGGTATTCCACTGGTATTTTGTATGGGCATCCCACTAGTACGGGGTTATCCCACTTGGTGTCCTCTAGGTCCTCGTACTTGGGTAGGTATGCTGGAGTATCCCACTGGTACGCGCCTACGTAGGTATCCCACTGGTACGGGGGTATCCCACTAGTTTCCTCACTGTCCTCATTTTTAAAAAAGAACTGCTCCCTTAGGGTTGTCCCACTGGAACATACCAGTGGGATGCCGGGATCCCACTGGTACGGTCCTTGCTACCTCAAAGATAGCACTGCTCATAAAACCTCCCAAGCTGCATAACTCCTACAGAACTGCAGATTCTGCTGCAGAAACTTTTCAGAAATGCTGCAGGGACGGACGAGCACCAGGTGACTGCAGAATTTGTGACATTCTGCAGCTTCCTACAGAATTCTGCAGCTTCCTGCAGAATTGTACAGCTTTCTGCAGCTAGCTGCAGAAATGCATAAAACCTCCCAAACTGCATAACTCCTACAGAATTACAGATTTTGCTGCAGAGACATTTCAGAAGTGCTGCAGTGACAGAGGACCAAAATTGCAGAACTGCAGAATTCTGCAGCTTCCTACAGAACTGCAGAATTTTGTGCAGAATTCTGCAGGTGCAGAAAGAAAATTAAATGTACTCGAAAAAGCTGAGAGAAAGCAAACATAGTGAAATGAAGTGGAAGGGGATGGATGTTTGGGGCTTTACGTCCTGTATTTATGCACTTGGTAGGCTAATTAGGGCAGGAGGAGGACACGGCAATGAGGCAAAGGATGATTGAAACAGCTGTCCAACATATGCCCAGGTGACCCGGCAAGAGCTGGATTCAAACCCTGGACCCAGCGATTGGCAGTCCAGCATGCTACCACTAGACCAACCTTCCCCCCTTGAAGTGGAAGGGGATAAACAGATGGGGTTAACCTGAAAGTACCAAAGGTATACTCAAGATTTTCTTCACCCAATTAAATTGACAACGTCATAAGCATATGCCTAACAAGGAAGTATGTACAATTCTGACACTTCTTTCTGTTTGTCTGAACTTTAAAAAATTATTTCACGGAAGAATAAAATGTTATTTGTGCTAATATGTTAGAGGTGATCAGTTAGACTCACCGTCATTCTCCTTCGAGATGTGGTACACGGCCGCTTCAATGGCCAGGATTCTGCTTTTGATGCTTTCCTTGACTGAATGTTTTCAATTTAATCTTGCAACTAAACCTATTGAATCATGTTGCAAAAGAATCGGAACCACCTTGAATTGTGTACGCTGTGGTTTGTCAGAACTACCACTCTCGCTGATGGACTCCAATATCACAAGACTGGATTTGTCCAAAAATGATATTCGGACAATACCCGATGGCAGCTTTGAACACATGACATCTCTGAAAATGCTGAATGTTTCTGGAAATCCACTGCAACACCTGAACAAAGAATCTTTCAGAGGTATGTTAGTCTTACTACTTTATTGTGTCAGAAGGCCAGACATAATTGATCTTTAGCTTCTCGGATATTTTTGAGGCACTTTTTCTAGGGTCAGTCGGTTGAAAGAACAAAAAAAGGTGAAATCTACATTTTTTATAATGTCAATTTGATAAAAATTGTGGTAAAGCTCAATTTTCTTTATCCGTAGACGGACAATCTGTTGGGTCGGTCGATCCGAGAAGCTAAAAATTAAAAAACTCTGGCCTTATCCATATTTTTAAAAACATATGTTGTGTCATAAAGTCTGGTATATAATATAATTAAATGGAAACAACAACTGTGCCTCACGTGCAACTTCTAAATCTGAGAGTTTTTTAAAGCATCGTGTTTGCTTTTTTATATGAATTGCAAATGGCCGTTGAAGCTGTGATATATTCAGCCAGAAAAAACTTGTTTTAGAGCAAAAAACAGGTTGGAGAAGAATTTATCTGTAGGCCTATACATATTCTTTTACTCTAAAGTTTGTCACGTCAAGCAGAGGACAGACGTTTGCCCAAATATCTCGGCAGCCACAAGCCCCACAGAAGAAATATACATACCTGTGTATAGCTTGGCTCATTTGTAATATGAATATCACATTTTTACGATGTTTTGGTGCCGTTTTTGTCCGATATTTGACAATTTATGGAAATGGCAGTCAAATTTCGAAAAAGTTGACATTTGTAATGCTGCCAATCTAACAGACAATGGGTAGTGACGTCACAAAAGTGCACTGCAGCATTACCCCAGACTTAGTCTGTGCCAAGTTGGTATTAAATGAACCTCCAATCTCATTGTGTTAATTTTTATGGCCTGTACAAACTATGCTAAATTTCTGTCTCAATGCTTGACGTGACAAACTGTACGTCAGTTGCCCGGTACTTATTATGAGTTCGCTTGTCAAGTTGCAACCATTTGACAGAGTTTTCTTTTGCAGAGAATGCAATGATGTAAATAATATATTCATTTCAATGGTGTCCATATGGTAATGGTATTATAATAGGCCTATAACGAAACAACCCAAGTCAGGGTCACTGAGTAACAATATCACGAGCTGTGGTGTGAATTAATATCAGTTGAGCCCGAAGGGCGAGAGTGACATTAATTCACACGACAGCGAGTGATATTGTACGAAGTGCCCTGACGCGTGGTTGTTTTGTTTTTATCACCTGGTTTTACCTCAAATTTTCAATTATAAAGAGGGCCTATTTTCTGCCATTACAAAAATGTAACATCACCATGGAGCAACAATGGATATGACGTCACAATCCTATTGTTTTGACAACACATTTCAGAAATGCTGCAGGGACAGAGGACCAAAATTGCAGAACTGCAGAATTCTGCAGCTTCCTACAGAACTGCAGAATTTTGTGCAGAATTCTGCAGGTGCAGAAAGAAATTTAAATGTACTGGAAAAAGCTGAGAGAAAGCAAACATAGTGAAATGAAGTGGAAGGGGATGGATGTTTGGGGCTTTACGTCCTGTATTTATGCACTTGGTAGGCTAATTAGGGCAGGAGGAGGACACGGCAATGAGGCAAAGGATGATTGAAACAGCTGTCCAACATATGCCCAGGTGACCCGGCAAGAGCTGGATTCAAACCCTGGACCCAGCGATTGGCAGTCCAGCATGCTACCACTAGACCAACCCTCCCCCCTTGAAGTGGAAGGGGATAAACAGATGGGGTTAACCTGAAAGTACCAAAGGTATACTCAAGATTTTCTTCACCCAATTAAATTGACAACGTCATAAGCATATGCCTAACAAGGAAGTATGTACAATTCTGACACTTCTTTCTGTTTGTCTGAACTTTAAAAAATTATTTCACGGAAGAATAAAATGTTATTTGTGCTAATATGTTAGAGGTGATCAGTTAGACTCACCGTCATTCTCCTTCGAGATGTGGTACACGGCCGCTTCAATGGCCAGGATTCTGCTTTTGATGCTTTCCTTGACTGAATGTTTTCAATTTAATCTTGCAACTAAACCTATTGAATCATGTTGCAAAAGAATTGGAACCACCTTGAATTGTGTGCGCTGTGGTTTGTCAGAATTACCTCTCTCACTGATGGACTCAAATGTCACAAGACTGGATTTGTCCAAAAATGATATTCGGACAATACCCGATGGCAGCTTTGAACACATGACATCTCTGAAAATGCTGAATGTTTCTGGAAATCCACTGCAACACCTGAACAAAGAATCTTTCAGAGGTATGTTAGTCTTTCTACTTTATTGTGTCAGAAGGCCAGACATAATTGATCTTTAGCTTCTCGGATCTTCTTGAGGCACTTTTTCTAGGGTCGGTCGGTTGAACGAACAAAAAAAGGTGAAATCTACATTTTTTATAATGTCAATTTGATAAAAATTGTGGTAAAGCTCAATTTTCTTTATCCGTAGACGGACAATCTGTTGGGTCGGTCGATCCGAGAAGCTAAAAATTAAAAAACTCTGGCCTTATCCATATTTTTAAAAACATATGTTGTGTCATAAATTCTGATATATAATATAATTAAATGGAAACAACAACTGTGCCTCACGTGCAACTTCTAAATCTGAGAGTTTTTTAAAGCATCGTGTTTGCTTTTTTATATGAATTGCAAATGGCCGTTGAAGCTGTGATATATTCAGCCAGAAAAAACTTGTTTTAGAGTGAAAAACAGGTTGGAGAAGAATTTATCTGTAGGCCTATACATATTTTTTTACTCTACGTCAGTTGCCCGGTACTTATTATGAGTTCGCTTGTCAAGTTGCAACCATTTGACAGAGTTTTCTTTTGCAGAGAATGCAATGATGTAAATAATATATTCATTTCAATGGTGTCCATATGGTAATGGTATTATAATAGGCCTATAACAAAACAACCCAAGTCAGGGTCACTGAGTAACAATATCATGAGCTGTGGTGTGAATTAATATCAGTTGAGCCCGAAGGGCGAGAGTGACATTAATTCACACGACAGCGAGTGATATTGTACGAAGTGCCCTGACACGTGGTTGTTTTGTTTTTATCACCTGGTTTTACCTCAAATTTTCAGTTATAAAGAGGGACTATTTTCTGCCATTACAAAAATGTAACGTCACCATGGAGCAACAATGGATATGACGTCACAATCCTATTGTTTTGATCTTTGTTTGGTTTGTGACATCATCGGGCATCTGAAATGCAGGTGATGTCATAACCATTGTTAAAAAATATTGCCCTTGAAGGGTGGTATTTTTTACAATATCATAGGCCCTGATATTTTGACTGTAAACAGTGATATTCACGGCCAACCAGGTGATAAAGATCCCTGACTAAGCCATGCTCAGAAGTGATGTTCAGAAAAAACAGTGAAACCGAAAGATGACGTTACAAACATAAAAAGGAGTTAATATTGTACAGGCGTTCATTTATGGTAGATTCAAAGTAGTTATTTTGCCTTTAAGTTTGATTAATCATAAGGAGAGTACTTTTTCCGTAGGATCGATGTTTAGAGAGCTTCCTAAATACTCATCGAGTTCATCACATTAGAACTGAAAAAATATATATTTGAACCTTCAAATTCTTGAAAACACTAACTCCGCACTACACACTAATGCAAATTGAAATTGAAATTTGAAAAATTTTATTTATACTAAACAAAATGGCGTACCAAGCATGGTAATCGTCGAGAAAGAGAAATCTTTGTAGGCCTACTAGGAAACTGTTTTTGTTGTACTGTATGTTCCTTGATACCTGCTACTAAGTCTGAAACCCGGTATAATTGTTCATACAAATTTCATACAGGCCTCAATTGTATGTAGCTTATCTTGCATCGGCCTCACAGTTAATCCTGTATTATATGTTTAATTGGCTAGAAACAACGTATCTATATTATATTACTTGGTATTTTTATATTTCCAGGTCTTGCTTCAGTTGAACAATTCACAATTGGAAAGGACTATGTCACCAAACAGTGGTATTCTGCCGAAATATTTTCTTCGTTGACAAATGTCACTGATCTCCGTTTGAATTGCCTTTACCCTGGCCATCTTGAACCAGGATTTGTACTGCATATGCGGAATATTGAGACACTGACAATTGGTCTGGATGGTGGTGCAGTGCTTGGCAAAGAGTTCAGGAGATTGAAAAGTCTGAGGGCACTACATCTTACAGCTAAATCTAGATTTCAAACTAAGTTTATTGTCAAAATAAACTTGACAGAGGCATCACTAGCATCAGTGCCACAAATCGAAAAACTTACAGTAACCTATGTATTGAAAAACATGACACCAACTGCACTGAAGCCTCTTGAGAACTTGAAACAATTAAGACTGTTGTTTAACTTGCAATTTCCTGTAAAACAGGCAATTACCGCAGTTAAAAACATGAAAAGTGCAACACTGACCCATCTCATTCTAGATGGCTCTCATGACAATAGTCCCTGGGCTATAACTAGGGAGTTGGTGGATTCACCCAATTTTGACAATCTTACGCTAGTATCTGTGCAAAACACAAACCTCGCGAAATTTGACCTTGGAAGTGTGCTTTCATTACCTAGCCTTGAATATATCAATGGTGGTTACAACAGTTTTTTTGCCACTAAGGAGCACTTGACCTACCAAGGCCCAGCATTGCTGTCTACAAAAGTCAAAGGTCTCAGCATGAATGGCATGTATCTAACCATAACAGACCGTAAATTTCAGAATATATACTTCAAAAAATCCCTGGATTCCTTCCCGAAACCGCCACACTGGATTAAAGTTCCCAAAGAGTCTATTTCCTACGTAGCACCTGAGTCGGTGAATATCTCAAATGCAAAAGCTCTTCTGAGGCTTGAACCACCCAGTCTCCAGTTCGGTTACTTTAATCATGTGCCAACCACAATATTATTCATAGATAATTATGAAACATATGAAGCACGAGAAGACAACAATCTAATCTACCTTGATCTGTCTTATACAGAACTTGCATCAAATTTTTCACAAATTAGAATTATTGGGCTAAACAAACTCCAGGGATTAAATCTAGGGGGTTGTGACATCCGTTATGTGCACCAGGATCAACTTCGACTCTTCCCAAGTTTAGTATTCTTGGATTTGAAGAAGAACAATTTGGACATTTCAAATTTTGCAAAGGTCACTCAAGTGAGCACGTCCAAATTGAAATGTCTTGACCTGAGCTACAATCATATAAAATATTTACCAACTGACCTGATCAGCAGTCTGACCTCTCTTCAATCAGTATCTTTCAGGGGCAATCCCCTTGCTGATATAACATTGAACATACAGAATAACAAGAAATTGGAACTGCTGGACTTTTCTGATTGCACACTCGTCAGTTTAACTAACTCATTCATGCAACAGCTGGATGGTCTGTGGTCACTTCAACCAGACAAAATGAAGAGAGTGAGGTTGAATTTATCGAACAACAGATTTGACTGCTCCTGTTCAGCCCTGGCTATGATCCAATGGTTTCAAACGACACAGGTTGATGTCATTAACAAACAGTCCATCAAATGTACTTACAAAAATGGTTCTGTTGCCATAGTGGATCTTGACTTCGGCGTGATATCAGAAGAGTGTAAGACACCAACAAACATTCTGATGATCATTCTAACTCCTGTAGCCTTGGTTACACTTCTTCTAGTAGGAATTGTCCTAATACATCGCTACCAGTGGCAACTGAAATGGCGTGTCTATAAGACAAAGAGAAGGATCAGGCTTGCCATGACGAGGCATAATAGCGATATTTTGCTTGAACAAATGCAGTTTGACGCCTTTATCGCACATGACCACGCTGAGGATGACTGGGTGACAAACCAACTGTACGATAACCTTACAGGAAACTATGAATTGGAGCTTTGCCTTGCACAAAGGGACTTTTTGGGAGGTACGCCGATCGCAGAAAACATTGCCCACGCAATTAACAATAGCAGAAAGACCGTTCTTGTCGTCACCCCTGCGTTTGTGAAAAGTGAGTGGTGTCTTTTTGAAATGCACATGGCCATCACAGTGAAAGGGATCAATCACATAGTTGTCATTCTCAAGGAAGAAGTCCCAGTTGGACAAATGGGCAAAACCCTTCGGATGATCTTGCAAACAATTTCTTATATTGAATACCCGCAGGTGGAAGCAGGACTTGATCTGTTTTGGAACAAAGTTGTCAGGGCTATTAAGTCCCAATAAATATTTCAAAACATTTCAATTTGGAGGAAATGGGGAGAATGGGCCATGTAGGGAGAATTAGGCTACTGTGACTTCAGTGGGATCCCTTAGGTTAGGCAGGAGATCACCATATTTTGTACACTACAACGTTTCGATGCTGAGTATGTAAATTAAATTATTCGTGGATATCCCAAAGTTATACACTCTTGAACAAAATGCTGGATTAATTTGGATTTTCAAGGTGTCAGGACTTCAAAGTTCTAAAATTGGTGATTCAATGTGTGGAATTACAAAGAATTTTATCTTTTGAAAAATATATTGGTAAGAAATCGACATTGAAAATTAAATTAAGCAATTATAATTTGTTTGTTTAAAATTAATTTACCGAAGGGAATAAGATGAATAAGAGCTGAGGAGCTTTACATTATGTATGATATGTATAACATTACACTTGGGAACCGAAACTACACAAGACTTCCCTGTTTGCATTATATATAATAATGCCATATTATTTAGAAGTACTTTTTATTATTATGCCATATTATTTAGTATTTTTTCAATTTCATCGAGAAGCATGTGTAATTTGATGTTCCACTTTCTTGAATAACAAATAATTTACTATCTCTTGTGTCTAGTGGAGCATTGGGGTAGAACTCCCTTCCTGCTAAAATCAAAACTGCCCCTCACTTGCTTATCTTTTTTAATGTAACTTTTGCCAAAGAAAGGCATGATTTTACAGATTGGAATTTTGAGGATATTCAATCTGCTTAAACCATTTACGCTTTTTCAAGGTGTTGTCAAAAACATGTCCAAAAAGAATGTTCTCTCACTTATTCACAAAGCAAATATAAAGCCACCGTTTCAGCCTTGTGATACCAAAGATAATCATTTGTACTAAATTCTATTACTTATTGGAGATAGACATTGACCACGAGCGGAAGTACCAGTCACTGATAGTTATGATATATCAGCTGTCTACAAGTTGACCGCTATTTGCTGCTTCCTAGGGCTAAATTCGCGAGCTCCTGTGAGCGGTCAACAGAATTTCGATCTCTGGAAGAAACCAGGACAGTGTGGAAGAAACCAGGACAGTTCCATCATTTAGTGATGATCTAGCTTATTTCCAAAAACTCTGCAAGTGTCTAATCTGACTTTGGTTGGCTTCGATTTTAAGCAGACAGCTTGTAAATACCAAAATAAGTTGGAACTATTTTTTATCAAGGAGGATGTATACATTGTAGCTCACATATATTGCCAGTATAGAGGGGGCCACTTGTGGCATGGACAAGACATTTTGCTAAGTGCAAAACAGCTTTTATGAAATTGTGAATTATATTGTTGTCCTAGTTAATAAATCTTCATAAAGTAACAGAATAAATACAATTGAGCATTTTTGATATCACAAAGCAGAAACATTGGCTTTGTATGAACACGTGAATAAGTGAGAATGCATTCTTTTTGGACCCTTTTCTGACCACAATTTAACATGCACTAAATGGCATAAGTATATTGAATACCATCAAGCTTCTGATGAGTAAAATCATCCGTTTCACAGGCAAAGTGTATGCTAAAGTTTCAAAACTTTCTTTTTGTCTCATGATTTCCAAAAATTTTCATTCAAACCAGTGGACTGGATATTTGCCAGCAACCATGCTCAGTGAAAGTAGTTTGGCGTAGTAATATGGACAGCTGTTGTGCGACCTGATCTGGTGATCAGTCCAAAACAGATCAGATTATTGTTAACCCAATTCGATTTTCCAGGGACTGTCAGCATACTGCTGCCACTTGACAGTCCCGAACAGAGACAGGTATATCAGGGCTTGTTAATCAATTAATTCATCCATATACTAGCATATGACAAGTCCCAGAAATGCCCTGAACAGTGGACATGTGTGTTTCGATATATTTGTCACAGATTCTATCAAATTTGACAGTTGACTATGTAAAACATTTTATCAAAATTCACAGTTATTTTTGGATGTTGTTAGTTCTATAAGTTGCAGATTCTTATATATTTTTTATCTCATGTCTAACTGCTAAAAGCACACATAGTAACAAACAATGTGTAACAGTTTGTGATCATACTGTGGTTGTATTCTAATTGGAATTTGTCATATAACTTTGGAATAGGCTCCCACTAGCTTTGTAATTTCTTCAAAATATGCAAATACTATAAAAGAAAAAATACTTTGCATGCCAGAACATTATCAAAATAAGTGAGATGTACATGGTCAACTGTTGCTTTTGCACCATATCTGTGTGTTATTCGCAAAATGGCTCTGCTCCTGCAATCTCCTAATTCGAATTGCATAGGCTTGTATTGTCTATATACAATTATGGACTTCGGTTGAGGTCAATATCAGGTTTTACGAACCTGACCGGTGATATTCACCGAGGCCGATGGTAAATGAGTATATATCTGTAATTTACACGTCTCAGTTTGATTAAAAGCCAATAACATTGCGAAAACAGCCATGCCAATTTGCCGTCAAAATGAGCTCTAGTTATAGTAATGCTATTCTGCTATATGCCACCCGACTGTCTGTTACTGTGTTACTGTCCAATAGGCCCACTTGCCTGAATTTCATTATCCAGATTTCAAGTAGTTACCATCTTTCCCACGCAAGATGATAGTTATATACCACTTCAAGTGTATATTCTCATGTGCTAAAATTTTCAGATCTTTGCCCATGTTTTAACAATTTTCCGATTTTTTTTGGGGGGGGTGCTTCTGGGTGTCGTGCTGCCAACCCTCACCGCCAGTATGTCAATGGATTTCACATGCTTCAGAATAGCCTGCTGAATAGCCGAGGGTATGCTGCTAGACAGCCTATGTTTTCTTCTTCTAAACCCTGCTTCTTCGCTTTTCTATTACTCTTTTAGAATGTTTTTTGTAACTTTCAAAATAAAATTTTGCTCAGCGACTGAGACCTTGGCTAAGAGGGCTGCACTATTGATCTATCTATTGATCTATCTATGGATCTGCCTATCTATCCATCTATCTATCTGTCTATCTATCTATAAAATTAATCTATGAAATTGTTGTATTGTGTCATATATATTTCTCTATCTATATAATATCTATCTATCTGTCTATTTATGTATCTATCTATTTTTATATCTATCTTTCTGTCTATCTATCTATCTGAAGAATTAGTGTACTGTATTATTTCCCGAGAATAAAGAATTCTGACCTGTTGCCTTCAGGGCTGCCAACCTTCAAATGAACTGAGGAACATGAATGTGCAACAAATACAATGAAATGTTGTCAAACAAGAAGGATTAAATGACAGACAAAGAGATTTAAATTAATTTATCTGTTACTTATTGTTACCAATGCTACTAGATATGATAAGCACTAAATCAACTGGTTTTAAAACCATAACTGACACAAACAAAATATTTGTAAGGCCAGTGACATCACATGACCAAGTTGAAAGTTAATTTTGAAACTGTTAGGACCACTAATCTGCAAACAGCTATAAATAAATACTTGCATTCATAGCAACTGGGTGTTCTATGAATTAGTAATTTTTAAGTCATATCTCTCCAATCTAAAATGGCGCATAACACAGTCTACATAGGTTACTACGCTGACCACATGAACCGAGGCACAGCAAATTCAAAGTCATACCAAAATACAGGTTTGAAAGCAATAAGAATTGACAATTTTTTCAAGTTTTTTCAAAAGTTTTATTTCTCACAGTTCTAAATAATAATATACATACATGCATGCATATCTACATGTAAAAATAAATATTTTCAAATCCTTAATGCAGGGTTGCTGGATTTAAATCATTTGATTTAAATCATTGATTTAAATCATGATTTAAATAGCTCAATAAAATTCATGATTTAAATCAAAGTTGTGATAAAAAGGCTTAAAAAAGCACAAATAAAGCTGGCAGTGATATATTACAGCTTGTAACCTACCATTTAGCAATACTCTTTTCATAAATATGTCCAATGACATATCACACAGGCCCCTAGTGTATATATATATAAGATATAAGTTTAGATATACGATAATATATTTCTGATAAATATATCCTAGTAGAATGACTACATACATGTAAATAAAGATTTTAACAATTTTATTTCAATCATAGCATTCTCATGATTCTCAAAACAATTTCATTGCTACAATGAAAAACAATGCCATGTTCTGCAAATGCAGCACTGTCCCCAAGGCCCCTACTACTAAACTGATATCAAATACATTACATGTGAAACAATCGACAGGCATAGTGAGACTGAGTGCTGAGACTGGTGTTTTAATGTAGCAGTTCAGTTCCTTGCAGAGTAGGGAAAATGATGACTCGCATTGACATCCCTTTTCATCTTTTAGAAGGTGTAATTTTATTACAAGTAAGTTGCATGTTATGAGGGATGTTCAGTGAAAAAGACATTTATTAACACATCCGTATCAAAATGTGGAACCGCTGTCCTAGCTTACATTATGATTATTATAATTAATACATCACCTGCCCTGATTTCATAATTTTGCATTATAATTTCTCTAATTTAAACAAAATTATATATGCCTTATTGGCATCCATAATTCCATATATGTGTTATTCAAAATATGTCAATGCATAAATTTTAAAAATTAATAACTGTTGGTGAAATTGATCCAGAAAATGAACTTTTCCCATTAATGATTTAAATCCGATTTAAATTAAAAAAATCCGATTTAAATCAAATAAATCCGATTTTTTTGATTTTTTAATAAAAATCAATAAAAATCGCAACCCTGCCTTAATGTCTCGGGTGACGCAAACATATAAGCCACACTAATATAGGCCAATTTGGAAGGAAATTCAAATGTTCAAACAAAAGAAAACAAGAATATTCTAGTTGAAAATGTAATGCTACACAGATTAAAGATACATATGTACAAGTTTCTAACAATATTGGATTTTTGGTAGTTTTTTATCGGTATTAATTCAATAATTAGGAAGTTCTTTAATTAGAATAATGTTATTAATTTTCTTTTTAAACAGATTATAGCCTATGTAAATTTTGGGAAAATTCAATAAATATGCTGTAGTCCAGAATTTAGGTCCTGTAAATCTTTTAGATTTTTGCGTGATTTTTTGAAATCTCATGAATGGTAAACGAAATATTTTCGAAGCTCTTGTATGGTGTCTATGCATTACTGAATTTAAATCAAATTTGTTTGAGCAACATAAAGGCAAAATATCATGAAAAGCTTTATACATGAAGTTCATAATTTGACGAGAAAAAAATTTGGATAATGGTAAAACTTTAAGTTAAGTGAGGCTTTCAAAGGACCAAAAACCTTAAGTCCGGAACCAGAAACATTGTAATTAGAACAAATATTTTGTTATTTGACCTATCATAAGAAAAGAAAGGTCAAAATGACAATATTTCCATTTTTAGAATAATGTTGTAGAAGGTGCACCAAATGCTTGTATACTACCATAAATAGAAACATGCTGATACACAAAAGCCTTATTCACTGCTTTAAAAATATGCGTAACACAGACATAGGTAACTATGGTAACTTATTCACTGCTTTAAAAATATGCGTAACACAGACATAGGTAACTATGGTAACTTATTCACTGCTTTAAAAATATGCGTAACACAGACATAGGTAACTATGGTGACTTATTCACTGCTTTAAAAATATGCGTAACACAGACATAGGTAACTATGGTAACCACATAAACAAGTTTACATAAGAAATTCGAAGTCGTACCGTAATGTTAATCCGAAAAATTAATGAACAGGTTGTGTCAAGGAAATCCCCAGAAAATGTAAGTCCTGCTCCAAAATCATTACATACTTCCTTCTCGTCATTTGACCAGGTGACCAGTTGTTTTCATGCGGACAAAAAGGTTAATTGAAAATATTTGCTTTTTAAAATGATTTCATTTTCATCTAGAATACTATTAGATACTTGTGTTCACCGAAACAAGCTGTCATTTAGAAGCCAGAAATCTCAGTTTAAATGATGTGTTACACAAAAAGACACCTGCAAACTTTCTCATATCAATACTATACACCATCGTCAAAATATTAGCTCCTAAACACAAAAGATGCAGTTTTTTTTTGTTACACAGGACATCACAAAATAGACGATTTTTTTTGTATTGTTCAAATTCTTTTAAATTTACAATTCGTGAATGGCCAGAACCACCAATAGGAAAATTTTCCTTTCATTCAGTGAAATAAAAGTCTTTAACTGCTTTCCAGATCTAATTATAGCCAAGTTAAGCCACTGTTTTCCAAAAAAAAAAAAAGAATCTGTTGAATCAATAGGTGGCAAAACGGCTGCTAACAGTTTTGATTAAGTTTATCATAATGTGGAAAAATAATGTGGTACATGTTCTAACATGTTCCAAATCCATATTCACAGGCCAATACCTGTACCAAATTTCATAACTCAAAAGAAAAATTAAGGTCACAAATGGACCGTTCAAGAATGACGAAATATGGCTGCCAGAACGGCTGCCACAAAATGGCCTTCATCTTGAATTTATCGTCATGTTCCCATCAATACCCACAGGCCAAGACCTGCAAATTTCATAACTCTTAAGCAAAACGTTAAGGTCACATTTTTCAGTTCACAAATGAAGAAAGATGACTGCTAAAATGGCCGCCATCTTGGATTTCTCAATGTTCCCAATCCATATTTACAGGGCAATACCTCTACCAAATCTCATAAATATAAGCCAAATATTAAGGTCTAGGATTTCTGAGAAAGCGGAAGAATGACTAAAAATAAAAATTATTGAGCACCTACCACTCCAAGGCGACCCCCAGTCCAGTAATACAACTAGTACTCCCTTCATGTCACCCCCTCAGAAAACATACAATTTTAAAAGTACCTCCCCTGACCCCCAGCCCAGCAAAAAAAAGAAAGTTTTGCAAGCACCCAATGGGCGACCCTCCGGCTTTGTAATATATAAAATTTTAACCTCCCTCCGAGGTGACTGGCTAGAAATATAACTAGCAAAAAATTAATTTTTGCGAGTACTTGCCCCTCCCCCAAGCAGACCCTCTAGGGCCTTGTAAATATAAAATTTTAAAAGTACCTCTCCTGAGGTGACCCCCAGCCTAGCAATATAACTAGCAAAAAAAAAGGTTTTTTGTGAGTACCTGCCTGAGGTGACCCCCCCCCCCGGGAAAAAAGTTTGCCACCTAAAATTGATCTTGGAATTGGTTTTTAGAGTAGTATTTTCCTACCAAACCAACTATACAAAAAATTAAATTTGAAATTGCGTTACATTTTAGACTATAACTTTTCCAAATTTGAAGGGATTTTCAACATTTTCCTTTGAAATTTTTGTCACTAAATTGTCCCTCGTTTATCGAGAAGCTTTTCGAAATAACCGAATAACTGGTATAGCCTCTTAACTACAGACACATTTGTTTTGTACACTCTATTACAGATGATTTCATGTTTGTAGACACTGATCAAATATTTCTAAAAAATTGGCAAAATTTCTGATCTGACCTCAGAAAATCCTACCAGGAGTTTGCGCAAGCTGCCCATAGCATGTCACTTTTGTCAGTTTGCTTGGAGCAAGTACTGTTTGCTGGAAAAATGATGTCATAAGTGTGACCCATATACTGCTAAGGCTAACTTGGTATATATCCACATCATGCCTTGACCAAAAGCATTGGTCAACGATTCTGAATATGGAACAAAGAGGAAATGAAGATTGATAGATGGATGATTGGCACTTTTTGTCCAGTATCTATTCGCTAATTAGAATTTTGAATAGAGGTAATATGGGAGTTTTGCCCAACGGGGTTAGACCGAAAAATGCTGGCGTGTCTCAAGCAGTTTTGAGTCAGCCTTTGTCGGACTACAATGGGGTATCAATTTTTCACATAGAACCACAAGAGGGTATTAAAAACCTGCATGAAACCAAAGGGGTATCAGTTTTTGACAGAAAGTTCTAACAAAACTACCAACCGCCCCCAACCCCAGTCATAAATTCTTAATGGTCCCTTACACTGTAAATTTCGAAATTCTGAGTTAGCTCAAATGATTGAGTGAGACGGTGGCACAATTTGTTTGAGCATGATAGCTTGCTGTTTTGAGTTATGATAATCTTTATGTTCTTATAACTTGCAAACAACAAGCTATTTTGGCTCAAAGGAATAGTGCAACCATCTCACTCAATCAATTAAGCTAACTCAAAATTCAAAATTTACAGTGTAGGAAAAGGAGGATGACCCAGATGTATGGCTAACATTTATAAGTCCCATTGCCTTGCTGACTGAGATTACACAATCACCTAAAAATGTTATACACAGAGTCTAATTATGTTAAGAAATGTTAATAGGCTGAACGCAGGTCATTGGATCTATTTGTTTAAATCTCTGCCATAATAGTTAACTGTACGTGCGCAAAAACTCCAAATTGTCCAGATGCATAGCATTGGACTTGGAGAAGGTGTGCACTAAACATGTATGAAACACAAACAGAAACTATCACTTGCATCTGCTAAAGTCAGTCCCAGTTGGTAAATCAATGGATTAGAATGCCAGGGTCACTCATGTAAAAGGCTATGTCACTTTTCAGGAGAGAGTGGTGTCATAGGCAGCACACGATTCACGTGTTGAATTTGGCCGTCGGCAGTTTATTACGCCGATTTGCAGACACCAATAGTGTGCATTCCGCGATACCCTGGCGGATGCAGCATTTTCCATGGTGCCGCCTCCCAAATTACGCATGAACTGAGGGATTACTTCCGTTTCGGCTCTTGCTGCTTTGGCCGGACTTTTCAGTTCGGAAAGTCGGTGAGCGCCCAAGGCGTACAAGGCACCATCGGCACTCAAAGGCAAATGGCTGGCCGGGGCAGATTCGGCAACAAATGAAAATTTTAGGAAAAATGATGAATTTTCTACCACCTGTGTCTACAATTATGAAATCATCTGTAATTGTGTAGAAGCTGTGGTCATTAGGTTATGCTTGTCAATCAGGATATTCTGGGATCTTGTACAAAACTGTAAAATACTTGTTATCCCTTCTAATGGTCAATCCATCTGCACAAGTTTTCATGTGGCACTTAGTGCCTACGTGGTTTGCAGCATGAAATTGATCATTTCCACACATAGCCTGCACACAAGTGTCAATTGGTCCAGAAACAAATCCTGGAACAAAAATATTTAGAGTATGTATAATAGGGTGTCCCATTTTTCGAAAAGTCACATTTTATGCTCGAAAATAGTCATTTTCGGGTCCCTCAAAAGGCCCTCCAAAGATGGTGGTGGGGGGGGGGGGGGTCTAACCCTCAATGGATTTGGCTGAAATTTGGTGCAGGAACTTTGTACATATAGGAGCACAACTGAGCCCAAGAGGAGCTTGATACGAAAAACTTTTCTAAAAGTGAGACACCCTAATGTATAATATTGGATTCAAACAAAAGGCATAATAAATGTATTTATTATACCTCTACCATGAAAGCAGAGCTATTATTGGCTGAGAGCTGGTCACATGTCAGTCATTGTGTCAGTCTATTGCCCTGCAATAGTTAAAAAAACGAAAAATCTAAAAAAACAATTAGTGGAGTACTTCAACAAAATTTATCCTATTTTATGAATGGTGGTAGTCATGTTTATGCCTTGATGCTTGACCGGGTTGAGTATGTGAAACTTTTTGAAACTCTGAAAAAAAAGGGCATAAATGCTGTCCTGCTGAGATGTTTAGTTTATCTGTACACCAACCAGCGCTTGAGAGTAACATGGAATGGACACACCTCAGAAACCTTTCTTGCACAAAATGGAGTGAAGCAGGGAGGCGTTTTATCGCCATTGCTGTTTGGGGTTTATATGGATGGATTGATAACACAGCTGAGGGAGTCGTCTTATGGTTGTCATGTTGGACCTTATTTCATAGGTACATTGGGATATGCGGATGATCTGTGCCTGCTCAGCCCCACAATCTGCGGATTACAGAACATGGTTGATTTGTGTACAAGGTATGCCGAAGAGCATCATATACTTTTTAATGGTACAAAAAGTCACCTGATTCGTTTTTGCAACAGGAAAAACTGCCTGTTTTGTCGTTTGACTAAAGCTGAAGTAAATGTTGGCGGAAATTTAATAGTCAATGAACCCTATGCTACGCACTTAGGACACATTGTGCGAGAAAATCTACAGGATGATATTAGTAGTGTGTACCACAAATTCTATAAACAGTACAATCTTTTTCGAACAAAGTTTGCAGGAGTGCCATCAATTGTGAAAAATAAATTGTTTGTTGCACACTGCTCGTCACTTTATGGAATACAAATCTGTGATCTTTTCAAATCTGAAAAAATAAGGACGGCTTGGAGAAAATGTTTGCGAGATGTGTGGCATCTACCTTACAGAACTCATTCAAGATTATTGCCTGCTCTGACTGACTCACTGTGTTCTTGTCACATGTTGGCAAAACGTTTCATCAAGTTTGCTTGTAACGTGCTCCAGCATAAGACAGACTGTATCAGATTTTTGTTTCGCTCAAGTGCTGATCTTTCAAACTCTTGTTTTTCTCGGAACCTATCACATGTGAGATCTGAGTGTGACATTGAGCTACTCTCGTTGCTTAATGTGAGTGTTTCCAAAAATGTGTCAAGGGTCCACACAGCCTGTGGCTCACGGTGCAAGGAGATTGGAACCTGTGCAGATGCTAATGTGATTAGAGAGATGACAATGATCAGAGATGGACTGAAAGACTCTATTTTAAACAAATTTGAAGTGTATGAACTGATGGTTGACATTTGTGTCAACTAATTCACTATGTATCCAATTAAAGCAATATAACTTTTAATCTTCCTATTTAAAACTTGTACACAATTGTATGAATAAAGATTATATATATAATTCTAACATTTTTTTTCCAAAATTTTTCCAAAAATGTATTTATATGAATTTTTTTTTTCCAAAATGTTTTTGTTACCAGTGTCTTGCAATAGTGCAGGAAAAAATAAAATGAGTGCATTAGTAAAAACTATAATAATTGCCCTGCATTAGTCCACAAAAAAGAAATCATGAAAACTAGTAATAGTGCAAGGTTTGTGTCTGCTTATCTATTCAGTATAATAAAACAAATATAGACTGACTATCTGGGGCATTGGTCAAATCTATTTCCCTCTCATGTGTGTAAGGAAAACTGTTTCCCTCAGCCTTCGGCCTCATGAAATAGTTTTTACTTACACACCCTCAAGGGAAATAGATTTGACTAATGCCGCGGCCCTCGAAATCAGTCAATATTTGTATAATATGTCACCGGAGAATACGAGTCAGCGACATTCACGTTTTAAGCTAAATTTCGAGTCATTAGAAAATGTCGATAACAGTTGGCCAAAAAAAGAAGCAATAATATTACACATTTGATGCGGTATTAAAGCTCTCGCAATTGCTTTGAAGAAATGCATTTTTTCTCAGTATGGACCCATGATGTCATTGCTCAAGACTCCATTGATTAGCATTGAAGCATATGTAAATTAAATACAAGCTGTGATGCCATAGGTAAAAACTGGCCAATGGCATTCCTTGTGGACAACTTCATCCTAGTAGGTATGTTGCAAAAAATGTTTAATCTGGAATTTCACATTGAAACTATTTTTATGTGACAGACACCTCAATAAAAGAAAAGTAGCCACCAGAACCACCTTAACATGTCAATTATTAAAGAAGTTATAAGCATTTTTGTAGTCCAAAAATGAAGTAATAATTTGCTATGTTTTAGCATTGTAATTAAAGAAGTCTGTGATCAATGATTGAGATCTTCATAAGTCTCTTGAAAATTAAGATAATTGAATGAAACTTTCAACAGATGGTTATCAAATTCAGTGTCTTTGGTAGACTAACCAATAACTTCATCTGCTATAGTTGGACCTGACTTTTAATGGCAACCAACAAACATGCGGTGAAGTACACCACTTATTTAAACAATAAATACCATTGCAAAGTTCTGAGGTAAATTCAATTAATGTGAACCAAAATCTAACACAATGCAAAGCATCTACTGTCCATTTACGACTTCTACTGTCAGTGAAAACAAGGATGGATGACTGGGGTTTTATGTCGCATATTTATGCATTTGTTAGGCTCCTTGGGACAGGAGAGTGTAACAAGGTATCAGTAAATAAATAGTTCTACTAATATTAAATCAGTGGCTTCATATATAGAGGCTCGGCTTTTCAGCCGGCCCACCGAGGCAAATTTTTAACCAAATGAGAGTGACTTTGGAAATTTAGGACTCATATAACTTTTCCCCTATCCATACAATTTCCTTCAAATTTTGCACTAATGAAGGTAGAAGTGTAACTTAAATGACCATATACCTCTAATCAATGGCCAAAGCTTACGAAAAAGCTGCAGCAAGTTGATATACACTGTCACTTTCAAATGCGTGCAGAAGACATAAATCTGAACGGAATTTCAAAATTTGAAGACTGGGATGTAAAGGATGATCCCAATAATATTCGCTATTGAAATCATTAAGCTGTGTTGATCACAGACATAGCCATAGCTATTTTTGTGAAGTACGTTTTCAAACACACCGATTTTTGCCAGCACATAGCAGGCAGAACTTTTTCTGGGACATTGCAGCAGATTGCAACATACCTATAGGAATCCTAGCCTATCAATTATGTCACGGCTAAAATGGCCAAAAACATGACAACAACTCTAGTGCAAAGTTGGGCAACTCCACGGGAGGAGGTTTGGGAAATTACGTCTGCTTGGTAATTTTTGTTTGAAGTCTGTGAAATACAAACACACATGGTTAATAAGATAACTGGCAATTAATCACATGTGCAGTATACAGGTGAACATGTATTATGGTGTGAACTGGATTTGATATGGTTGGATAACTTGAAAAACACTTTTGAGTGAAAGTTACCTTTTTGGAGTTTGAGATTTTAGCTACAGGATCTTTCGTCTAGTCTGCATCACACAGACTTCTTCAGCTGACTGAACTGGGGCCTCTTGAGTCACAGCTCCCCCTGATTGGGGGAGTTTGAACAATGAGGATAACACCAAAGTAATAGGAAGAGAAAGTTCACTATGGAAGAGGAAGGTCAGAGAAGCAATTGAAATCATGCAGAGGCAGCCCAGTCTCAACCGTGACACCGGATACCACCTGCCACCCATCTACAACACACTGTTCAAACTCCCCAAATCCACAAGGGGGTGGGTGAAAGCACAGTAAGCGCCTCAATATTTGGCCCCTATGACCTAAGAATTATTTTCATCAGAAGTGCAAGTGTAGTACATCAATTTTAACCTAATAACGTGTAGAATACAGAATTATGTTTGTCTAATAAATCAAGACAGGTATTTGCTGGGCTGCTCTGAACTACATTATGAAAGTTCCATGAAAATCTAGGTTTTTCTGCTGAAATGGACCATTGGCTTTTCGACAGTTTTCGCTGATGTGATATGGACAGTTTGCATGAACTGAGACAAATTCAACTTTTGAGCCTTGTCAGCATTCACTAAAATAATCTAAATTTGTCACTAAACATAGTATCCCTGCTTTATTCGTGACATACCAGACATCCAAACATCAGTCCCCAGACTAATTTGAACATTTTTGTGGACGTAATGGACGGACATTTACACTTTTTAGCCTGGTGTCCAGTGTATAAGTTAAATTCACTGTGTTTTTATTTTTTTCAGTTTCATACATAGGTAGAGAGAGATAGACATGCATTTCCATCTCAGTTGGCATGTTAGCTGGTCTTTAATTCATTTAAATTACCAAAAAATCAGTTGTGGACGTAATGGACGGACATTGATTTTAGCCATTAAAGCATCTTCTATCTTACAATCATCAGTGGCCGTTGGAACTTTTTTGCAGAAATTCATTAAACCAATATCATATCAAGGCAGAAGCACCAAATTTGGCTAATTATCACATAAAAATATCCTCCAGCCAGCCTTTTGAGCCCCTGACTGTAAATTTGCAAAAATATGGTTACAAGCAGACCTTTCTTTTGGACGTCATGGATGCCATCATCATCATATTGAAAAGTCAGCCAATGGTCCCTACAGAAGGCCAGGGAGGTACAGTAAACAGATAATGTCACCGGCAGAAAGTGAACTAAATATTAGGCTACAGCATTGCTGCAATAGACGTAGCTTCAGAAAAAGGGCCACTGGTTACATGCTAAAATTGACACATTATACCCACTTTAAAGGTCTGCCCAGGGCATGGTTTTATATGTATGCTCATGAAAAATGCCTAAATTTCTCAGATTTTCTTGTTGATCAAGCTTAAATACTGCATTGTTTCTTATTTACGCCAGAAATTGGTTTCTAGGACTCTAAATTTACTTTTATCTGATCAAAAAGCAATTGAGGCCTTTATTGTGCTTTCACCCGGGTGCTGTGACTCAAAAGGCCCCAGTTTAGATCAGCAGAGCAGGGCTCAGTATCCATCCAATCTTTTCTTGTGCAATTGCTGCGTCAATGACGCAGCACGCTGTCATGTCCTTAATACTGGGCGCAGCACCTTCTAACTGGTACCATTGTTTAGGAAATTTAATATCCTGCATTTTAAGCTAAGTTTGGACTCTGTACGACCATTCCTTCTATGTCAAAAGTGCGTGTGAAGCACTCGAGGTTGATGTCGGAAGTTTTGTTGACATGTTCTTATTCCTGGCATTTCTCAAAAAATCGGCCTGATAAAAATATTTCAAGTATTCAACATGTTTTATAATGGTGAAATGTAGATGTTTCGATTTTTTTTAGATTTTTCAGAGCCACAAATCACCCCAAAACCATGCCCTGAAGATTCTGTTATTTCACCCAAAGAAAGATGGCGATGGCCCAGACCTGAGTATCCAGACCTAGCCCCAGTTCAGTCAGCTGTATGATGCAGACAGAAGCTCCTGTAGCTAAAATCTCAGACTCCAAAAAGGTAACTTTCACTCATATGGATTAAAATGGAGTCAAGTTAGACCGAGGTCACAGTCTTCACGTTGCTGTAGGCAACGTAGACTGAGGACATTGCATTCACTGAGCACTCTTGAAATGTGTGCAACCAATAGGTGACAACAACAAACAATCAAACAAGATTACAAACAGAAAACAACTAACTGCAAACAGACAGCAACATGAGTGGTCATCAGGTTTAATCTCAATTGTTTTAAATACAATGGGGAGCCACAATTTTAAAGTGGGGGAAACATTCAGTTGCGAAGTTTCAAGCTACAGCAGCCTGCTTCAGATGCGAGCATGAGCGAGTTATCATCACTTTACAAAAATAATATCTGTAAATAAATCTATCTATCTATCTATCTGTCAATCAATCTATCTATCTATTATCTATTATCTAGTATCTATATTTCTATATATATTTCTATGTATATCTGTCTATATTTCTAGCTATCCATCAATCTATCTTTCTACGTATCTATCTATCTAATTTATAATTGTCTATTTGTATATTTGTCTATTGGTCTATCAATCAATCAATCAATCAATCAATCAATCAATCAATGTATGTATGTATGTATGTATGTATGTATGTATGTATGTATGTATGTATGTATGTATGTATGTATGTATGTATGTATGTATGTATGTATGTATGTATGTATGTATGTATGTATGTATGAGTAGTATATGGGGATTAACGAGCGCCGGAAGTGCCCTACTTCCTCTCCATTTTTTATAAGTAGGGCATTTTTTTCAATGTTTACACGCACCAGGATGTAGGACACTTTCCCCAATGTTTACACGCACCAGGATGTAGGACACTTTTCATGTAATGTTGCACCACCATTATATGTGACAAACTCTTTTTCAGATGATTTACCACATACCTCTGACACTTAGTCATCATGTGACTGTTTGCAATAACAGATTGCTTAAAGGGGATTACAACACTAACAGTATATCAGTCCCATTCTGGAGGGGGTTGATGAGACACCATATATTATCCTCTTCTACAATGGACATCCCACACCAGAGACAGAACTCAGGTATGGCTACTTAGATTTTCTGTAAGCATGACTATTTTCAGTCAATTAATTGTCATAACCAGTACATCCTTTATTTCTTTCAGAGGCTTCCTCGGATGTGTGGATTATAAGGAATACCAGGGTACCCAAGTCCGAAGTCATGTATTTCTGTCAGTTGGCTGTGCTTTTCAGTGTGATCCTTGCATCCATAATTAACATGTCACTTGGGAGTGAGTCCCAGATCTGGCTAATTTTGCTTTCGACATGCACAGGGGCAGTGCTTGACGCTCCGAAGATTAAAACCAGGACCAGACTTAGAAAACTCTCTACTTCTGTCTACGATTAATCCTTCTATTTTTTACATGTCATAATGGGGGACTCTCAAAAATATGACGCATACCTTAAGAGTTTTTATTATAATCCTAAGGCACCTGGAAGTTTCAGCAGTTACACCAAGCTATGGGGGGGTGTGAAGAATGACCCAGCAAAACCCAAAGACCTGCAGCTGGCTGATGTGAAAAACTGGTTAACATTACAAGACACACATCTTGTACACGCCCGACCACCAAGTCATTTCAAAACTCAGAGAACTGTAGTAGAGTATATTGATATGGAATGGCAAACAGATATCATAGTGATGACATCATTGGCTAAGCAGAATAGACCTTTTAAGTACATTTTAGTAATTATTGATGTATTTCGTAGATTTTTGTTTACAAGACCTCTCAAAACCAAGACTGCTACTGAGACAGCTAAATTATTTCAAGAGGTCATCGATGTCAATGGTAAAGCACCTGAGCAGGTATCAAGTGATCAAGGGGGAGAATATAGAGGGCGCCCTTTCCAAGAGATGTTGAAGACCAATCATATCAGCCATTTCCTGTGCTATGGACCCCATCATGCATCAATATGTGAGCGGGTGAATCAGACTATTGAGCATAGATTATACAAGTATTTCACAGAGAACGCCACAACAAGATTTGTGGATATTCTTCAGGACATCACATACTCCATAAACAACACCGTTCACAGCACACTTAAGAGAACACCTGCCAGTATTAACGAGGATAATGAGGCTCAGGTGTATCACGATGTGTATGAGAAATTTGTCATCCAGGCAGCACAACAACCCCTTAACTATAAGTTTAAAATTGGGGATCTTGTCAGAATTAGCACTGTCAGATCACCATTTCATCAAGGCTATAAAACAATGTGGACAGAGGAAATTTTTTCAGTATCAAATTTGATTCCCTCCCGGCCAGAGAGGTACAGGTTAAAGGACTTATTACAACACGAAATATTAGGATCTTTCTACCAAGAGGAGCTGCAGAGATCAACGGCTGATACTACAGAATCTGTAAAATACGTCATAGATAGGGTTATATCATACAAGACAGTGAGAGGTGTTAAGTTTGCTAAAGTACGGTGGTACGGGGTACCCCAGAAATTTGACACATATATTAAGAAAACTGATCTGAAAAATTACAAGAGAGTTAAGAGGTGAGAAGCAAGTAACAACATGTACATTCATATCTCTAGCAGTGACAGTAAGAATTTTTTCCAGACTAACAAATCTGACTCCTTCAGAGTCATTTTACCAAAAGCACTCCGCCTTGGGGATGCATCAAGGTACGAAATAGCCCTTATTTCTATTTACACACCATCTCTAAAGGAAGAATGTAAACCTCAATATCTTACTGTTAATATTGGGAATGTATGTGAGCCTAGTATAATTGGGGAGTGTTTGAGACCTCTACTCAGAAGGGTATTCCCTTCGGCCCTAGGTACCCCCAAAGAATTCACATCTCCGCACTACGTCACATTGACATCGCCTCATATCAGTCTCATTGAAATCTATTTACTAGATGAAAACGGGGTGGCCCCCTCATTCAACAGTCGACCTTTGCACATTACGCTTCATGTAAGAGAGTTATACTGAAACAAGTGTATAATATAACCTTTAAAATATTAACATGGCAGATTATTATAATGCTCTGACGGCCATTGACTACAAGGTTTTCCTTGAACATTTTAAACACCAGGCCTCTGGAAAACATAGAATAACAACACTCCCTAATTATCTTTCTAGGGGTGCTTTTGGTAAGATGGGTAGTCAGTCATTTGTTATTGTTGATAAGCCCCGCCCAGAAACTTCCACTGTTAGAGGGGATCACATGCCAAAAATAGAAGTTTATGACGAGAACGAGGCTTCTAAGAGACGTGCCGAGAGCGAACTTGAACGGGAACAGGCTATATCTTTAGGTGCTGTGCAAAAAACTAACCAGTCTTCTTCTAGCGCCCCAAGTGGAATGAGCGTATCAGTTGCTCAGAAGAGGAAAGCTAATCAAGAAGTCAAGCTTAAGGTCAAGAGGGCAAAGGATCTTTTTGATATCTGACCAGGTTCCTTTCTTAACTTTAAAAATCTGTTTGGTACTTGTCAGAATGGATACAGAGGTTCTAGCAGACAGTTTTGTAGCATACCCTGCAGAACTCTCTATTTTCTCACGACCTATTCAAATACTAGGAGTGACAGGAAAACAGACAGTTACATGCTATCCTGTTAATGATTACACAACTCAGGGGCCCATACAGTTCTGCCTGGCAGCGCACAACAGTCAATATATTGATTTAAAACATATACGACTGAACGTGACTGCCAAGATAGTGAAACATAAAGATAATGGGGCCCTTGAACCCCCGGCCGATAAGAAAGGCTCATGTGGTGTTGTAGCTAATTTCTTACACTCTATGTTCAGCAGAGTTGATGTCTCATTGCAATCCAAGCTACTTACACATTCGGATAATAATTACCCCTACCTGGCATACCTGAAAGCTCTGTTATACACAACAGATGGGGAGAAGAGTAAGCTGGATGCACAGCTATTTTACCCGGACACTCCAGGAGAGTTCGAGGGTCTTGAATGGAAAACGAGTAGTAATGCAGGGTACAAACAGAGATCTAAGTTTTTTGGCCTTTCCAGAGAGGTTGACATGTCAGGTAATTTAGCTTGCGATGTCCTTGATATGGGGAGATACTTGCCTGCTGGTATACCAATAGAAATCAAATTACATAGATCTTCCCCAGAATTCTGTCTGCTCTCGCCAGATGACAACCTGGCAACATCTCTCGGTTACAAGGTCATAATCACAAAGGCATCTCTTGATGTGCCTAAAATAAATGTATCCCCTGAAATACTAGTTGCACATGATGAGGTCCTTGGGAAATCACCAGCCATCTATCCCTACACAAGGACAGAGATAAAGAAGCACAACATAGTAAAGGGGGCGCATGACACAGAAGTCAATAATCCGTTTTCTGGAAGAATCCCCAGCGAAGTAATTGTTGGGCTAGTTAAAGACTCTGCACATCATGGTTCTTACGAATCTTCCCCTTTTGAATTTAAAACTGCAGGTCTGTCATCAATAAATTTATCAGTGGACTCCTTTGATGTGAATGGGGGCACTGTTAAAGTGGATTTTTCAGACAAGGCTGAAAAATCCAGTTACCTGGAGGCATACAAGACACTCATAGGTGTCAATGGTGTAGATGATACGGTCCCTGTAACTAGACTAGGTTTTTACGGTGGGTACTCTTTCTATAGGTTCGTCATTCAACCTGAAACTGGGGGAAATGATAATGTCCTACCATTGAAACAGAGGGGCAACGTTCGACTGTTCATGACCTTTAAATCTGCTGTGACTGAACCGATGACCATTGTTATGCTTGCAAAATTCCCAGCGGCTATAGAAATAGATAAAACCAGATGTGTCCGAGAGGTCTGATCACTTCGACACATACACTTGAGCAGTGGACAATACGATGGCTTCAAATGGGGAGGAATCGTGCCTTGTGCCTTTCAAGACACCTCTTTGCCTTAGTCTCTATGGCGCCAGTAGGTGTGGTAAGAGCAGACTCTTAGCACAGCTTCTCTTGAACATTGATAAAGTATTTGATCCTCCCCCTGATAGGATAGTGTTTGTCTACTCTATTTTTCAAGATGTTTATGAGGAATTGGAGAGAAAATTAGGGTCTAGGATCCATTTTATCACCACTACACCAGATGCTGCAGAACTGGAAACTTTTTATAAAGAGACGGGGCAGACAACCCTTTTGGCATTGGACGATAGGATGTCCGAGGTAAATGACACTACAAGTGGAAAGAATCTTTTGAGGCTGGCAAGTATCAGCTCCCACCATGCAGGAATAACTCTGGTTCTTGTAATGCATTCTCTTTTCCATAACACCAACACAGCCAGGGAGATAGCGCTGAATTGTCATGCCAATATCCTTTTCCCAAACAGCAGGAATTCTGGACAGATATCAAGATTTGCTGCCCAGGTCATGAGTGAAAACAAGAAATTTTTCCTAGAAAGTTTTAACTTGGCCACAAAAGAAAAGTATGGATATTTGGTGTGTGATACAGACCCGTCGTCAGATAACAAGTTCTCTCTACGCACATCTATTCTTCCAGGACAGGATATGAGGATTTTCCTCCCAAGGTAGAATAATGCAGCACATTAAAGATAATATGTCTTATCTCAAGGCACTAGCGTCTCTTCCAAAAAGACAGGTTCAGCACCTTCTACAGAGTTCAGATTCCCATCAGATACACTGCTTAGTAGAGATTTGCCATAATCTGATAAGAGGGGTCATTGAGCTTCCCCAGAAAGAGCTTTCCCAACTCAAACCTCACAAGGCTGTGATTCGTAAACTCTCTAAACAGTCTACAAAACTGAAAACTATGAGAAGATACCTCTTGAACAAGGCATCATCTGTCTCTCTTCTTGTACAGACAATTCTACCAACCTTGGAGAAGGCTTTAGACTAGAAATGGCAGAAGAACATGTCTTACTAAGCAGTGATCGTTACAAGAGATTGCTGGAACAAGCAACAACAAACAGCAACAAGATGCCATCGCAATTGGACGGTACAGAAGAAACCATCGATGACAGGCAGGGCAACCATAGCGATGATGAATCGTTTGATCTTGATGCCCCCTCTGACTCGGAGCCCCAGCACACACAAGGTCCTAGTGGACCCCCACCGGGGATTCCTGCAGACGACATACTGATAAGACGACAAGTGAAGGGGGAACCAGAACCCCCCACAAGTAAAAAAAGGAGGGGCTCTATGAAAGACAGACCATTACCAAAGAAGAAAACTCTGACCACAGTCAATAGCACAAACCATGGAAGCACAAGTAGACCTTCATCGAAGAAGAAAACCCCCAGCACAAACAAGGGAATCGTCAAGAACAAATCGAAGAAGACCAATTCTTTACACCCTATGATCCATAAGTGGATCTTTCTCAATAAACCAAAATGAACATCTCACAAACTCTCGGTATTCCTTTATAATATTCCGTATAACAGCCATAATGTAACACACAAGATAATTAGAAAGCTGTATATTATGTATCTGGTGGTATTTTCTCATGTATATATAACCTTAGTATCAGTGTACTACACTTAAGAAGACATACAAAGGGTTAAGAAATGTATAAAGTTTATTAAATATATGTAAACTTGTTCCACAAACTACTTACATTGTTGCTAAACAATCTGATTAAAATATATGTAAACTTGTTCCACAAACTACTTACATTGTTGCTAAACAATTGTGTTAAAATTTTATCTGAAATATATTTGTATACCATGATCCACAAGTGGATCTCTTCTTAATAAAGCATAATGAACACTCAGTCAATCATCGCTGTATTATACATATATACAACCTTGTTATGAACACACCCAGGAGAGGGTAAATAATTATACTCAAGTGTATGCAAACTTGTTCAACAGAACTGTATTTGTATTATTAATTTATTAAATTATTAATTTATTAATTTATTAATTTATTAATGTATAATACCTATATCAACATGATATTTGACAACTTGTTTTAAATGAGACCAAACATTATGTATAACCATACAAAATCACAACCTTGCTTAAATGGAATGTACTTATTCAACTTATATACAAATATATACAATCTTATCAGTGTACTTATATCAGGAATAAAATAATTAAAGTTAACCTGCTATTTACTTTCTTTAATGTCATAGCATATTGACCAGACTGGCAATAGCCATACAAAATCACAACCTTGCATAAATGGAATGTACTTATTCAACTTATATACAAGTGTATTATAATATATATCAGGAATAAAATAATTAAGTTAACCTGCTATTTTACTTTTCTTTAATATCATAGTATACTGACTAGACTCATAATATGATAAATGAACATGTCAAGAACTAGAAACAATATGATTGGCAAGATGAGCGGCTCGGCTTCAGCGATCTGCACTTCTTATTCCCCTCTCTGAAAGATATAAGCTCCATTAGCATATACATACATGTACACAATTCTAGTATTTCAGTGTAAGTCTCTAGTATTCAGTGTAAGTCTAAATTTTTGACACCTGCACATACATTAACAAACTGGATGGGATTGGAGGGGGACTGGACACCACTTCTCCCCAGAGGTGTTGATACAGATGGGGATTTTTTTGGTACCTTAGTTCCATATTTCGCGGGGGTCGTAACTTCTGTATTCTCCTCTTCATTCTCTCCATCCGACATGTCTTCTGTTGTGTCACCACTATGCCTCGACATGTCCTCTGTTGTGTCACCATCCTCGAGCATGGTCTTCTTAGGGGGAGGTGGTCTATCAGGTCTCGGTGGCCTATCAGGTTCTGGTCTATTCCTCCCTTCTTCCATCACTGTACACAGTAGGGCCTCCTTCACGGTGAGACCTCTACGGACTCTCATGATCTGAAATGCATTTTAAAATTATGGGTGTACTGTAAAGATCATCTTATCTCTAAATAAATGGGGTTACAATGTACACATACTACCGTCACCACGAACACTGTTACAAGTATGACAACAGATAAACTGCCTGTCCAGGCACCTCCTAAGGCAGCGCTGCTTAACCCCTGTAGGTCTCCGTGTAGGTCGCCATGTAGGTCTCCAGCATTGACCTCTGTCTCCCCACACACAACACCAAAAGGCTCCTCCCATTTGTGTTTGCTTTTGCAGTAGGTGGTCCCTGTCATAACGACCTGTCAAAGATAATAGAACGTCAGACAAAATACATATGATGCACATTTTGTAGTAACAAGCTTCCATGTAGACAATTGCATTAGTGTGATTCTCATGTTCTTTGGTCACTAAATACATAGCATTTCTGATTAATCAGATTGGTTCAGAACAACAGAATGTCACACAGCTGTATTAGGCCGCTATATGAAGAAATGACAGGTAACATAACATCCAGGCCTAAACAAACCTTCGGACGCACTTTTAACATGGAAGAATGGTCGTACAGAGCCGAAACCTAGCTCAAACTGTAGGAAATTAAATTTCTGACACATTGGTACCCCTTAGAAGGCGCTGCCCCCGTTATTAAGGCCTCCGGTGCGTATACAAACTTGTACTGTTTCACATGATAATCTACAACAAGAAGAAGAAGAAGAAGACATACCTCTGCCAGCATCTTGACAAGTGCCTCTCCGAAAGCCTCGACGGGTACGCCAGTCAGCCCAGGAGTCACGGAGCAGTCTGCCCGCACCCTTGTCTCACTGACGTACTCGCACTGACACTGGGCGTCTCCACAGGGGAACATTTACGCTTAGTTTCACAGAATAAAGTCTGGTAACAAATCGCAACTCTTGACACGCCGTCGGGTAAAATTCTCTAACACACTTTCAAGTCCTACAGAGGGCGCTATGTGTAATTTCGGTGGGGTTATTTTCACCGCGACACCGGAAGCGGAAATAAGCAGACGACACTGTGTGCGCAAAATATGCGCCACAACTAAACCATTGTCAAGTGTTGCAACGCTGAGGCATGTCGATTGAACGCAATTTTCGGACGCTATAAACGATGCGAGATGGCTAAAATAACGCTGGAAACTGTTGTGTTTCACTCAGGACTATCTGTAGTTCCTTTAATGGACAATGACAAGTCAATCAACGTCCGATTCGGCGAGAAAATCACCATCGAACAGCGGGGTATTACGAGAAATCTCTGCTTGGTTTGTCAAGGTCAAGGCCAATATGGCGACTTTCGCATTCTGGAAGATGGACAATTTTCGGACGCTATAAACGATGCGAAATGGCTAAAATAACGCTGGAAACTGTTGTGTTTCACTCAGGACTATCTGTAGTTCCTTTAATGGACAATGACAAGTCAATCAACGTCCGATTCGGCGAGAAAATCACCATCGAACAGCGGGGACATAGCGATCACGTGGGTATTTGAGACCGCAAATGCATTGTTTTGACATGTTTAATCGACAATATAGTCGATTTTAAGCAATATTATGGTTGAAATAGTATACTATGGTCTTTATACGATATATATCTATCGTATTTCGGTGTATGGAAGGCCCAGGCTGGTTGAAATTAGTGAAATCGACTTTGTTGATTGGACGCATTTGTTGTCAAATTTTGACAGGTGGCAGGGTTCGAAATTAGCGGGAGTCCGTGAGTCCGAGACTCCTTTATTTGTCCACGGACTCTCTTTGGATGAGAAGTTAGGAGTCCGTGAGACTCCTAAACTATTAATGCAGCCAAATTCACGGCAATTTGGAGCTAGGAATAATGGCAATTAGCCTTGAATGCAGCCCACTCAGTCAACCAGTGTCATCAACTATCCAATCCAATTAACACTTACCAATCCAATTGGGTTCAATAGGCCTATATAGGATTGAGGTACATTTGCCATCAACTGAATTGCAATCATCACATTTCAGCAAGCATCAGAAGTGTGAATGGCTGATTGGACTTCTTTGGTACTGATTCTACAGCTCTTGTCTCCAATGACACTTTTAAATTATGAAGCTCAATTTTCTATATCTGTGTGGTCCAATTAATTTTATTGGCAATTTTTGAAACTTTTGGTTCTGGAATTCTGGATCATGGTTGGAATAATATTTATAATTGGGAATTTTAATAAAACATATTCTTGTTTTCTATCACCAAGTTATTTTTATTGCTTAAACAATCAAATATAAATCAGCTGCAGATGTAATAGGTTGATACTCTTTGGAAAACAAAGAGAAACACATTTTTAAAACATTAACTCAAAAAAATAATCTGCCCTATAAAATTTGTGATTATAATAATGGACTCCTAAATCTTCAGACGGACTCCCAAATTTGTAAACTAAGGAGTCCGTTCGACTCCCATCAAATTCATCCTAATTTCAATCCCTGAGGTGGCAACTACTTTTGACAGGTTGTGTTAATGCTTCACAGTTGTTGGAATAAAGGTTTGTCGGTGTCATTTTACTAGGTTAATTTGTCCTCTATGAGCCATGAGGGCTATTAGGTGTGCTACAGCTGCATGTTTCTTCAAATAATTATCTATCATAACATAGTGTACTGGGGTGCCAGTCACTGGTACCAGGGTTGAATCCAGCTCTTGTCGGATCACCTAGCCTTATATTGTATGGCTGTTATTGAAGCAGTATGCTGTTTATGGTTGATTAGAGTGGCTGTGTAATTAGAGGACACCTCAAAGATTGCAACAGTCACCCAACATAGACTTGAGTGATAGGGTATGATTGAAATAACAAGAGCTGGATTTGAACCTTAGACCGTAGATAACAAATACATTTTCAGGCGCTGTATGGAGGTATCATGTGTACAGAGGTTACAAATTTCTCCAAATGTTGCTGCAAAGACTGCACAACTTACAGAAGTGGATTCGAACCCTGGAGTAGGTACACATTCTCAAGCGCCAATATAGAGGTATCAGGTTTCTTCAAATGTCATTTTAAAGACCTAGAACTTTCAGATGTACTGACATAAGAGCTGGATTTGAACCCTAGACCCCGATGGCAAATAGAGTAGGTTTACATTTTCAAGCTCCAGTAATTTATGCAGTGGAAATCTGAGTATGCTGAGGACACCCCACTGTACGTGTCAGTCAATAACGTTTTGCAAATTTCTAACTTCACAAAATACATAGACACGCACAGGTACTTCAATGTGAAGTTTGGTCAAATGTGTGAAAAGCCTGTGAAAGCTCAGATCAAACAGAGGCCTGTGTCAGTGAATAGATTCAAGAGACAAACATGTGTTACATATGATGTTTTGTTGACTTATACCGTTTTCCTATGGTAATTCAGGATTCAAAATAAGTGTTAGGCGGAGTGCTCTTATTTACTTATGTATCTTTTTGTAAAGCAAAAAATTAGTTGAAAATAAAAGGAAGGGTATTCATTATCCTAAAAATTACATGATCAATTCCAGGACACCCTTATATGGTATGTTGACAACTGTAACGACTGTGTAACGTGCTGTGAGTGGACAAGCCTTTTGGGCCTCATACGTCAGCTATGCCTCTGTTATTTCGTATAAAGAGACCTGATGGTCACTGACTCGGCCTCCCTTACACTCGGTCAGCTGAGAACTTTCGTCGTTGAGGTTACCCACTCAGGATTTCGCTGCTCCAGGCATTGCTTTTCCTCAAAAGCTCTTTCGTACAGCATTACTTCTCTTCGAGATTTGATTTCTCAAACTGAGAAATTAAATCTCCAACTACCGAGTGTAAGTCGAGCATATCTGGGGTGAATTCTGGCACAAAGGATGGCTGTTGCAAAATATCAATACTACTCAAAGGAGGGGCACGTGTTGAGATGCCAACCACTGTTTCATGTTGAACTTGGACCACTGCTTCACATGTATCTTCAGAAGTACCATGGGAGAGTCTTCATGCACATTAGGAATTTCACCCCAGATATTACAGATACTGCATTATACCCTACAGGTATGTCTTTATTCATATTATTCACTACAGTTACTATTTAAAGTATGGAATTATTGATGTGGTCACTTGTCAATGCAGAGGGTTTATCTTGCTTTGATTTTTAAGGATTAATTTCACATCTATACATGCAGTGTAAATTCATATTCATATATAACATGAATCATGCTGTGTAAATTCATATTCATATATAATAATAACAGTACAGTTACTATTTTAAGTATGTAATATTATTGATGTGGTCACTTGTGGGGTTGGATTAATTCCACATCTGTCTAGTTTAAAATAATTCCACATCTGTCTAGTTTAAAATAATCCTAAAGATAACTGTTGGTATTTAGTTATGTGTGATGTGTGCATAGGTTAAATTCTGATGGTGTTTTGGGGGGTTTATTACAGTGCGAGGGATTCGCTGTGATGTCCAACAGACTGCAGACCTCCTTCATGAGCTTCCTACACTTTTAGAAGTAGCTCTCGGAGGCGTAAGTATCAACATACTTTCTTAAGTGGTTTGGATGTGTGGCATATTCCATTACCATTACACTGATGTCCTCAGTGACATCAGTGTAATGAGGACATTTAAATGTATTTTGCTGTAATGAGGACATTTAAATGTATTTTGCTGAGGAACTTCTTGGGTATTTCACTTAGGATGTATTTTGCTGAGGAACTTCTTGGGTATTTCACTGAGGATGATACAAGTGTATTTACTTGTATCATCCTCAGTGAAATACCCATGTGTTACCAGTTGTTGTACACCAAAACTAAAAGAATACTCTCACTTTCAGAGCACAACTATACCGCCTACAGCTCCTGCAAATAGTGGCATAATACAGGATGATTTATTTGGGGGTGATGGCGATATGGATCTGTTCTCGGACGAAGTAATGGAGGAGTTCAAAGTCCACATAGGCAAAAATCTGTTTGCTGTGGCAAAAAGGGATCTCGAAGTGGTTGACGTGAGGGAGTTCTTCTTCACATCCAGCAATACTCTCCAGGCCACTAAAAGGGGGGTGTACCTCAAAAGGGAGCAGCTGGAGATTGTGGCCCAGACCCTTCGGGAAAAGCTGGCGAATATTTGGGGAGGCCTTGCGGGTAAACCACCATGCCACACCACACATAAGGATAATGCTGAATGTAAACATTGTACTCCTCGATATATCACACCAGAAGAAAAGGCTATACGAGCTCAGACCAGACGTGAAAAGGCACAAGCCATATTTGCTGCAGCTGTTGCTGTTACAAAGAAGAAGGGTCCAAATGCAACAGCTGCAGCAGATCCATCAAATAAAGATGCCGGAACAGTAGGGAAGGGGACTGTGACACAGGTGTGATGTTTCAAGAGACCTCATATACATAATTTCATACCCTATATGTACATATTTGTGAAATTGTGTACATATTTGTGAAATTGTGAAAATTGTTGTGTTTGTGAAATTATTGTGTTTGTGTTTCCAGACATTCGAGGACCCCCCTTTGAATGTTGAACTGCCTTTTCACTCTGTGTCTACCGCTTCATCCACATCGGGGCCAGACTCTCCGAGACCAGAAAGAGAAGATTCCCCAAGACCTCAGTATCAACCTGCACGACCCAATTACATACCACTCACAAGGGAGGGGTCTCAGGATGAGCGTAACACTGATGGAGAGGATGAGGCAAATGAGACAAGCGACGCATATGGGGGTAAGGAGAACTTGCCAAAGCCCATGGCGAGAGGGGCTTTGGCAAGAGCTCCTACACTCCCTCTGCGTAAAAGGTTGCTCATGCCTAAGAGCAGACCAGCTCGGTATGGTGGTAGTTCTACTGCGGCTAGCCGTGGTAGAGAAGGGAGCCTACCCCCAGTGGGGTCTAATAAGCAGGCCAAGAATCCAAGGAAAAGAAAGAGGGACATTGTCATGATTTCATCCTCTGAGGATGAAGCCCAAGATTTGTCAATTTCCAGACTAGAGATTGCAGACAAGAACTGATTTTCATGTGAGGCAGAGGGGGTTGTGTTAAAGATCTAGTTTAGCAAATATGATTTGATGTGCAGTTATACAAAAGGCTAGAACAGCATCAGGTGTTCTGGGTTGTTATTCTGAAGGTTGGTATCATATCTCTAGATGTGAAGTGCACAATCAATATGTATTGTTACTTATATCCTTTAGAATGATGGTGCACTAATCTAAAAGATACGAATGACGATGCCATATTGATTCAATATCTCTCAGGATGATTCCGACCTTTCAGAATTACAACCCAGGACACTGATGGCTTTCTAGCCTTTCTGTGTAATACCCTAAAGAAATATCCAAATTATACTGGAAAGAATCATGACAGAAGTTCTTCAAACTTCTACACACCCCTATTATGACAATTGACAATCATATGTTAAAATTAATATGGCATAGTTTGAAACTTGACATCAAAATATTGTCGTCAAGTTTTGAGACCTTTACCCCTCCTATTATGATTGTCATACCCCTCCTATTATGATTGTCAATTGTCATGAGACCTTTACCCCTCCTATTATGATTGTCGTCAATTGTCAAGTATGTTGAAATTAATACAGTATGGTTTTGAGACTTAGTTTACCCTCGGTAAAACTAAGAAATATTTTGAGGGTTACAATAATTCATAAAGTTATTATATCTAATAAGAAATTCTGGAAAAATTTAAAAAATTAGAAAATATTGATAAAAATTTGAAAATTATTGATAAAAATTTGAAAATTATTGAAACTTTTGAAAATTTCTGGTAATTTTTCAAAAGAAATTATAAGAAAGTATGAATCTGAGGGTTACAATATAGGTGGGGAAATAATTCATAAAGTTATTATATCTAATAAGAAATTCTGAAAAAATTAAAAAATTTGAAAATATTGATAAAAATTTAGAAAATTATTGAAACTTTTGAAAAAAATTGAAATTTCTAATGATACAGAAATATATAAACTTATCTGGGTATAATAGAAATGAAATGGATTTGAAGATTCTTGGAGAGATGCGGTCCTCCCTGAGCTGGTGATAACATAGAAATAACAAAAAAATAGCTTCTACTGTATCAAAATAGAATAGAACACAGTACTTGTAAGTTTGAATCAGCAGGAGGTCATGGTTGGAAATCAATAGATACATAAATTGGACTTTACTGAGTCAGCTTAGAACAAGTAGGGGCCCGTTTTCATTCAAATCTGACTCATTAAAGTCAAATTTGTGTATCTATTTTTCCGACCATGACCTCTTGCTGATTCAACCTTACAAGTACTCTGCTTAGGATTGCTAAAGATATCCCACCTGTCTTTACAGAATTTTACCACATTTGCATAATGTGGGTGGGTGGGTGGGTTAGAAATTGTATAAAGACAGGTATCTTTATGCAATCCTTCCAAACATTTGGTCAAAATTTAGTCAAAATTTTATATGTGGGTTTCAAATTACAGAGGGGTTCTCTATTAAGATGGAGATCTCTTATGTACTCTTTTTAAATCACTCCCACCATACATGTGTCAGTCACTTCTCTCTTAAGAAATGCGCAAGAATTTTAATCAATGAACTAATGTCACCTCTTTGGATATCTCTATTGTTTTCAGGCATTCCTCCCTAAAGCAAGCACATGTGTGGTGGTGGATGTGTAAGGTTTTTTTCGAAGTCATTGCTCCTTGACATGTGTGCCGCAATGTGCAGGGTAACAACCCCCCTCCTGTCACCGTTTCTGTGCCCATCAGGTAAGGTGGTGGTGCTGTGATGTAGTCATGTTCACCTACAGATCTGTGACCATATGTATGATGTTGTTAGTTCACCATAACCCTTTTCGATGCAAGCTTTCCTCTCTAATAATTAATAAAATCCTCCCTGGTATGTGCATAATTAATAAATCCCCCTGATATGTGTAAGATTAAATGTACATACTGCAGGTGGGGTCTGTGTCTTCAAAAAGCCTCTCTTTCCATTGAAGTCGGAACTGTCAAATCTTCACATTGAATAAGGTTTTGTTTCTTGGCTTCAAAACCCTATTTATTGTCCTGGGCTTCACAACCCTATTCATTGGGCTTCAAAACCCTATCCATTGGGCTTCAAAACCCTATCCATTGGGCTTCAAAACCCTATCCATTGGGCTTCAAAACCCTATCCATTGGGCTTCAAAACCCTATCCACTGGGCTTCAAAACCCTATCCACTGGGCTTCAAAACCCTATCCATTGGGCTTCAAAACCCTATCCATTGGGCTTCAAAACCCTATCCATTGGACTTCGGCTTCAAAATCCTGTCTTGCTGGTGATGGACTCCTGCTGGATTTTCCGGATTTTCCATATTCCCATGTTTCCCATATTTTCCATATTACCAATTTTTGTGTAACACTCTCTGCTGAATAGTCATGATGTGCTGGTTAATGCGCTTCTGCACCTTAGTGAACTTTGTGCATGGTATCTTTCTAAAAAGTTTGATGAAATTTTTTTTTTTCATAATTTTTTTTTTTTTTTTCATGAAAAAATTCTTAGTTCGACGATAAACAGCTTGGAGAGTGCAATCACCGGTTCTCAGAGCCCTTTAGAGCTTAATTAAGGTTATTCTGAGCTTAATTAAGTTATTCTGTAATTTAGTTATTCTGATTCTGTTTCTGAGTCTGATTCCGATTCTGATTCTTAATTATTATTAAATTGTCTTCAAAAAGCCCAGAGGCTTTGGAGCTTCTTCCTCTGGGCTTTTTGAAGACAAAGTCATCTCTATTTGAAGACAAAGTCATCTCTAAAGTTAAACTTAGAGGATATTTAAATTGTCAAAAGTCCTCAAATTCTGGAAATCGAAGTCTATGGATTCTTCCAACTTACTGTTCATGGGTGCTTGGTGTTGGTAGCGTGCTTGGTGTTGCTATAGGCAGCTAGTTTTTGCTCGGTCTTCCAACTCTCCCTGAAGACCGATTGAAGTATTTAAAATAAATATCATGTCTTATTCTGTACTTAAAATAATCACCATGTCTTATATGTCTTTGCTCTCCCTCTCGGCTTTGAACTTCTGGCTCGAGGCAGAAGTTCAAAGTCATCTCTTGTGTTAAACTTAGAGGATATTTGCATAATAGCAAATATCCTCTATTTCTGCACTCTCTAGGCATTGTATACTGTTGCTTGCTCCCTCCAATGCCCAAAATTGTCAAAAGTCTAGTAGATTTGGAAATCGAAGTCTGTGGATTCTTCCAACTTTCTGTTCATGTGTGCTCGGTGTTGCTATCGGCAGCTTGTTTTGCTCGGTCTTCCAACTCTCACTGGTCCTATGAGGAGGACCAATTCCGACACATTCCGACTTCCAATCTAAGTATTGTTACGAGTATTTAAAATAAATCTTCATGTCTTATCCTGTACTTACATAACACTCATATATATTTTGGTAACACCAAATAATTACACAAAATGTATTATTAAAACTGAGAGTCCCAACAGCATTCAAAAGTGTCCCAGCTAAAATCAAGCTCCTTTTGTCTTTTCCATACAACTGCAGCATTAACCTACAGTTGAGTATCAAGCTAGAAAGTTATCTGGTTGATACTGGTACTACGCTTATCTCATAATATTACCAACAAAACTCTTTGTGAGCCTCATATCCCACAGATCTCAAAGATCCAAACAGGGCTGTCCAGAGGGGACTCCTGGATCCAACATCTAATTATTTAGACGCATTACTTAAATGGTTAAGGAGAAATAGATGGTGAAAAGCAGCATTGTAACTAAATGATCTGTTTGGTGAACATCTAACAAAGACTGCATGACATCACCCCACCTCCTATCCTCTTCCTCTACCCTGCCAGGGAACGGTGATTGAAGGGGGCAACTACACTCATTTTGCCAGACACCATTCATGTCCAGGAGTAATCACTTCTACTAAAATGTTAAAAGGACTACAGAATAAGGATCTCCATCCATCCATGCATTTTCTGTAAAATTGTCGATAATAAAATAATCTGCTAACATAAGCTGTATGTGTTTGTCTTTATTTCTGTTGCAAATATTTATTTGACTATTCAAAACTACAGCATGCTGTAGCCATGTACTCTATGTAATGCTAATGTCATATGTTCACCAAAACATCTATATCAAAGCTGTGCGACATCACCCAACTACCTAACACCTACAAGGGAGCTGTATGGATGTCCAGGAGTTATAACTTCTACAAAAATATTAAAGAGTATCTCATTGTCAATAAATATTCTGTCAAATAAGCCATATTTGTCTTGTGTTTTTAATGAGAAAATAACAACAACTTATGTAAGTTAAAAAATATTTATTTGGTGAAAACATGTAGGAACTATTGTACAGTACTGATAATATATTAAATCTATACAAATGCAGTATTGTCAATATTAAATCTATACACAGAGACAAATGCCTAATCATAAGTTCTTTATTAACAACATGTTCTCTTGTTGACCTGCTTTGGTTTTGGAATTTCTTACCTCATCATTGGCAAACATGCAGATATCATTGGCAAGCATACAGACATATCAATTTCTAGGTCATGTCTTATCAGTCATGAAACTATACAGTATCAAATAATTCATAAACATACATGTTGTTACAGCAGTTTTGGTAAACATACAGTGAGATACATGCGGTTACAGCAGTTTTGGTAACATGCATATCAGAGTAGACTGAACCTTTAAATAGTAATACCATTACATCTTTATAAATATAATTGCAAGCCATATTATTACATACATAAACATACATAACATAACATTGAATAAAGTAACATTTCTGCCAGCATAAATAGAATATTGTCTTTCTTAGATAGTGTTCATCTCATAAACATCTGTTGGTTCCTCATATCTCCTTGACCACTGATAGAGAGGGTTATGATAGACTATTGTAGAGGTGTCTGGAAGAGGTGTGTTTACATTACGCCTTCGCAGTTTCATGACAAAAAAGACAGCCTGAAATAATAAAGGGGATATGTCTTTGAGACTTCATAAGAGCATAGAAAGTGATATATAAAAAAGGGGACTATCATAAGAGCACAAGAAGTGAGACCAGAAGGGGGCTATCAAAATATAAGTATTGGTACTTACCAAGGATATAGTGACAATAGCGATGAGCCCTGTACAAGCATAGTTGCTGATCACCATTGTGTAGAGAGTAGTATCAGTTCTAGCTGCCAACTCCACTTTTGTCACTGTAGAAGACTCTGACTCTGTGGTAACAGAGGGGTTTGGGTTTGTTTCCTGCCTGGTCCCGGTTTCCTCAGTTGTCATAGAGGTCACTGTTGTGGTAACAGAGGGGTTTGTTTCCTGCCTGGTCCCGGTTTCCTCAGTTGTCATAGAGGTCACTGTTGTGGTAACAGAGGGGTTTGTTTCCTGCCTGGTCCCGGTTTCCTCAGTTGTCATACTCTGGGCAGTTGTAGAGGTATTTGCTACCTCCCCCGTAGTCATAGGTGTTGTAATGGATACCTCTTCCGTAGACACCAACACCTCAGAGGGCAAGTCCCCCTCACCACACCTGACAGATATTTTCGAATTCTCTGTGTAAGTAGGACTGTTGTGTGCGCAAAAATTTGTGCCGGTCATGTCAACTACTGTCAGATAATCCATGACACCCCTACTGAAATTTGGTAAGTGCATTAGCTGCTCCCCTGTGCAGTCTGCCGCAACAGAGTCTTCACTCAAAAAAAAACATTTGCACGGACCGCATGGGAAATGTACAACCCCCATGGTACAGGTCTCTGTACAGAGTATGTACATCAGTGAAAATAAGATCTTTACATTCATCTTCCTGCTAAATCCCTTTTGAATTAGAAATAATCCTGTTTCACTTCAGTAATCCTGAGTTACTTCTCTCTTTCTATCTCCCTCTCAGACCAGTGATGGTGAGTAGTGAATATTTGGTCACACCAAGGACTCTGGCCTAATAAGATGTGTCATATATATAAATATCTATTTAGATTATCTTATTAGGCCAAGATATACAGCTAGTTATGTGGTTTCTGTATCCCTACTATGACTGGTGTGTTTGTGCAAGGGGATGGTGTGTCTTGGCAATGAGTTGAAAAGAATAACAAGCAGAAGTCTGAGATGCTATAGATATAGTAGGAAAATTCAGATTCTCTGAAATGCTTCACACAGCTTTCAACTGAGTAGTTTATGGTGTCTGCAACTGCAACACAGTGTAGATGATCACCTGAAAGGATACACTTCTCCTTTTTGAAAAGAACCCATGTGTACTGTTGGAGGGTATCCACTGATACTACTTGCTGAATATGGAAGGGTATTTTTTGAAGGGGGTCTGTGGCAATCTTTTTTTTCGGGTATGTGGATGTATCCATGTTGATCAGATCTGTGATCTCGGCCATGTGTGACACCCTGAGAGGTACCGATACACCTAAGATCCATGACATATGATGCATGACATTGGACCCTCTTTTAAACAGTGCACTGTGATTGATACACTCATCCACTGTATTGAAAACTCTACCTGGTGTAAAAACTGGTAAAAATGTGTGTGAAGTGGTACAGGCACACTCCTGTACACTGATATAGGTAAAAAGGTGTTTGGGCTGGTGCGGTTGCTCATGAAAGGTAAAAGAGTGGTCATGAGGGATGTGTGGTTGCTCATATAAGTAGTCAGATGTAACACTGTATCCCCTGTGTAGAGTATGTGCATGCTCCCCTCTGGAATGATAAACAACTTCATGCCAGGACAGAAATTATGTTGATCATGAAAGATAAACAACTTCATGCCAGGACAGAAATTAAGCTGGTCATGAAAAGAGTGGTTTGGCATGCCCTCTCAATTGCTAGTTAGTACAGTTCCCCCTCTTTGTTATACAATTCTATCCCTTAAGCGAACCAGAATTAACTTGACTAATGCATAAGCTAAGATGCTGAAGGAAACATCTATACAGGGGTTTTTTGGGGTCATATAATCAAATATTACAACTGTACCCTACTAGACTACATTTTCAACTTTAAATGGCTCATAACCCATCTAAACAGGGTTTCTGAGCCCCCAAAAATTAGAATATTGAATGGAACTGATTGACTCCCCCAAAAATTAATGGAGTAGTGGTGTACTGTGTTATACACCTATACACCAATAAGCAAACCCAAATTAGACATATCTCTGCTTCTGTACAAGCTAAAATGTTAAATAAAACATCTCTACAGGGGTTTTCGGGGTCAAATAATTCAAATATTAACAAATTGTCCCCTCTAGACCCCATTTCTACTTCAAATGACAGTATCCAGAATGAACACCACAACACCATATAAATAGGGTTTATGAAACCAGATATTCAAATATGAATGTAACTGATTGTCCCAACAGCTTTCTCTGTACTGAAGAAATGTTCAACCAGGACTATGAGGCTTACACCTGTATATATAGTATGTTTCTACAATCTTGAAGATAAATAAGTGTTCTAACACCCTTGCTAAAGGGTGTGTGGGGTGTCCCCCTTCAAGATTTAAAACCCATAGGGCACAGTTGTGTAGGTCCCCTTGACTAGGACCCTCTTGTTGAAAACTTTCTTGAAAATCTTCTTCTGGGGTCTGTTGAAAATAATTCCCTGAAACTTATCTCTAGATATCTGGTTGTATACCGGAAGAGTGAGAACTTTCAGTTGTCCGAAGATGACCTCCTTCATGACAGACATGGTGAGACACTGTGTGTTCTTAAAATGCTGTGTGATCCCTTTAAGTCTCATCTCACATGTCCCATCGTTACATATGTAGCTATAGGACTTTGGACCTGAGGATGCAAATTCCTGAATATATCTTCCAGGTGGTAACTCACTCACAAGGTCTCCAAGGAGGTAACCTACTTTGTAGGTCTCTTGGTTTTCCTTCTCCTTTATTATGACACTATCTGTATCAAAATATAGTAGGTCCCGACCTGCCTTTTCCAATATATTGAGCAGATGTAACCTAGCGTGGCTTGTGGTATAAACCCCCAAAATTTCGCTCTGAAACCTTGTGTCTGGTTCAAAACCATCAGAGCCTATGTAGACAACAATCATGACATCTTCATTGACAATTCTGAAATCTCGAATATCCTTTGTGGGGTCATTGACTAACTTTGCATACTCATCAAGTGTACGGACATAGACAGTGACCTCTTTGTTATTAGTTTGACAGAATTTCCCCCACGCAGAGTTCAAAAAAAGTTTGCTAGTGAAGCGTAGGCCACTGTTTAAGGTAATTCTAGACTTGTCTAGTCTCACACCCAACCTGTTGTAAAAATCTCTGATGTAAAGATCTTTCTCAGCCTCACTCTGTACAAAAGGTGGATACCCTGATGATTCCTCTTTCAAAGCTAAGAATGTGCTGACCAGCTCATGAAAAATGTTATCTTTTCCACACACTGTTTTGTCAAACTGATAAATCTCATGGACCCTTGCAATTTTGTACCCTCTAACAATTGCAGCTTTAATCTCAGAGGTTGTCCAGACGCCTGTTAAAGCTCTTTTTTTCTCACTGCACTTGCAGGTTCTGCCTGTCTCATTTTCAGCACATGTTCTGCAGAGAGGGAATTTTAACTTCCCATTTGAGCGTACTGGTAGTACACCAAGAAACAGGCCTCTTGGAGGATTGATAGTGATTTTTGCAATACCCTCATGTTTCTCAAATGTGTAATCCATATCATCCTGGTTATGTATGATGGTAGGGTGTCCGGATGGGTACTTTTTGCAGAAGTTGACCCAGGGGTACAAACTTTTTATGTCATAATAGCCTATTTTTTCACCAGGTTTAACTTTACAGTACAGCTGTACAGCATTTACACGGCCCCCATACAATCCGTCGCGTACCCGGAGATTTTTGGGTGGGGGTATGAAGTTGTTAATGAAGGCTATCAGTTTGGAGTTGGTCTTCTTCTGCTTCTGAAACTGACACCCCCAGATGGTCACAACTTTATAACCTAAGTCCCTAATTTCCTGAAGTCTTTTCTTTGTCTCACGGTTAAGTTGATAAACAGTCTTACCTGTCCGTACATCACGGACGCTTGGGTCCGAGCAGCAATTGAGACATCCATGGAAAAAACACCCTAGATGTTCTAGTACTATGTTATTAACTAGGTCAATCCCATCTACGTGATAATTTAAGGGTTGTAGCCTCATCTCACCAAAACTAGAATTCCTTGAATGTCGGACTGGGACTCCATGCTGCTTTGAATAGAATTCAAGCCAAATAATAGCATCTTCGCTATCATTGAACCTCCTTGTATAGCCTCTTGGGGGGGCTTTGGGTATATCAGATTTAACAAAAGTGGACTCTTCTATATCCTCTTCGTCAATGGGGTCTGTACCCTGAAATGACCAGTGCCCCCTCTTGAGGATAGCCTCCCCAGAACGTCCATCTTTGAGGTTCACATGATGATACTCCCTCATTGTCAGCTGTCTTATAAATTGCATTGTCAGGCCTGCAATTGTTGAGCAGGAAAAGGCATCAATCCCCTCTGACTTAACGGTGTGTCCCCCCTTGACAACAGATTCCAGGGAAGTTACCTCTCGTATCAAATCCCTGACTTTCATTGAACATTCCCTCAATATGGAGGTGTCCTCTTGTGTGTAAGAGAGGATTTCTTTGTCAAAATCAAAAATAGCCCCCTTTGCGACTTGGTCATTGTAATAAGACATGAACTCCTCTCTGTCCTTTGGAGCCATAAAATCAGGGTTAAAGTATGCCAGGTCTGGATAAGGTGTCACCTTACCAAAGCGAAAGTTTTGGTTAAACAAATAAGGAAACACCCCTTTCTTGAGTCTACCTGATAGCCCGAAAGCTTTTGGGAGATGTTTCAGTGCACACCCAAAAAAATTGAGTGAGTCTATGAACTTGATGTCCAACCCATTCTTAACAACCATGACCATCAACTTACCACCGTTAAAAGTAACTGAGGGGTAAATGCCATGTGTGATCAGCCATCTTAGGATAAAATACCCATCAAATTTGGCATTGTTGAAAGCATTTACTATTCTTCTGGCATTGATTGGATGAATCAACCACTTACAGAAGTCATCAGTGGCTGTATGTCCACTGAAAACCATCTCTCTTCTCAATGAACACTTTGAACAATGAGGAGGTATATTTATATCTGGTAGTGACCCGTCTTCTTGAGAAGATCTCTGTTTCCTTCTTCTCCTGCAATCCCCACACCTATCACCACATGCAAGACATGTGGAGTCCTGTGTGAAAGTGTCATCTTTACAGGAATCACAGGCTGTTTGAGAAACTATGAAGTTTGGTATGTGCTGTTGTCTCCCACATAAGTAATTTGTACATTTTGTGCATTTCCTACACATGGTACATTGTAAGTCGACAGTGCAATGTTTACAATGTTCTCTAGCTCTTGGTGTGTAATCACCACAGTTTATAACACTGTCTTGAGTGGTTTCACTGTCAAAAAAGATAAAACGTCCTGAAGTTTGCCTAGGCTTCAATGCTCTGTAATAGCACAGATGGTTGTTGTCAGGGGCATACTGGCTACAGCATTTACAAAAGAATTCCCCACATATGTGCTTTGAGATGTCCCTCCTTGTACGGTCCATAAGCTTCCCACAATCTGGACATTTGAAGAATGTTTCACATATTGAAGGTCTGGGGTTTCCCTTGCTAGGACCTCTCTTGTAAAACCTACTTTGTTTATGGGCTTCCAGACATTTCACACTCCTACACATCAGGTTGCAATCACTACACTTGAGAGAGATATGGCATGCACTCTCCAGCATGCACTCTCTAGTCAGACATGCAATACAGCTGGCATAGCATCTCTTATGGCGACTGTTGTGGGGTTTCATGCAAGTGGTACACCATTCTAGACCTTTTCCGAGGAAAGCATTAACATTGAGTATAGAATCAAAATGAAAGTTCTTAAGGTAGAGAAAAATTGTGTGTTTTCCAGGCTCCTCCCCTATGTAGATAACTTCGGAAGTCCCCAGAAAAAACTACCACCCTCACATTGAGATATCTCTCAAATTTGTACAACTCTCTAACAGGCACTGGCTGATCTGTTCCTACCCCCATTGCATAATGCATCTGAAGAGCCTGCCCCCTGATAGAGTTAACCCCCTTTGAATGTACAGACTTTGTATGTGTCAGAGATTTGAAGGTTGTGGGGGATTCTCTTAGCCTGGCCAAACATGTTAACATAGCTCTGGCTGCACATGTGTATTCCCCCTCTATAGGTCTAATATGGGACATGGATGATTTTGCCAAAACCATTAGCTGTGTAGATTCTGTATCAGTAGAGAACACTTTCGTTTTTCCTCCCCCTCTCTGGGTCATGTCTTTCATTATACCAACTTGTACATGGAAGGTGTGATCGATGTTAAGATTTTCATTGGAGTTCAAGACAGCCTCCACCCTGGATGAAATTAAAGGACCAGTGATTAGATTTGTGCTGTGCATGTGCTAGATATGAAAGGTTTATAACTAGAGTAATGAAAACCTTACCTGTCCATGATTGATGTAGGTGTGATCAAGTGTCTCGGTTGACAGTGAATGAAGATAGGTCTTGAAAGCTGATCATGAGAAATGCTTATCCTAGCCCTGTCTTGGTCAGAATACTTTTCAGTAGATTCCAGAATCTCTCCAAACATGTTGTAGAGGTCATCTTTGAAATTGGAGATTGGAGAGCCATGGGTATCAGGGTGGAACTTTACACTGTATGTGTTCTCCAGAACTGCATACTTCATATTCTTCCTAGTGGTAGTCTTCTGTATAGTATATTTCTTCACCTCTGACTGTGTGTCCTGAGGTTTAAGTACTTTACTAGAAGGAGCATTAAAACTATCCTGTGATGGGTGCCTTTTCTCAGCCATCCTGATTAACAAATGCTGTTTGCTGCTGAGAAGAGATATGGTAACAGTTAAAATGGTATGTGTATATATAGGGGTGGAATGTACCTCAATAACACATTACTAAGTCCAAAGGTATGTAGTAAATATTTATTCAGGTGTGATAAAAGAGTTTGTCACATATAATGGTGTGAAGTAGGTTATACCAATATTACCTTGAAAAAAGTGTCCTACATCCTGGTGCATGTAAACATTGGAAGAAAAAACCGCCCTACTTATAAAAAATGGAGAGGAAGTAGGGCACTTCCGGCGCTCGTTAATCCCCATATACTACTTGTATGTATGTATGTATGTATCTATCTATCTAATCTATCTAATCTATCTGATCTATCTCTTCACTGTCCAGCTATATTCACTTTGTATAAATGAAATGCGTCCTGAATTTGTTAAATGTGGTCCTCATCAGTCACTGTTCTTTGTTCACCAAGTTGTCTTGACAAGCAACCAATCAGATCATATCTTTTATGGATGGTTGGTGATGCATGATTGACCGATACATGTAGCACTAAATTGCAAAAAACAATTCACAGCAAACAGAAATTGTGAATCATGAACAACATACTGATTAACAGATATCAGTCCCCTTCTCTTCATCCTGGAACTTTCATAATTTTTGGTCGTAAAATGGTGAAAATTGGCCGATTTTGACACTTTAAAGAACAGGAATGTTCTGAAAATCGCACACAATACAGTTTAAATCATTTCCTATCCACCCATATCTTTAATTTTGATGGGAATAGGCCCTAAACTGCTGCGACACACTCCTGTGTCGCAAGTGTACAGTTCTCAGCCTGTGTTTTGTCTCCCATCCTTCTCAGCTACACTGAGAAGGTGGGTCTTCCTATCTAGAGTCAAGTAACAACATTTATCATCATTATTGAAAAATACTGTTTTGCCTTTCCGTGTTGGGAAATGTGGTGCAAAATGTAAAAGTACACCTCCTAAAGTGGTTAAGTCATTTTACTGATATTGTGTCAATGCTGAACATGAGTTAGATAACTAGTTTCAATTAACTAAGCTCATGTTACAACATGACATTTTTTTGCCTGTAATCCGGTTATAAGATAAGGTATATGAGTTAACCACTTTAGGATAACCCGTGTCAAGCATTCATACAATCCGGTACACCAATTATATATACTAGCATTATACCCGTTCTACGAACAGGAGGTTTGAAAGCCAAGGCATAATTTATGGCTTGATAGCATAAGTTGACACCCCTACCCCATAACTGAAGTGTGGCTAGGACCCTGGGGCATTATGTTGTTCATGTGAAAATGTGAGTATGCAAGTGTATTAGAAGAAGTGGAACACATGGGAAGGTGACACTTGAAAGGTGGATTTGTGTTTGAATCATAAATGTGAGACAATAAATGTCCAAATTGTAATTGTAACAGTTGATCTTGACACTGTGCGGTTCAGACATAATCCAATATTGGCAAACATGTACACCCATTGGCAAGCATTTACACCCATTGGCAAACATGTACGTCGATTGGCAAACATTTACGTCAATTGGCAAACATTTACACCCATTGGCAAACATTTACACCCATTAACACCCATTAACGTCGATTGGCAAACATGTACGTCAATTGGCAAACATGTACGTCGATGGGCAAACATGTACGTCGATTGGCAAACATTTACACCCATCGGCAAAAATTTACACCCATCGGCAAACATTTACACCCATTGGCAAACATTTACACCCATTGGCAAACATTTACACCCATCGGCAAACATTTACACCCATTGGCAAACATTTACACCCATCGGGAACCATTTACACCCATTGGCAAACATTTACATCCATCTGGAACCATTTACACCCATCGGGAAAAATTTTCACCCATCGGCAACCATTTAAACCCATCGGCAACCATTTACACACATCGGCAAACATTTACACCCATCAGCAAACATTTACACCCATCGGCAAATATTTACACCCATCGGCAAACATTTACACCCATTGGCAAACATTCACACCCATCGGCAAACATTCACACCCATTGTTTGTTTATGTCCCTCCCTCTTGGGAGTCCAGGGAGAACCAACAACCAACCAACCAGCAATGGAGGAATGTGAAATGTTTGGATGGTTGCTAGGGACTTCATTATGAGCTGTTGGTGGTTTGAGCATTTAAATGGAAAAATCAGACCCCAGGGAACCTATTAGGGGAATAGTTTGTGAGAATGACGGGCAAAGCAGGGTTTCTAAACTGAAGATGGGAACATAAAAGAGCAACATAGCTGCTTGACTTTTTGGCCCTGTTGCTAACCAACATCAATTATATATAGATGCTGTCAGTGGCTTCAGAGCTATTCACGGCTCAGTCTGTCTCGCACACAAACAAACACTTTCTAGAGTGCAGTGACACTCAAAATCAAGTTTTCACTAAATAAACTTGGCTTTGACTATTTACCTGATGTTAAGCAACTAGTAACATGCCCGTTCTTGACAGATACCAGTACCCTCCCAGGGCAAGCTTAAATGAATAGAAAAATCACTGATTAGTATTTTCAAAAAATAATTCACGCTCTTTTATAAAAACACAAGATGGAGCAACAGACGCCAGAAGTGAACTGAATATTCATAATATATTAATACTACTACTAATTATAATATTCATTGCTAAATGTAATAATTACATCTATTTCAATAAGTATTACATGAAAATCTCAATGCTTATCAGAATGGTAATTATGAGATAACACAATAATTATTAACACATGATTAAAATCAGGCAACATCATAATAACAGTTAAACATAGGCTGCACACCATACACTCTAAAAAAATCCAGACAAAATATAAGCCATATGTGTACCAAACTTTATCCACGTGCATGCAAGAGTGACCGAGTCTTAGCCCAAAAAAAGAATTTTTTGTAAAATTTTATTTCATCCGTGCATATGCAATAGTTACTGATTCTTGTCCTTGAAACAAACAAAGATAATTTTGATATTTTTTAGATTATTTCAAAAAGCATGGAATAGAGTAACGCGGGGAATGCAGCTCCCCTTAACTTCAAGGTGTGATTTTACCTACTTTTTGTGGTCAATTATTTGAATGCTTATGCTGTCAGGAAGGGATCACTTGACTCTACTTATAACTAGTGAAACAAATGTCTACCAATTTTAATAAAGGAGTTACAGCCATTTTTGTAAAAAATTGCATATGGCCTTCTTACCCTACCCATCGGGCAAGAAGTCCCCCCCCCCCATTTATAATCCTATGGAATTTTTTTTTGTGAGCACATTCAGCTTGAAAGTATTTCTTGGGGTTCTTCTATCATTTTTAAGGCATTCTATTGACTTTTTCTGAATTTCTGAATTTTTCGGTTCATACTTTTATTTTTTAATATTTTATGCCCTTTTTCAATTTCAGCCAATTTTTTTCTATTTTAATTAGCGATTCTATCAAGATTTAAGGTAAAGTACACATTATTAAATTGTTCCTGAAGCAGCTTCGAGGCCCCAGTGAAGGGGGCCTCATGCCCCATACCATTGTGGGGCCTCTCGCCCAAAACACACATATTTTAATTTAACCTCTATATTTTGAACTAAAATGCAAAAAACATGATCCAAATCATATTTATATGATGGTCATAAAGTGAAGCAATGCAGATATCCATTATACTTTTAAATATTTCCAAAGTCATTTCTGACAACCCCTTTCAAAAAATTACTCAAAGTTACAAAAACCATGCTTTTTTTTTTCTTTAATTTCTACTATGGTTTGGTGCTGTTTGCCCTGAAAATTTGTAACATCACCTAAAAAGTCTCTAGCTTCAATTCTATCAATAAGAAAACACACCAAAAATGTAAGTTTTGATATAACCCTGGAGGGGCCTCTCACCTAACCTGGGCTTCTTGCCCCGACCTACTCTATCTATCCATCAGACCATCAAAAGGCACAACTAGACCATACAGGCTATATGTGTAGTATTATGTACCAAATTTCATCCACGTACATTCAAGATAGGCTGAGTGCTGGCCACAACCCGAAATAAATTACAACTACTCCAGCAGGACGGAAGAATCAGCCACTACTTTACCCTTTCACACCTTTTGGCTATCTCTGAATCACTTCCTACCTTTACCTCCTTGGAACTACCTTTTAAAATTACATTTAAATTACATTTAAACAACACCTATTCAAACTCCATTACCCTTTTTGTGTTTGATTTCTTTGATATTGTGCCCTTTGCTAATTACAATTGTATTGGTAGCTGTTTTAATAGAGTTTTTAATATGAGCTAAGGTTGTTGTAAGGAGTCAAAGGTAGTTGTAAGGAGATTTTGGGTGGAGAGGAGAAAGGAGGGCAAAATAGGTATTAGGTAAACAGAGGACTTCTGACAAAAAAAGTTCTTGCTTTATTTTGGGTTATACTGTATGAAAGATTCTGTTGGCTTGACACTTTATTTTTCCAGCTACAGTGTTGCCACAAATGTCCACAATAAATTCATAAAAATAGTTGCTGACAGGTTCGTGAAGTGATTTCTTTCCTGTACACTTTTATCAATGTTCATCCATCATCATGTGTGAGGGGCAGTCAGGGTCAATCAGGTCATCCGAGGATTTCCTTGTCTATTGAAATCTTGGTAGACCAGTCGCTAACTTTTCGATCTCAACCTAGTTTCCCACTGAGGGAAATTCTCCTTGGTTACCCAGTTGACGTACCATCCGGTTTGGAAACATGGTAATTGACATACCTATAATCATTGATACTCCCCTGTAAGGTAGGGGACACACCGTGCAAACGCACTGTCTCATGTGCGCCACTAAGGATAGAAGTCTTCACCTTAGTGTTACCACCAACCATCACGAGGTGGAAAATATTGATTCTAAGTCTCATTTTTGGAAAATCATGCTTTTTTCAGGGCTCGCCAAGAGGGATTTACAGTATAAACTTCAAGTGAAATGTGCCACCTCTAAATATTTTAGAATGAGCTGAAATGTTACACACATACTCTCATATACCAACCTCGCCTGCAAAAAAAGTTAGGTTTTATCCGCAAACATTGGGGCGTCAGTCCCACCCTAACGGGGGCCCCATCCACAGCCTCATTGCTGTGCCATTCATAATTACACTCTAACAAAATTCAGACAAAATTGGTTTTTTAGATTCAAAATGGTTTTTCAAAAAACCATTTTGAATCTAAAAAACCAATTTTGTCCCGACATTTTTTAGAGTGTACAAAATATAATAAATATAAATTTGATACATAGTACTTACTTCTTGGGTAGAACGAAGACTCGAACATGATGGAAATATTAGCAGACCTCTGAGGGATGACAGGAATGTTGACATTCTGAGTGCACTGCTGGATGCTGCATTTCTTGTTGGTCTCATCGAACGACAAAGCATTCACGTCTTCCAAAGGTTTAGCCAGTTCTGCACACATTGCTTGTGTCGGGATATTCGAAATCAGTCGGAGCTCATTGCAGTTCAGCTGCAGTTTCTCATCCAGCCTCGTTGCAATCTTGAAAGATTTCTCTGGGGATTAAAATTTTACATCAAAACAATATTTTGTTGGTTATAGTGCCACCATCTTATTTTAGAAGCTAATACACTCCTGGGCAAAAAAAATGGACCACCCTGGAATTCTACTTCATTTCATTAGGCTTTGATTTTTACAGGATATACCCATCGGAAAAGCTTCATTTTCTGTCAGTTAATCAACAGAAGCATTGTCTTAATATCAAATTGCGTTTCCTCTTGACTTTTCAAGCAGAACAATTTTTTGGCTGCACTTCTTTACGACTTTGTGCACTGCAAAATGTGCATATTTTCCCATTGTTGTTTCAATGATTTTCAAAGCACATTTGAGTAACCAAATTTGTGTCATCTTAGATCAACATCAATATGATCCAAAAAGTTCACAATTTCATTGATATCTATATTTTTTCCCAGCCAGAACATAGTCGATATATTGATGCACAGCAAATACTAATGCTCACCTTCGCTGCGTGGGCATCAGTTTGTCATCCTGGAACAGCATATTTGTACATTTTCTATATTAGAAAAGCTTCCAAATGGTCGGCAGAAGGCACTGATGCATTCCTTTTACAGACTTAGATGCTTAGATTATTTTTGATACCTCACAAGAGTTCTTGAAAAGGCTCGCCGTACCATTATTTTTCCACCACCATATTTGACTAAGTATAGATTTCAAGTAATTTCAAAACTTGCGGGCTTATACTGATGTTAATCTAAGAAGATACAAACCTAGTAACGCTGGGGAGCTTTGGAAGGCAGTGAAGTGGGATGGGAAAATATGCACGTTTCGCAGTGCACAAATTCGTCAAGAAGTGCAGCCAAAAATCTGTTCCGCTTAAAAAGTCAAGAGGAAAAGCTATTTAGTGCTAAGACAATGCTTCTGTTGATTAACTGGACAGAAAATGAAGCTTTTTCGATGTATATATCCTGTTAAAATCAAAGCCTAGCAAAATGCAGTCGAATTCTAGGGTGGTCCATTTTTTTTGCCCAGGAGTGTATATAGTTTTAGATCATTTTGGCAGGTAATGCTAGGTATAGTAGCTTCGGATAAAAATAGAGCCCTTTTAATGATTCTGTGCACATTACATATGAAGAAAAGGCCATGCAAAATTTCTAAAATAAGGGTCACTCTTTTTTTTAATGAACCGCCTTGAATTAAAATTAAGTCTTCACATATTATCAAATGAAGCACATACCTCCACCTGTCTTGACAAGAAAGGTCAATGCTGTTCCATCGGTTGATGTAACTACTTGCGTCACAAAAGTGCATTTCGATATTTGATCGAAGTGATAAGCGGTGCATTTGGCATCGTCAGCACATTTCATAGCACAAGCTATTTCTTTGCTGGGCATTGCTGGACAAAATTCAAGGGTTGTGTTCTGCGATGATGGTGCCAGTGACATTGGAATGAATTTAAAGTTCTCTGTAACTGCTGTAAAAAAAGAGGGTTCAACATGTTATTACAGACAGAGTCCGCGAAAAGTCATTTTGACACACAGGACATTCGGGCAGGCAGATTCTGAAATTTACCTGCCCGAATGAAATTTTATCTGCCCGAAATTCCAATTTTAGTAGTTTCAATTGGTAATCTGTAGTTGATGCGCCCAAAAATATGAAGTTACCCCAAACCCAAATAGAGCATATGAAGATACAATGTTGAGGCTGATCTAACGTGGATAACTATATTTACAGATCTCATATGAGTGTGCCATGTCCCATGTGAAATCCGCAGAGATGACGTCAGTATTGGGATACTGAGGTCACTATCTGGGCACTCCCTGTGAGCTTTTGACACTGTTTTGAAGCCAAACCTCAAGTATTGATTCCAATAATAACAAATTAAGCTTTCCGGTTAAGTTCCAATAACTGATTGATTAATCTGTTTTCATATGTGTAATTGTGTATGTTGGTTTATTCAGTTGCAGCAGTTGAAATTGATATTTGGGCCATTTGGAACTGTGGCTGTGAACACCAGGGGAAAGGCCAACTCATCTGATCTGAGATGGAGGGTGATATTCAAGTACCATTTGAGGGCTCAAGACAAACATATATCAATTTGATAATTTCAACTTCCTCTAGTGGCACATGTCTGTGGTTTGTAATGAATTGCTTCATTTCATCCATCAAGGTGACCTACCCAACTCGTCCATGAGGGCATGTGGTTTTTCAGCCTTTTTTGTGAGTTCCAAATATAATCTTGTCATAATTGGCCTGGTCATGATTATTTTTCAGAGGAACAAGTGACTCACAAATGAGAATTATATTTTCTTGTACAACTTTTGCAGTCATGCACGGTGTTTTCAAAACATCAAACAGAATGATCAGTGCTGACCAACATTGCTGTTTGTAGAAATCAATGATATCAGAACGAGCCCTTTACAATGCATTCAAATGAACTGTCAATTTGTCATTACAGCCAAACACTTTGATAAAGAATTAGAGTGGACTATGGCACTGTGAAAATGGAACTTCATGACTCATGATAGCCGATGAAGTGTCATCTTCTCTACCTTCAACATGGGAAACATAGATGCAGTTTGATTTGTCATGATCAAGAGAATGCCATTTGACTTGTCATAACTGATTTTAGAGTGAAAATCAGATGCATAATCAGATAATCCTTTCGTTTGGCTGTCACAAACCAGTGAGATAAGTCTCCTTCAATCAAATTAACATGGAAAGTATTGGGTTTGATCAAGACAAATCAACAGCATGATGACACACGAAGTGCCATTTCCACCATGCCACAGTCCACTCTAATTCCATATCAAAGTGTTTGGCTGTAAGCAACTTGTGACCTCAGTGGTGAGTGCTATGACTCAGTCACCAACTTCGGTTAATAGCATTGCAAGTATAGCATATGACCTCACTGGTTGAGTATGGGTCATAAAGATTAACAAGACATGGACATTTGGACACTGGATAGGGACATGACCTTACAAGGAAGATGCTAGTGCCTTTCTGTAAATACTTGCAATAGTTCGACTGTAAGTATCATCTAATCAATAGCTCAAAATCTATCTTATAAGCATAGTAACAATACATGCAGTCATGCACCAAGTCACGAACACAACATGGGAGACTTCAGACAGCGGAAGAGCCACTTAATAATGAAAATGAAAAACAAGAGAATTCCGGTGCATCCTGTCTCTTGCTAAAGAATCTTAAAAATGAATTGGTTTATTTAGCTTTTGTTCTGTGTACTTTGGGACAACTAGGAGACAAAATTTATATTTCATGATCTTTGTAAAGCTGCAAGATTATTCTAGACCTGTCCCCAGTGCACACCACATTCAAAATGTTTGTCTCAACTGTGAATCAATATTCAAATCTTTTGAAAGTCTTTCAGTGCATATACATTTTTTATCTTCAAGCAATAGCAAGATACAGCTCAATAACAACGTACAGCTCAATAAATATTATATTCAAAATCATCTTTCATGGACATGAAGAAGAGTGCACATTTTAATTCCAACACGTGTCACTGATCTAAATTCTTGTCCAACTTATAGACCAGATATCGGTCAAATGCTTATAGCCCAAGTATATAAACGAGGGCAACTTCTAATGGGTCCACACAAAGGTTGATGACTACCTTTGGTCCACAATTCAACACAATTTATGCCTGCTACTTGGCGCCTCAGAGCTGCTCAGGTTTGTCTGAAGTCCCATCAGCACCAAATTGGTCCTTTTCCAGTAAACTTGTAATTTTCAATACCTTTGGTCAATTCTGTCTTTGTGATTTTCTTTGGACCCCTTTGCTTGTATATATGGTACACTGTAAAAAATGTCGGGAAAAAATAGGTTTTTTAGATTCAAAATGGTTTTTTGAAAAACCAAATTTCAATGCAAAAAATCAACATGGATTTTTTTTAAATCAACATGGACTTTTTTTTTAAAAATCCATGTTGGTTTTGCATTGAAATTTGGTTTTTCAAAAAACCATTTTGAATCTAAAAAACCAATTTTGTCTGAATTTTTTTAGAGTGTATGAGTCGTTTGCTTGCTTCCTGAAGTGTCAATGTTTTTCAATCAATACTAGGAGGCCACTCAGACCGACATCAGTCCCTTTTTCTCTAACAGCGCGAGATGTGGGGAGACGTGGCAGAATTTTCGGTCGTGCTTGAGTAAATTCAGTTCTTTAATGCGTATAAACTCCTCATCTTTAGACCTTTATCCCTGCTTTATTACTACAGAAAGCATACAACTAATTGTATACAGTGGTAATACACACTTCAATGTTTCAGTTTCAACTTTCAGGGCAGTTGTTCCTCCATAGGTTTTAATTTACTTGTAGTCGACATATCGAACATATACAATGTTAACTAAAAGAGCTATTTTCCGACTAGACCGAACAATTGGATTAAGCTTGGACAGTAAAAGAAGAGGAACAAAAAATTTACAACACAAGGTAAATAAGGGTAAAAATTAATATTAGCTAAAAGTTAAGATTAAAACCACTAAATAAGTTTATTTATGCTGTGCGCAGCGGCAGGGATTGCCCTTATATTTTTCAAGTTTCGACTTGAGAATTCCTGAACTGCCACTCATCTTAATGTCTGTATCGAGACAGTTCCAGAGTCTTGGGCCGTGGGGGTCCTGAGTGAGTGCATGCGACCAATTTATTTTAGGACTCTGCAACCCTTCATATTAGGGCTATGAAGGCAAACTAGGTAAGGATGAAAAGGTGTGACTAATCTGCACTATAGGCTGTTTTTACATATAACATAATGAAAAACAGGGACAAGCGCTTTATAAAAAATACAAAGAGGCAATCAATTAGCCCCTACAAGCAGTAGAGTAGCGCGGGGCATGCAGCCCCCCTTAACTTCGAGGAGCGATTTGACCTACTTTTTGTGGTCGATTATTTGAATGCTTATGCTGTCAGAGAGGGATCACTTAACTCTACTTATAACTAGTGAAACGAATGTCTACCAATTTTAATAAAGGAGTTACGGCCCTTTTTGTAAAAAATTTAAAATGGCCTTCTTACCCCACCTACCGGGCAAGAAGCCCCCCCTACTATAATCCTATGGAAATTTTTTTTGCGAGCGCATTCAGCTTAAAAGTTATTTCTTGGGGTTCTTCTATAATTTTTAAGGCATTCTATTCACTTTTTCTGAATTTCAAAATTTTTCTGTTCATACATTTATTTTTTAATATTTTTAGCCCATTTTCAATTTCGGCCAAAATTTTTTCTATTTCAATTAGCTATTCTATCAAGATTTAAGGTAAAGTACACATTATTAAATGGTTCCTGAAGCAGCTTCGAGGCCTCAGTGAAGGGGGCCCCATGCCCCATACCATGTGGGGCCTCTCGCCCCAAACCAACATATTTTAATTTGACGTCTATATTTTGAGCTAAAATGCAAAAAACATGATCCAAATCATATTTATGTGATGGTCATAAAGTGAAGCAATGCAGATATCCATTATACTTTTAAAAATTTCCAAAGTTATTTCTGACAACCACTTTCAAAGAATTAATCAAAGTTACAAAAGCCATGCACCTTTTTTTGTTTCTTTAATTACGATAGGTTTGGTGCTGAATGCCTTGAAAATTTGTGACGTCACCTAAAAAGCCTCGATCTTCAATCCTATCAATAAGAAAAAGCACCAAAAATGTAAGTTTAGAAATAACCCTGGGGGGCTTCTCAACTTACCCGGGCTTCTTGCCCCGACCCCGGGCCACTCTATTGTCTACCCAGTTTGTAGAAAGTTTCTGTTACACTTTTAAACCTGCAGCAGTACTTCCGCAATGAGCAAAAAAAGTTCCACTTTGCGGAAGAAAACCGTTGTTTTTATGACCTGTACTGTTGTTTTAACGGTAACTTCCACCAGCTGGGTTTAGAGTGTCGGTAAAAGGAGGGTAAGAAATTGTGTCATTCTTGGAGAGCAAGTATTTTGCCAATTTTTTACTCTGAACATTTTGACCTGACCAAGAAGGCTGACCATCTGATATTCATCAGCAGAAAGATTGAAAGTTTCAATGGCTCAAGAGTACTGAAACGAGTAGTGATTTTTCTACCCGGTGGCATGATGAAATACAGGCCCTCTACCGACCCGTGCCCGGGCACTCATTTTTTAATGTAAACATACAATTTGCCATGTAAGTCAGGGGACAGTTGGTGAAAAAAAGGAGATTTATTGCTAAGTAACAGGATCTGTCATCAAGAGTTGTCTGGATAAGGGGTAAACCCACACTTTTAAGGTCATTTGAGGTTATCTGGAGCTTGTTTCGGAAACTCAACATTACTAGACTTATTGAAAACAGGTGGCATGATGAAATACAGGCCCTTTTTGAAAAAGAACGATATCCGGGGCAGACAAATTTGACCCGGGCAAATGCATTACCCTACTCGTGCTCGGGCACCCGGGAAAAAGTTTCCGCTCAAAAGGCTTCATAGCCTTGACAAAATTCATTACCATCTGTGTGTTTCAGGGAGGAGTAAGCTAAGTACATTGGGAGAGCAAGTTACTGGTTCAGTTGTGCTTCGATCATTCCGCAAAGCCATTGTTTGGTAGGAGAGGATAAGCTGGCTCTGATCTCGTTGTGATAGAACATTTTCGTCATGAAATATGCTGTACATTTGATGGAAACACTGAAAATGTCATATTGCGAACTTTGTTCTTGCTCGATATTGATCATTTTGAGCTATTTTGGAACTTGACCAGTTGCAGCTCACTTGCTTTAGGCTCAATGAGAGTGATACTCCTCAGAAGTTATATAAATGTTGTTTTTTATAATAGGGGAAGCTTGGGAGAGTTGGGCCGCAGGGAGGGTTGGGCCACCCTGATTTTTGAGGAAACTAAAAATTTTTTGAGAAAGCTGCAGCCACCAAAATTTTATAAAAATAAAAATCTTTCAATGGATGTAATATTTCTGGCTAATTTGCTTGTCACGATCTTTAGAGAGAAGAAAATTCAAATTTGGATGAAAAAAGGAAAAACTGAGCCATGTTACGAGTTTTTAATTGTCTGTCAGATAACAAGGACTGAGAAAATTTTCTTTGGCATGCTTGGTAGGCTTGATTATTCAGTTGTTATTAACATATTTTGGAAAATTATCAGACAACCGGTTTTGTCATAATTGGGATTGAGAGAAAAATGGTGGAATGGGGGAGAGTTGGGACAGTGCTAATACTCTCCCCACATGTGTTGCATTTACCCAGATTTATTTTTATTAAGACAGAAGAACTTGTCTAGAGCAATTTTCAACAGAGATTGAATATTTTTAGGCCTTAATAATTATTCATAATCTAATAAAATTAGATATCAGGAAATCTAGATGGGGAGAGTTGGGCCATCAGGCCGAGGCTTAAGTCTGACAGCAAACTAGAGTTGCAAGAGGCCTCAATTCAGGATTAGCGACTTCTATGACCACCACACTCCAGGTTAAAAATATTATGGCCTCAAGTGCAGCTTAACCGAACCTGATATATTGCAATGGCCCAAGTCTCCCTCCTGAATGGCCCAAGTCTCCCACTTGATTGGGAGAGTTGGGCCAATTTTTTTCCAATTTTCATGGGGCTGTAGCTCATATGTTCTTGGGCAAATATCAATGCAAACCTAAAGATATTTTTCTGAAATATTTCAAGATACAATACATGCATTAAGCATGTTTATATAATCAATATTGTTAGCAGGAGGTGCAAGAACGTAAAAAGTGGCCCAACTCTCCCAAGCTTCCCTATCTCTATTATTTGAGAAGCTAATCGCAAACTAATTGAAGTCAATGTATTCGGCTTTTGTGAAATTTTAAGTATGGAAATTTTGGCATGCTCTTTGTGACCATATACGCCATAATCATGGAATAAAACTTTATTTTCTGTGAAATAATGCTTCCAAGCTTCGTCTGCACATCTAAGTCAAGCTTATTTCATCAATCTCACCCAAATTAATTGAGATATATATGAGAATTACTTGACTCTCTACCAATTATTAAAATTGGCTATTTATGTAAATGTTCTCCTGGCTTTACCCCTCATTTGCATACTCCTTGACCTCACAAGAACTCTACATGGCATTGGAAAATGAAGTTTAACCAAATTTAAGTGGTGCGCTCATGATGCGCAGAAGACTAAAAATCTAGGGGGCTGGCCCCTGGACTAAAATCAATCAAACTGAAACTAAACTTTAACAAATATTTCATAAATTTTTACCAACCTCCATGAATACACAGAACCGTGGCAAGAACCAGATGAGAAGTGTCCATTCTGGAGCGTTCCGATTCTGGAGCGTTCAAGAAAGTAGCTGCTTTCACAAACGGCACACAACAACTGTGTGTGCTTGGTTGGAAAGTAAGCGCTTGCAGACACGGCTAAACTTTCGATGACGCCACACAGTTCCGCTGCCCCAGCCTGCGTACATAAATAAAACATAAGCTGCACAGCAGCTTGGCCTATACACAAAGTTGCATCTTCTTTTCTGCAATACAAATATAATTCGCAGTGAAGTATGTCATTCGTTTGCCATCATTAACCATGTTATCATTGTTTAACTCCTTCACTCCATTTCAAGCATAATTATCTAGCATAATATGTATAATATAGTCAATCAGGTCATGGATCTTCAAAATTTTCATCATTGATCAAGTTAAAATTGTTATAGTTGAATGCTTTCATTCTATTTCATGTTCACCTAGTATACAATTAAACAGCTCACACTTAAAACCATCCTCATATGTCAGGTGTAGGCTTGCGAACCTACCCGGACCACATGCACCATGTTTCAATGAGGATTGGTAGCTTGCCAATTATGCATCCGTCGCCAGAAAAGGGGTTCTGATAGGTTAAATTGGGTGCCGATGGGTTGTCTAATGAAAAATGTTGGCCAATGAATAACTATATTACAGTCAGAAAGTGCTGAATGCTGACAAACATTGAAGATTAAAGGGACTGCTTAGTATTGCATGTCAACTGGCTACAACCAAAATTGAATAAGTCCTTTACAGTTACCATTCACAAAGAAACCCTTAAAGTAGTAAAAATGCCAGGTTTAATGTCTGATTTTAGCTGTATCAAAAATGAAAATAAGTTAGATTCACTTGGCAATCTATCTATCTGTCGATCTATCTAAATAGATTGAGATAAAAAATGGTTCCCATGGAGATTAGTGGCTGAAATATTATAAGCCGTCAAGCAAATCTGAATTCCGAAATTGCTAATGGCCCTTTTTTTTCTAAACCTTAATTATTGTCTGTGCACACTCCCCACGACTTCAGTGTTCTCCAAATGTTTTGGGGGGCGGCCTGTCTTGCAACCCCGTCCCTCTCCCACGCTGCGGCATAGCCTGCTGAATAGCCGAGGGTATGCTGCTGCGCAGCCTATGTTTAGTCTTCCAGTTAATGAATCATGTCTAATTGCCTTTGGCAATGACTACATCCACAAGATGGTAGAGCCCCATGCCAAGGTTACAACGATCTTGCGCACAGTAGTTGAGCTTGAAAAGCTCCCAGACCTGTGACATTCAGCCTCTCATCTGTTCCTGCAGAGTTGTTCCACAGATCAAAGTCAAAAAGTAAAAGTCAAAATACTTTTATTTAACCAGGGTAGCTGGTTTCCAAAAAGGCCCTGACACAGAAGACACACAAAATTATTTACATGGACAAGACAGCATATAGAAATACATATATAAACAAAAACATATAACATATTATGAATTATAAAAAGACAAATGGTAAATACAGATAAAATATAAAAGAAAAGATATGACTAGGTAGAGTTTAAAAGCACTTGTGATGGGATAAAATTTACTTTAATTTACTTTTAAAAATCCCAATAGAGATAGAGTTTCTTGTGGCAGGGCTTAGAGAGTTCCACAATTTAGCTCCAAAATAGTTAAAAGCTTTTTGACCAGTCTGGGTTTTATATTTTGGGAGCTGTAGATTTCTTCTTGTGGTACTTCTTGCATTATAGGAATGGATGCTGAATAAAAACACTTCGGTTAAATAAGTAGGCGCAAGGCCATTCAAGCATTTAAACATTAAAATACATCTGTGGTAAAATAAACGTTCTGTCATGTAAAACCACTTTAACTCAGATAAAACACTGCTTGTTCTTGTGTCATATGGTAATTGAAGAATAATTTACCAGCTCTGTTTTGCAGTCTCTGTAACTTTATGATGTCAGTTATATTGCAGTTCCCGTACATGGTATCACAGTAATCAAAGAGTGGCAGTATAATTGAGTTGTACAGTATTAGAGAGGTGCTACGATCCATCAAATGCCTTATTCTCTTCAGTAATCCTAATCGCTGTTTTATTTTTGTCTGCAGTTTACCTAGGGCAGATTTCACGAAAAGTGCTCTTAGAGGGTACCTTAAACTTTCCAACCCTTTCGTTATTTCTCTGTTGCTTCCTGAAGCAAGTAAACCTACAATGTATTACTAAGTACATCTGTGAGGTAACGAATAAATATCAATTAAATATTCCTCAAATATGTAGCTTTTCCTTTTTAAAAAGATATTTTTTTATCCCTCATGAGGACAATTTTGGACGACCAAACTTAGTGGTGATCAGACATGCTTGCTTTGGCACTCTGTGGAATCTGCTAAAACCAATTCAGGAAAATGTAATGATATGTGATTGATACAAAACATCTTTAAAATTATTTTGGAATCATTTTTAATTGTGATGATCATTATAAAATGTGAAAAAAATAAAAAATAAAAAAAGACTGCTAATGTAACTCGATTCTGTCACAGGACACGGAGGTTACATTAGCAACTTTTAGCCTTCTTTACTTACATTAATGACTTGCGCCTCCCGGATTCAGTTATGTCCGTGAAGTATGTTGATGACACCACCATCTTACATAAACAACAAAGAAAATTACTCCATACAGTGAAAGTTTCATTTTCATTTAATTTTCGATCAAGCAATGACCATCATCAGAATGAGAGTAGCAGAAGAGGAGATTAAAACATAGAGATTGAAATATGAAGGTTACAACAGAGAAAAACAACATCAACATAGATTTAATCATAAAGATCAAGCAATGGAGAGAGAAACAAAATTAAACAGAATTATACAATGTTAGCATTTATCCAAATAACTGGAATTCTCTAGAAGCTTTAAGGCCATGATTTAGCTGAGGGTTATTTTGTCTTATGGCAAGGGCTTCTTTAAACAATAAAAGGGACCAGTGAGAGGCTTTGTCAATTAAAGTAATGTTATAAACCATCTTACATTCCTCGTCTAAGGTCACTGGTGAAAGTGAGTCTCTACAGGAAGTAATTGAATATCTGAATTCATGGGCGTCGCTGAACAAAATGCGTTTCAATGTCAGTAAAACAAAGGAGATCGTCTTCAACTTCTCAAGACAAGACACGTCACCCCCAAAACTGACTCTTGGAGATATTGAGATAGAACAAGTGCATGAAGCGAAGATTCTGGGAGTGATAGTGAGATCAGACTTGAAGTGGAATTCGCATGTGTCGTCAATCATAAAAAAGGCCAACAAACGCTTATATCTACTGCGCCTTTGCAAAAGAGCAGGTATGAAGACGAATGACCTCATCACAATATATACCAGTCTGGTAAGATCTGTACTGGAATACTGCTCTGTTGTCTGGCACACGTCACTCCCACAATACTTGCATCACGACATCGAGCGCATACAGAAACGAGCATTGGCAACGATATTTCCTGACAAACAATATGTCGATGCCCTAAACACTGCAAATTTGGGCACTTTGTATGATCGCCGTGAAAACCAGCGCAAGAAACTGTTTAGATCGATGCTACAAGGCAATCACAAACTCAGTGATCTAATTCCCCCAGCCAGGAGCGTTCAACATGACCTGCGTCATTCAGTGCCGTATAATTTGAGTTAGCCAAAGACTAAGAGGCTATCCAACAGTTTTGTGCAGTACTGTTTTAGACAGTTTGTGTGATACCGTTGGACTTTTTTATCATGCATTTTTTTTTTTTTTTTTTTGGTCTTTTAAAATTATATATTTATTATATTTTTAACCTTATGTACATATTTATATACACATGTCACATAATTCAACAATGTAATAACCTCTTTTACATATGTTGCAATAAATAAATATACTTTAAAAAAAAACTTTTACATGGGAATTTTTCTGTGTTCTCGCTACTTATGCCAATTTTGAATGTGAAATTCTAATATTTTATTGAAAAATGTTTCTTATTTGCCTATATGCATCACCAATTTATTGCTAATGTAACAGCAATTTCGCATCTGCCATTTCATAGTGTTACATTAGCAAAATGAGTATATAAAAATTACGTTAACGAACACATGATTAGATCTAAAAAATTTTCTGAACTGACAGCCAGGTCTCCCAAGAGCAGGCCAGGGTGGTAACCTGCTGGCGATTTCATTTATATTGCAGTAGGATCAGCATAACAAAATCCGTCCTCCACCATCTATCATTGTTACGTTAGCACAAGGCCATATTTTTAGCAACTCTGATCTAGCAATCCAACAGAAAAGAGTGTTTACCCATGATTTTATTTAATGGATTGACACAATAAAAGATTTAGATTTCATCTTTTTTGTCCTGCCAGCTATCCCCAGAAGAAGCACTCTAAGAAAATCTGAGAATCTACAAATCGATTATGTCTAGCCTTATCAGTATTTTGCTAATGTAACTTGTGGACAAGTTGTGGTAAGTCATTTTGCAGCTTTTCATGAAATCCGCCCTAGGTGCGTCTTCCAATTTAATAGAGAGTCAAGCCAGACACCAAGGTATTTGTAAGAGTCAACATATTCGAGGGACTCAGTGCCAATACATATATCTGGAATTTGTACTCTACTTAAGCGTTTTTGAGTTCCAAAGAGCATACATTTCAAATCAAATCAAATCAAATCAAATCATTTTATTTATAGTCGTTGAAAAGGGTTAAAAACAAACATTAGCCACAAAGGCACATTTACATTTTGAGATATTGAGATGGAGTTTGTTCTGGTGAAACCAGTCATTTGCAGAAAGTAAGTCATGTTTTAGTTTCCTCTTTATCTCCACAGTATCTGTTGATTTAAAAAGCAGAATTGTGTCGTCAGCATAGAGATGTACTTTGCAGTGTTCAAGACAGTTTTTAAAATCATTTATGAAGAAAATAGAAAGCAGTATGATGATGCTGTCTGTGTTGCCATAACTGATTTTAGCCACTTTTTTACCTTCAGTGAACAAAGTTCAAAGAAGGCATTGCAATCACTTTGGTAAAAATGTCATCCGAAAGAAATATAAAAAATTAATTTTTTCATTTCCGGACTCGGACTCAGTCCCTATTGCATGTACATGGATGAAATTTGGTACACCTATAGATGGTTCGGTTGTGCCTTTTTATGGTCTGATTGATGGATATTCTATACCTTTTGGAATATTGAGAAAAATGCAAAATAATTATTTGTTTTTCATTTATGGACCAAAGCTTGGCCAATGTTGCATTTACATGGATGAAATTTGTTACACAAGTCACCTATATGACACAGGTGTTCCTTTCGTGAGTGTGATTAATGAATATTCTTTACCTTTTGAAATATTGACAAAAAAAATGTAAAAACAATTATATTTTGTTAATATTGCATGTCCATAGATAAAATTTCATACACATTAACTTGTGTGCAATAACGCCGATAAGTGGAGTCGGGAGTCGGAGTCTTAATTCAGGAGACCTAAGGAGTCGGAGTCGGAGTCGCTTTTCAGAAAGCCAAAGGAGTCGGGAGTCGGAGTCGTTTCACTTAACACCCGACTCCAAAGCCCTGCCGAAAAAGTTGCTTCTATTTTCCTAATTTTTTTTTTCAGGGTAACTGTATATATAGTCAATTTTTAAATAATTTTCCAATTAATGATTTAACTATCAGAGAGGCTTCTCATACATCTCTGGATATGAGATTAATCAAAATATTTTGCAGATGATATCCCTATTTTGCATTTTTAGACACCCTATCCAGTCCGTCACATAGTGAAAAAAAAAGTCAAATCCGTGAAAAAAGCGTCCCAAGCCACTATCTCGGTAATGAATGATTATTTTTTCATGATTTTTTGCACAATGTCTCAGAACATCATTAACGTTAGATAAAACCAAACAAATTGGCTCCTGGTTTTGCAAGTGATGTTGGACAACATCAAAAAGCACAAGGTTCGACTGAAATTCCATGTGAAGTTTGTACTGATTCTCAAACTAGTAGGCTGTTTGTGCCTTAAATTTACTGATTATTGACAGATTTTCAAAATTTAAAGTTACTAGAGTATGTAAATCAAATTTAGAGCTTAAAATTGTCATCAGGTGGAATCTACTTGATCACTGCATAAAGTTTAAATCAGGTAAACCTCTTCCGGGGGGGGGGAACTACAATTGTTAATTTGTTTCTTCTCTAGATTAGACTCTCTTTGTGGCTTAATTATTTGTATACAATAATTATATATAAATTATCTCTACTTCTATCTTGGTTTTGATTCTTTTCCACTCTGGTTTTACTGAAGACCATTGGAGATGTTAAGGTCTATGTTTTCCTTTTATTTGAATATTTTGTCGTTCCTTTTTGTCAAATATAATTTTGGAATCAATCTGAATAGGTGTCTGTCAAAAAATAATTATTTGGGATTTTGGGTATTGAAGTTCTCAAAATTTAAAAAAATTTCATTCTTTCACTAGCAAAATTCCTGGTTCCTTTTTTTACAATCTGCACCCGTTTTGGTATAATCAGCTTTCATGGAGTCTTTCCTCTGATGGTATGTCTTGGAAAAATGTTGATGCTGCCATTTTGCTTTGTTTTTGGAATTTCTCTCTGTTTAAAATCACGAAAGTTTTCATAAAATCTTCAATTCACTTACAAAGTTATAGGATTTATGGATTTTGATATGAGTTTTATATGTATATGTGCTACTGCAACCCTCATAAATGCTTAGTGCTCTTTATGCAAAGAATATAAAAATTGGTTAATAATTGGCCTATTTCGAAAATTCAAAAACTTATAGGCATCAACATTTAATGTAGAATTAAGTCAAAATAACAGATTTGCTTTTTCAGCCATAGCAACAGCGCAAATAGGCGCGTCGGCGAATGATGCAGTTGAGACACTTTCACTAAAAAAATCATTCCAGCATTATCCCTGGTTCAATAATTTTGATTTATACCTTAAATAAAAGCCAACTTTATTGTCTATCAATAAAACTACCTCCCATTTGCGTTTTCAAGCCAGAACATAAAATAAATTAACTTTGAAAACTTTATCTTTGAATTACATATTTAAGCATGCCTCACCCAAGTCAGAAAACACGAAAAACGTCACATTCAACCTCTCTACTACAGGATCCAACAAAGAAATTATCCAATTTTACTTGTTTTTGGGGCCAAAAACACGGGAAAAAATGTGCAGTTTTGACATGGTCTGCTGGGACACTTTTCAGTGAATTTTGCAAAGATTTTGCAGCCAGCAGCAGTGGCTCCACCATGCAGAGACTGTTCTCCCTACTGTATACTGAATTTAATATATTTTAAAGCACAACATCTCAATAAATAAATATATATAAACTAGTGTAATTACATACAATAGCTATTGTTTCTGTCCATAAATTGTAAAATGCTATACATTTGCGAAAAAATAATCAAAATCGGTCAAGCGGAAACTGCAGTATTGAGAATTGATATTGTTTTGCGCTTTGTCTTGGGTTTAAGAAAAACCGTAAATGATGGCATCGTGTATGTATGTATGATTTTCATTGACATGTGCGCATGAGGACATAATAACTTACAGCCGAGATAACATGGGTAATTTAAAAACAAGGAAAACTCACCCAGCCCACTTGGGCTTACATGTCAGATACACACTAAATGGAAAAGAAACGACAATTTGGAATGGCAAAATTAAGTTATAAATAGAGCTAAAGTTAACATGGCAACTTTGTTAGAATTGCAGAATTTATAGACAGGCTGGTCAATCTCTATGCCTCTCCATCTGCCAGTTTCCATCTCAAGGGGCAGAATTCCAGTTCGTACTTGTGTAGCAATACTTCTGTAATTCCTATTTATGTTGGTGTCTACATATTATGGTTCTATACAGAAAGTCTCCTTAAATGTAATATACGTGAAAAGTTTTGGATAACCCACAAGTGGGTTTTTGCACTCATTGCATGTTATATCATGTACTAAGACAGCCCAGACCCTTTCTATTCAGTTGAGCATGGTACCGTTTTATAAAATCTGTTCATATACTCAGCTCTGTCATGAGATCTTTCAATTCAGAAGCCCTAGTATTTGTACTTTGGTTCTTATCCCATAGAAAATCTTTTTCGTAAGACAACTCAAATTATTCACAAGGTTGTTCCATAGGTGAACCATGTTGACTTTCCATCATACACTGCTGTGGGTCCATCAAAAGTCACCTTGAACCCCAAGATTTGGAGCAAAGTTGTGGGCACCCAGGAATGCACGGATAGCTCTATGTTGTACATGGTCAATTTTATCAAATGACCTCATTCCCCAAGACACAGCTGGCATAATCCAAGACAGATGTGCACAGCATGCATGGTACAGTGTTTTAAATGTGCGGTACCCAAGACCATTAAGGTTTTTATATTTTGAAAGAATAGAATCTAAAGTTTCCGGTGTTGCACTGAAGTCCAGATGTTGATTAAGGATGACACCAAGATATTTATATTTGATGACCTTTTCAAGCTGTTCATTATTAAGAGCTATTAAGTAAGAAATCTTGCGGTGTCAAACTCATATATTTAGGTCTATAATGAACAACTTTTAATTTTGATGTATTGTTATGGTAAATTTATGGTTTTCCTAGTTTATTAATCAAGATATATAATAATGATGAACACAGAGATGCAGTTTACTTCTTTATTCCAGTTTAAAGTCTGACAAGTAACTGCCCAGAGAGATCTGGGCTCTCTCCTGATCACTAGGGCTGCAACCAATCAGAGGGCTTTGCCTCTAGGTATCCCGCTGAACCAACAAAATTAAATACATTACATGCATTAGATGTATTAGAAAATGTTGTTAAATAATTTAAAACTTTTAATAGGAATTAAATTTGTAACTGCTTTTCGAATTATTCACAGCACACAATTACATTAAAATAAAGCTTAACTATAGCGATAAAAAACATAATATATAATTATATAAACATGATTTTGGCTGTAGAAATCTCAAGACAAAGTGTCTATGATGAAACAGCAAATATTTGTTTCAATAAACATAAAAAGCATTATAAAGCAGTTATACATATAAGTATACCAATAATATTAATACCATTACTAAGCAATCATATATACCAATGATAATACAATTACTATGAAATACAGATTGTAGAATTTAGTTACGTCAAAGAATTTGGTAAACGTAGAATAACATAAGATATCATAATTCACATAATAATTAATCATTATAAAAGGTGAAATAACATTATTCACATAGTAATGATTATAACATGTAAAATGACAATTACACATAGTAACAATTGAAAAATGTGAAAATCAGCATATAAATACAATCAGACGGGGAAGGAAAAAAAATCATCAGTTTGATTATAATCAGCACTATCAGCACGCTGGACTAATAATAGGCATGAAAAAAAAAGTTATTACGACAGATAGTGTAATGTATACCTAAAATGTCTGACTAATAACAGATGTGAAAAAAAAATCATTAAACAATTGAATACATGGCACACAAATTGCACTGCAAGCAATAATACAAATGATGAATGAGGACCTGGTCTCAACTTATATTTGAATTTGGAAGAATTTCAAATTATTTTTCGCTATTTTTAATTAAGCGAAACGTTGATTTTTGGCAAAGAAGGAGATGGAGACTGTTGGGGTAAAGAAACTAAAGATGGATAAAGTGATCAGGCTCCTCTGGGGCTTTTTTTCTGAAATAGGTCATAGATGCCAGACTGGTTGGACCATTCTGCGAGAATAGCCAAACCTGAGTGCTGCAAGAGCAGAATTTGGCACATATGTGTAGATGCGAGGATTCTGCGAAGGCGGTAGTACTGCAGAATGCCAAGCAAGCAAGCAGATGGGATTGAAAAGTCCCCAAACGGTGTAGTGTGGAATGTATCCACTGAATACACAAACATGGGGAGCAAGACCAAATGTGCAGTGTAGCCGCGCGTAACCCAAGACAGGTGGCCAAGTCATTCAAGAGAATATTGACAAGAAGAATTGCCACTGTCAAACAGTCGTAGCCAGACCAGCAAGTGAAGAACAAATGCTGGTGCACCTTTTCACAGGGAAATTTTTGCGCCAGACGTTGGACAATTGTATGCAAATGGTAAATTAGAATTACCAAAGCGAGGAGGCAAAATTACATCAGTACGAACAGGAAAACATATCTATCTTCGTCCGAGAAGGTAAAATATGATCGGGCAATTGCTGTAGGTGTTGGTAATGTAAATTTCTGGCACTATTGCTGTCGCAGCAGCAATTAGCACCTGCAATTGCCAAACTTTATAACAAGGGCGATCATATCACCAATAAAGACCAAGTTTAACAAAATCAAAATACATGTAGTTACGGCCAATATTGATGTGTCGGACGACACATCAAACAAATCGAGAAATTCGGTCAAAGAGAAAGTGTACCATATTCCAGAAAAAATGTTTTCATGGAGTTCAAAATGCACCTTTGAATTCTGATAGATCATAACATGTCACTGTTACATGTTGAGAAAGTGCCATAGATCAAGCAATACTATTGGAAATGTGTGAAAACTTCAAAAAAATGTTCTTTATACTCGAAGAAAACTACCAGCTTGTTGAAACATAATAATTAAAAAAAAAATTATATAATATTATAATTGGGATTGTCTTGATTATGGCTTTTCTCCGCAAATACGGAATAAGGCATGTGCTTTAAAGAGAGCTCCTTTCATGGTGCAGTAACGCGGCAGCACTGGTACTATTCATCATCTCTGCCCTTGGAAAAGGGAAGCTCACTTTGCATGTTGAAAAATGTCATTTCTGGATAATAGAGGCAATGACAGTCCTGTCAGTTTGAGGTGGTCTGATTGCAATTGAGACGATTCACTATCAATCAGGACATAATTATGGCTGTCACTACCTTCATAATTGCAATTCAAGGCAATTAAGGCCACTCGTTGCCTATTTCAATTCACAAGTCTATGATGTTTACCTGACGGAACACAAATTCAGCAATAACTGTAATTACAGGTAGGTGAGTGGTCTTTAAATTGGTGTACAGATTAGTTGATCCAATTAGAAATGATTTGGATGAGACAGAAAATGATTTCAACTGCTTGTTTAGATAGAAATCCATATTTTCAATTTGCAAAACTCACTATTTTGATCTCAAGCAGCCATGTTTACCCATCATACTTTACACAGGATCACAGCCAAGTGCTGCCACAATGTTGCACCATGTCCTATGTGATGGTGGAGCTGCATTTGAGCACTTCATTTCGTAAACTGTGAAGGTGTCAGCAATAATGCTGCAATATGTACATACAGCATTTATCTTTGCTGGATTTTCTGTTGTCTTGTCTGAAAATGAGTTGATTTAAATGTTGACCTTGTTTTCTTTATAATGCTCCTCTAACTGGATGTAATTGTTGTATGTGGACATGAGCACGGAGCTGGCACCAGTTTTGATCCTTGAGGACTAAAATTTCAAGTTAACTGAAAATTGTTCTTTTCAATGATTTTGAAAAGTGAGTCCCTGAGACCCTCACACAGTGAAATGCTATTTTTGTAAAGTGAGTCCCTGAGACCCTCACACAGTGAAATACTATTTTATTCTTAAGAATATTTTGATATTTTGACATTAAAATGCGGGTTTTTAAATAATTAGCACTCTGTCTCGAAAATGTCCTTTCGAAAGGAAAATGTGGAAATTGACTTGTAACTGTGACCGGTGGGCATTTATGTCAAAAAGTCTGCACAATTTTTTTTAAAATTATATGTGTCAACAAGCTGGTAGTTTTCTTCGTGTATAAAGATTTTTTTTTTTGAGGTTTTCACACATTTCCAATAGTATTGCTTGATCTATGGCACTTTCTCAACATGTAACAGTGACATGTTATGATCTATCAGAATTCAAAGGTGCATTTTGAACTCCATGAAAACATTTTTTCTGGAATATGGTACACTTTCATCCTTATTGTAATCCATATAAGGTACTGTTAATAAATTCAAAAGAAATGAAAATATTTCAGTCACACAATCGAATTTCAGATGAGTAACTTTGACAAGAGTGCAGCACTCAGAATAACTGGAAAGTAACCCTTACTTTCTTATGGTTCAAAAACAGGATGCAAGGAAGCATAAGCCATGGTATATCACTTTTTGTAAAAATTTATTAGTTGATTTAAAGTTGAATCCAACAGAGTACAGCTGCTCCACCTATTGTACTCCATGTAACTAAACTGTTCAACAAAAATGCCCCAGCTGGTGGCTCCCCTGCTTGGTGAAATTGATCATATCCATTGGAAAAGCCACAGATTTTTGAAAAAGCGGTAGGCTCACTCGAAGGCTGCTGGCTCAGCCAGGAGTAATGACACTAAGCTATAAATACAAACATTTTGGGTCGATATACAGGCCTATAATTCAATCCAACTTTCATAAAAATCGAAGGAGGAATCTTTGAGATATTCAAGTTTATTTCACGAGGGACTTATTTTTGTTGAACTGTTTTTCATAATTTTATCATATTGTACACCACGTAACTCTAAAAAAACATCGGTAACCCCCTTCAAAAACATGTTTTTCAATAAAGTTTATTTTCAGCTATATTCCTTTAATTTTTCATAAATATCTCATGGATATTGCTTGAGTGACGCTTCTTTTCATTATAAATGCCACACTTTTTTAGTATTTTCCTGTATGTTTTAATGCAATGACATAAGATTTTCAAAAGATCATAGTTCCAAAATTATGTTGGATAGCCCGTCTAAATTTTTTTACGTTGGAAAGCTTTGGTTTTGAAGAACTTTTTGGCAAAGTTTCATGAATATTTCATGGATTTTAGATTTCTTTCCAAGTGTTGGATTCAACTTTAAGTTTTGAAATGTTTCTTGGTTACTGTGACTGAAGTAGGTCACATTACACTTTGAGCTTTTTTGTGACTTCTGTTCAAAAGATTTTCTGGAAGTGAAAAGGCCTTCATTCAATAACAAGGTTTAAAAAAAAAAAACAATTATGCACGTGATACATAAACTACAATTTATGATGATTACAGATATATTTTTTTCTTTGTGTATTTACTGAGACTAAAACTATTTTAGTGTAACAGTGGCTGAATGAGGTACAAAGAAGCCTAATTCACACATATGCAATATCTTCAAGGAAAGAAAATCTAAAGTTTGTGGTGTTAAAAACCAACATCTGGCCAAAATTTGCTGTTATTTTCAAAAATGAATGGAAAATCAAACTTTATCTGGGTTAAATTGACAAAAATGTCACTGTTACATGTCACGTAGGTTGGCCCTTAAAAAAAAAGTTTTAAATTTATATGGGCCACCCCTCAAATGATGCCTATTACGGTAAAAACAGGCTGTGTGAAATCTCATTCAAATCGGTTAACATTTAGAGGTGGCCCACGGGCCTTGAAATTCTTGCATTTCAGTCATGATTCCATACGTTCGCCGATTCGCTGTATGTATATCTAAGCTAATTCAAATCATACAATAGTATAATTAGATTTTTTTTAACAGGGCTGACTGAGAGCTTCATTTTGAATACCAACTTGGATGGTCTATGACAATTCTGTATAAACCCCAACAGCCATACGTCATGAGTTCTTTTCAAAGTTGTTTGTTTTGATATAAACTCAGCAACATTAAAAACGCACACTTTCAAAAAAGCTAAAAATAGTACTTCCTCTAGAAGTATCAAGATGAAAGTTTTCACACTTCTGGTAGTTGCCATCAGGTACATGTATATTCAAATCTCTAAGTGCAGTACTTTTGTGTCAAATTAAATCGCCGTGGGCACTGTCGAAAAAAACGGAAGTCACAAACTGCACTTCAACACAAAACACATAATTTGAAATATTGGTTTTTCGGCATACTGGATGGGATTAATCTCATGAAATTTTCACATAACAGGCACAAGACTTCCAAAAAAGGACCCACGGAAGTTTTTGAAAAAAAGAGTCTATGATAAAGCAGATTTTGAATTAAAAATACCGTGCAAGCACGTAAACCCTCGGCTATATGCAGACAAATGACTTTGTTACGAAAATGGTTGCTTTACAAAAGAAAGTCCACAAGATGGAATGGTTCAAGTGACCAATTATGTGTGAAGAAAAATAAGGTATGTCATTAAGTAGAATGGACTTGAATTGCCATGAATAGTATTTATGTACCTTTGTAATCAGCTGAGAAAGTCTTGGAGGCATAGTTCAGTTTGTTCATATATAAAGAAAGTATAATAAGCGCTCGGAGATTGCATACCTGTGCCTGAGGTACTGATGATATCCATTATGAATAATGAAGTAATATAGGTATAAATAAAGGTATATGTGCAGTGTGCAGGGTAGACATGCCACACAGACTAAGTTGTGCTAGGACAAAGGAATCTGATCCAGCCGTGGTAAACATGCCAATTACCCTCCAGCAGCCTACATACCACTTCCCTGATATTGCCCCCCCCCCTCCCTTTCCACTCTCCAGATAAGAAAGTAAAGAAAAGTAAAAAAGAACAGGATTTGATGATAAATTCCAGATGTAGGTCTACATCAAGAAGGACCAAGTCTCACAATTTATGCCTGGTGACACATGATGACAGCTTGGGTCACACTTAAAACACCCCTTTTAGTAGAAAACATATGGCCTACTTATAGCTCAGATCAAAACATGTCGGAGAGCAGGAGGTTAGCATTATTTTTCCAGGTGACGAAAAGCATTGTTTCATGTGGATTTAAGAAATGCACATGACTGAACTTCTGTCATTCCCGAATTTAGGCAGAAATAAAGCAACATGTGTAGTTTGACAGCAGCAGGTGCGACATGCGATGAGTTGTGCTAAGACAAAGATTGTATCCAGCCGTGTGGGCAAATGCAAGTTTTGGCCATGTAGGTCATGCACTTCGACAATACCCTGAGGCAGTACTGCCTCGGGTAAAAACTCAAATTTTACGAATTCGCATCTTCAAATGAAGCATGTGAACCAGAACTGTTAAATAATGGGGGTTTTTTGCATGCCCAGGGTAAAAACAAATACACAGACAATCATTCCACATCAATTGTCTCAAAAATCTGAGTAAAACATCATTTTTTAAGGTTTTGACAAAAGTCTCCAATAGGGGGCGTGTCAGCATTGACACTTAATTTTTATTAATTTCATCCTCTTTAATTGTGGTTGGGTCAAATATCCCTTTTCCCTAACTCATCAAGTAACGAAAATTACAAACTTTCCTGGCTTATCAAAAAAGTTTGTGGAAAGAACAGCTAAGTTGTTGAAATCAATGATCAGAGGAAATTGAAATTTTGTGACTTTCATTTTCGACAGTGACCACGACGATTTAATTTGACACAAAAGTACTGCACTTAGAGATTTGAAATTTTCCGTGAATATACCTGATGGCAACTTCTAGAAGTGTGCAAATTTTCATCTTGATATCTTAAGAGGAAGTACTATTTTTAGCTTTTTTAAAAGTGTGCGTTTTTAATGTTGCTGAGTTTATGATGTCTCCGAATTCAATCTGGAGGCAATAATTCTTTACCAGACCTTGTAAAATGGATTACCAATGAGGGCAGCTGCTTGTTCTGATCACTGTTTAAGGAAAATAATGAAAAAAAAACCTTTCATGGTCTCATTGGTCTGGGGTAGGAGTTATTTCATGAAAGCTGTGATGATTTTGAAAAATGTAAGTTAGGAGTCAATGTGTCAGTTACCAATGTGTTGGTTTTGCAGAAAAATCACAGCAAGATCTAACTTTCTCATATTCTTTTATCAAAATTTCATGATTTTCCAACAGGACAGTTGGTGATTCTTGTCCCATGGGGCCAGGAGGCCAGGAGGGTTACTTCTGTGTCAGATTTAACAGCATTTCTTGTTATTCTATTTTTTTAAGCAGGCTTCTTGAACTTGCAGGAAAAGATTCTTTATAGTAAAGGATTGGCGACACAGCCTGCATCTTACCTGATCGCATGGTACGAAAAAGTGTTCGTCGACACAATCTCTTGACAATGTGACATTACTGTCCAGAGCATAGGCAAAAGTCTTGCCAGTGTAATTATTACATTATCACACTGATGTCAAAGTATACCTACCAAGTCAGAAAATGGGGATTGGTTGCATATAATGTTGGCAGTGTAGTGATACTCCATGTCGGTGAATAGTACAGGTATAAATGCTCAACACACCGCTGTCTTGCCTCAGTGGGCCTGAGGCATTTGCACAGTCAACATGTGTATTGAAGGTTTTTGACAAAATCATTAAAATATTTGAGAGGGCCTCTGGTGCGAAGTGTAATGCCGAAAAGACTAAGACTCTGTATTTTGGAAGCTATCGCAAAAAAATTGGGATAGCTGACCAGAATCCCGTAGAGATATTAGGTTTCCAATTTCATCATAATTTCAGTAAAACAAGAGACCTGAATTGGGACAAAGTAGCTACAAGAATTAAGAATAATCTTAGTAGATTTAAAAATAGGCACATGACACAACTGGGTAAGTCTACAATATTGCACTCAAAGGCAATGTCCATATTGGCTTATACCAATAGAATAATACCTCCAAGTAAAAAACACATAGATCATATACCATTGGTAGACATGTCAACAACTTTATATACAATACTAGACCAGAGGACTATAGTAATAACCATCTTGCTAGGCCAGTCAAGGATGGAGGATTCAATCTCCCCAATATAAAGATCAAATGTCTTGCGCAATACGGTGTGTGGTTGAATTACTATGCAAACGAGGGTGCCAAGCATCCCTGGACTATACTGTTTCGGCAGTTAGCTGGGAACGCTATAAACAAATTTAGCACCGACACCAAATTTGACAACAAGCCTCTCATAAAGAACGCAGACAACATGTACAGCTTCTTTACAACCTTTAAACATCCAAAACTGGTTAACTGGGATAACAGCAATTATAGTCCATGAGCCAGGCAGCCAAATTTGACCAGTCAGGCTCACTCAGAGGGAGGAATTCTCATAGTGATTTTATGTTAGCCCTATTTCTCTAGTTTCAGAAAATGGGTGATAGCAATCTGTATCTCTTAGCCTTCACCATGCTATCACCCTGTTTTTAAACATATGTTGAAGCCTCCTTTCCGTTTTTTGGGTTCCGGTTAGACTTATATCCATAAAAACTGTTGTAACTTCATCAATATTGCACTAAACTGCATGAAATTTGATATGTGACATCTTCACAATATACAGAAGACATATCTGCCACAACCAGAGCCATTTGCATCATTCAATGTTTGCATATAAAGGAGTATTTTTATCTCAAGTTGCACGTCAAAATTGAAAAATAATTAAATCTGAAATCTTCCTGTAACTTTGGTATATCACCAAGAAATATTTCAGAAAAAAACCAAAATTATTTCATTTTAGTAGCAGGATGCCCTCTCAATCATATGGCATTGTCTCAGCCAATTTGTACTGATATTAAGGTGATATCAAGATGTTTATCATAAGCACTTCATGTCCGAAAATTGCTCAATTTTCACGACAGTTTGATGATGATATTTTCAGTTTACTTGCAAGAAGAAGTCAGTGCAGTCAATTATGATTGGAGAAATTAAATTACAGAGCATGATTTACAAGGCAAAGGGTGTTGATTTTGTATAATTTTAATTAAATTTTGAATATATAGACAGCAAAGCCTATCACAGGAAAATGTGGATTCATGCGAATTTCTCAAAATGATTGTAAGAGCTTTGAAAAGCTTATTTGCATGATAACTGCAATATTTAGATTGCACCCGTACCATAATTACCCTTTAATCACAACACTTCATAGAAATAATGAACTAATTATAATAGAGAACCTACAATGGATTGGCTTACTAACAGTGACATTATAATGCAGGCATGTTCAACAAAAATAAAAGCTTAAAAGGTTATCAGATTTCAAACGTTTTCAATCTTTATGACCTTTCTCACCAATATACACCTTTTAAAAACAACAGCTAACCATCAAAATTAAGTCACATTGTCAAAACATGTTGATAAATTGTCATCATCCTCATCATATGCTTCACCTGTTCACCCTGGCCCACTTGAGCTCATCGCCACAAGACTCCAAGCTGTGCTAAAGTTTCCTGAAACATACACCTGATTGACCTTATGCCTTCTTTTGCCGCAGACTGGTTGTGTAGGACCCAAGTACCAATCCCAGTTCTAGTCTTCTGGGCAATGACTTAAATGTGTCATCACTTTCGCTGATCTCAGATCGGCATCAGAGAGTAGAGGTTCAAGCTTATTGCCTCACCACAGCCTGTTTATCAACCATTTTCTCAGCCAATGCATCGTCCCTGGTGTCCTAACCAAGACTCTCCTAATGTGGGTAGGTCTATGTGTGTCTTTGCATTGCTTTCAGTCCCCAAAGGAATTTTCATAATCAGCCGCATTTTCACTTTAGATATTTCAAGTTAAGTCTCAAACCTACCCACAGTCGATAGCTATCCTGCACCCTCACTGTCCCTCAGCTGTTAAACAAATCATACTTGAAGTCTCCCTGGTTGTCCCAAGACCAGATGTATGCTGCCCTCTGTCTAATGCATGCACTGTACAACATTTCTCTTATTAGCCAACAAAATTGTATATTATCTTTTTTTCAGTCATTATTTTTCAACCCTCTGATGACCAAACCGTGGCCACTAGGGAGTACAATGGCCAGACTTGTCTCTCATAAATCAGCTCATGTTGTGAGTACATTCTTCTGCAAGCTTGTTTTGCCAGCCAAGACCTGTCCTGCTGAAGCTTCTCTGAACTAATCTGCGCAATCTGCCATGGAACCTGATTTTGGTTCTCTATTATTTCCTTCACTCAATGTCAGAAGCTCCATTTGGCCTCTTGATTGCTTAACAGTCTGGCTCCAGACTAAGCTGGGTCATAATTATATCTAACTCAAAATTGTTACAGGAGACTGTTGGCTTATGTAAGTGTCCATTAGCCTTCACACTTAGAAAGTTATGGGCGATAATAGATCGCGTGAAAGGTCATGGATTTCACTTAGACCAAAAAATCAGAAAAAAAATTAGAAAAATTCTGGTACCAAGCAAAATCATGACCTTTCACGCGAACATACAGAAAAGGCACACTTCCTGTCTATGGACCAATCAGATCGCTGGATTAGAACTATTTTACTCTCAAGAAAACCACAACATCCATTGCAACGCAGGAAATGGAACCATTGAGTTTTCTATGTGCTTCATCAGGTTTGCTTGGAGCTTGTTTTAGACTCTCAGCAGCTGCTTCCTTGGTTTCAGCTCCTACTATTCCTCCTGGTCACATTTGCTGGCTAAGGATGACACTTTGGCCTGCCCACAGTCTCTATACTGGTAGCTGTTACAAAACATAGTTATTCCTCAGACCATGTACACTCAGTTGCATAGATTATGCAGCCCCACTTGGGTGGATATACACCATAGTCAGTGACCATACATTGCAATGTCAACCAGACAATCTGTCTGGACTCCATTCCACCATTGGTCCTGCTCAAAGCTTTCACCAATACCTTTTCTCTTTTGGGATTGACAGAGGGACTACTCCAAGCATCTTCCTTAATCTCTCCTCAAGTTTCTAGATCACCACCCAAGCTTCTGAATCTTCTTCTTGGCCTGCCTGAATAATGCTTTTCTCCACTTGCAAAATCATAGCTCTCTGGAAGTGGGTGTTCACAGGATCGGGTGTGTGCACATCATCCAAATGCAGTGTCTTCTGCTTTGTTACTTTAAAAGCACATGGTTTTTCACAGAAGTTGTGGTTTCCTTCTTGCTTGTCCACCTGTAACTCAGGCTTGTCTGACCTCCCCCAGTTCAGGCTATCACTCTCCTCAAGCTAAATGCCTTGCTCCACTTGAGCTTGCTCCCCTGCAAAATCATAGCTATCTGGAAGTGGGTGCTCTTCTCTTGCCCATTTTTCACAGGATTTGTTGCGGGCACAGAAGTTGTGGTTTCCTTCTTGCTTGTCCATCTGGAGCTTCAGGCTTGTCTGGCCTCCCCCAGTTGATGCTATCACTCCCCTCAAGCTTCTGAATCTTCTTCTTGGCCTGCCTGAATAACGCCTTTCTTGAGCTTGCTCCTTGCAAAATCATAGCTCTCTGGAAGTGGGTGCTCATCTCTTGCCCATTTTTTCATAGGATTTGGTGTGTGCACAATCCAAATGCAGGATCTTCTGCCTTGTTGCTTCAAAAGCAAATGGTTTTTCACAGAAGTTGTGGTTTCCTCCTTGCTTGTCCACCTGTAGCTTCAGGCTTGTCTGGCCTCCCCCAGTATACAGGCTGTCAAGGCATTGATGGTGGGAGACTGTTGAGTTAGGGACAACCCCGGTGCTGTCACAGGGGCATCTCAGAGATATTGACTCTTAATTTAGCAGTACATCTGGATAGTGCCTTAACCGCCTTTGTCTAACCATCCTGTTATCTCCTGACTTGCATGCGTTGTTTCTGGGTTTGCTTCCTGATCCAATAGTCTGAGCAATGTCTGGTACAACCTCCTTCTCTTTGTGCTGTTTGTTAGTTGTTTGTTTGTGTTTTACGCCTCTGCAGCACCTTAGTGGGCTATATCGAGGCAGGCGATCGCCGTATGATGATGAGATGAGAAGACTGTGAGTCTGGCACATGCCCTATTAATTCAGGGATGCCCAGGATCTTTCAGTTGCCCCAGCATAGAATACTGGATACAACCCGCCTCCATTTAATGTTCCTTGGGCTCGGATTAAGTGCCTTCTCTTTGTGCTATTGGAATGGATGTTCTTTTTCCTTGGGTATGCTTATGTTCCATTTTCAGTGCAACATTGAACTATAATAGGTCCTTTCTAAGTTTCTATCTCCTTATCAGCCATACAGACATGCCAAGATAGGGTTTATGTCCTTCATTAAAGCAAAAAGCTGACCAATGAGACCACCTGGCAGCTGTATGAGCTACTGTTCTACAGATATATGAGGATCAGATGATTTTGTCAAGCAATGCAACGCAACTTCATATTATGTCACCTCACACCCAAGTTATAGGAAGAAAATTATGCAAACAAGCTCACAAACTAACTAACTGTCCATTTTGGATCGTCAACATGCATTTATCATGCAATTCAGCTATTCTGAACTGATCATTCATCAGGAGATACCTGTGTGGTTCTAACTTTTTGTATTAAATTTCTTCAAAATTTAAATTTATGTATTCAAAATGTGACTTAAATTATACAAAATCAATAATTTTTACCTAAAGATCATGCTCTGTAATTTATCAAACAATTTCATCAATTATTATTGACTGCACTGACTTCTTCTTCCAAGTAAACTGAGAATATCAGCAACAAACTGTTCAGAATAGTGAAAATTAAGCAATTTTCGGACATGAAGTGCTTATGATAAACATCTTGATATCACCTTAATGTCAGTACAAATTGGCTGAGACTATGCCATATGATTGAGAGGGCATCCTGCTACTAAAATGAAATAATTTTGGATTTTTTATAAAATATTTCTTGGTGATATACCAAAGTTACAGGAAGATTTCAGTTTTAATTATATCTTGATTTTGGCGTGCAACTTGAAATAAAAATACTCCTTTATTTGTAAACATTGAATGATGCAAATGGCTCTGATTGTGGCAGATATGTCTTCTGTATATTGTGAAGATGTCACATATCAAATTTCATGCTGTTTAGTGCAATATTGATGAAGTTACAACAGTTTTTATGGATATAAGTCTAACCGGAACCCAAAAAACGGAAATTTCCGAGGCTTCAACATATGTTTAAAAACAGGGTGATAGCATGGTGAAGGCTAAGAGATACAGATTGCTATCACCCATTTTCTGAAACTAGAGAAATAGGGCTAACATAAAATCACTATGAGAATTCCTCCCTATGAGTGAGCCTGACCAACCCTCTGGCTCATGGACTATTATAAATTAGTCTACCAAAAAATCATGGCCAAAAACTATAAGCAATATAATATTGAACTGCAAATGGGAAGAAATTTGAGTGATGTATGGAAATCATGGGCAGGGAGACCATTCAATAACAAATATAAGATACCTATGCACACAGTGATCTCCGATCATTACAATCGGCTCAAACGAAACAATAGGTCAATGAACTGCGCCATGTGTGACTACTCATTCATACAGTCACGAGATCACTCATTCCTGAGATGCAGAGGAGCTGCAGATATAACCAGATACATCAGTGAGAAATATCACATAGACATAGACTCTGGTAAAATCTTTTATGAAAAGGCTTCCAATTCCGAATATAAGTATATCCTAGCTATGGTATATACAATCATAAAACTTTCTAGAGATTGGAAAAATAAGTGGAACACACCACCCTACAGACTGAAGATAGACACTCTTGAGCGTGTACTCACCAAGATGAATCATTAGACCACTTGATAATATAACTATATATTGTTGTATTTTACAGGTACATTTGGACCTTTCCGCCCATCTTCCCGATATCTACCTAATTCCATGATGTCCCCTCCATGCAGCAGAAACTGGGGAGGTGAGATGGAGATGGCTAGCATAGTTAAGGCACTAACAATATTGGATAATTACACTTTTCTTCAACCACAATAATAATAATAATACAGTATGAGTTTCTCCCATATAAACACTAACCACTAGTTAAGTATATTTAGAATTTGTAAGTCCAATGATGCAAATGCAGAGGAATTATGGAAAGGTCCAACCCCATGTAATGTCAGAGCACATTAGGTTTAGCTGATTGGTATCTCAATCATATTTAAATTCCATTTGTGGCTGAAACCAGATGGACCCTAACTATGTATAAAGGCACCTACCTGCCTAAATGTTTATATTTCCAATGCTCTGCACTAGGAAAGGTACATCCATTACGTGACATTCAAAATTTCTAAATGCCACAACACCAAAATAATCCACAGACATGGCCTTAAAATCCTTTCTTAATGCTATTAAGTTGTTAAGGTTCAACAACTTGTGAAAATTGCTGAACAAGGTCAAACACACATGGTTGGCTACAAGCAGACAACACAAACAATTTGCACTCTGGCAAACAAACTTATTAGATATAAACAAACCAACTCCAAAAACATACAACAAACTCAGGTGAACAAATCTGATCAATATCTAAAAATAAGACATTGTAAGAATATCCTTATAACCATATTTGCTGTATTAACAAAATCACCTGAGTGTACGATGATGAAATTACTAGATTGCTAGAGCGGTACAAATCTATTTCCCATAAACAAGTAAGCAAATGACAATGTGACAGCAGTCACAAAGAGATGCTGAAAATGGGTGTCTGCCAATAAATAAACAGCAACACATCTACAGACAAAGAGCAGACATTAAAGTAATAGAGTACCATAATCTACATATCTAGTCTGAGTACAAAAAAAAAAAAAAAATTGAAGGTTTCCCTAGTAATTTTTGCTGAAATTTGGTCATTACAGTGGTTGAAGTTTAAATAAGCCATTGTTATACCTTAATCAGCTTTGTCCTAGCCCAAGCCCAAGAATCCACAACATTTGGTAAACGGAAAAAAAAGGAAATAATGCAACATACACATGAGGGATAATCATAAAGCGTTCTATTTGAGGGTACGCGTTCTGATTGAGTTGTGGAAACGTTCTTATAGAGGATATGAGTGAACGTGTTCTTTTGGAGTTATAGAAAAGCATTTGTGAGGACAGTGACTGACCTGCACTGCATTGCGTGGTTGTAATCTTTGAAAATGGAAATTTTATCATTGCAAGGATGGCACACAAGCCATGAACTACCTTTCTGGCACTCCATGCAGTGTGTTTTTATGTCACATACAATAAATAGAATATCTATTTTCATTAAAACAATAATTTGTTTGAAATTTGAAAAATATCATAGCTGCAGCCTGCTTATCTTTTTTTTGAAAAAGATTTTCTTGTTCACAAATTTGGCACTGATTTGAAAATGGTTGTTCATTACTCCTGACTGGCAAGTCCCTTGTCAAGTTGTATCATAAAAACAGCTAGACTAGTGAGTGACATGCAGGGCAGGTTCTGTTCAGGTCTACCAAATATTTGCACAATTTTCTGACATGAAATTATTCACATATTAAAACAAAAGGCAAATTCATTAACAACAGCATCATTGAAGGAAAAATTTCAAAGGGTGACTTTGATATAATTCCCTGAGAATGCATTGGGGGAGTGTTGTAAGCTCAGTTGGGAGTACTCTGGGCTTCCAAACACTGGGTTCGATCTAAAATCGGCAGTCAATTGAACCCATATTCAATTTTTTGCAGCAGTTTCAATAATGCTTTTCATACTTATCCTGTCCTTGTGATAGGCCTAGCAGCCACATAAATGTGGGATATAAAGCCCTATATATAAGCATTATATTATTCGCGTGAGCGAATGGGCTGCGAAGCAGCCCATTCGCGGAACGCGAACTTAGCGCAACAGGTGCCTGACACGTTGTTGACAACAGCTTTACTGACCTGATTTGGTGAACCGTCTGAACCTGCGATGTGAGAGCCAATCGTCACCTTTGGATTTAGTTTAGTAGGAACCCACATAACTTGAGTTTATCATTCCAATGTATCATAATATTTTCAATGGGTGTTATAATCACTCCTTAGTGCGTAATATGTGAATTTCAGAGGAAAAAGTCTCAGTTTTCACAATAATTGTCTTCAAGAAACATCGGCGACAGTTTCCGTCATTTTCCGCCAGATGGCGTCTGGTGTTGTGCAGGCTACTGTGGCGATCCTGTGATTTAGTTGATTAACTAGATTGCTGCTCAGAGAAGTGAGTTTTTATCGCACACATGAGTTTCTGGTGTTGTTTTAAAGCTCTTGAAGAGATCTGAATGATGCAGGTAAGCCTACTACATAAAATCTGGCTCACGCGAATCTTTGGCTGTGCCAACTACATATTATGAAAGTGTTTTAATCTAAGGCTAAAACTCTCTGCGCCTGCTCTCTTGCAACCAATAACACTCCGTTAATTGTCATCTGCCCAAAGAACAAATCATCTGATATTTAAGGAAAATCCAACGAACATGAGGTTTTCAACAATTTGCAGTTGAACATTCCAAATATCAAATCATCACAGACCATCCAAGTTGGCACTCAAAACGAAGCTCTAATTACAAAAAGTACAGAATTGCGCCAGAAACATAAAAACTTCAAGTGCGGTGGGCCACCTCTAAATATTAACCAATTTGCCTGAAAATTTGCATGCATCATGTTTTCCATAATTGGCATCATTTCAGAGGGTGGCCTACCAATATTCCAAACTTTCATTTTTTACTATGCATTTCAGGGCCACCCTAAATTATTGTCACGGTTACACATGATCTTTTCCCGCCTTCCTACTACTTAAATGGCGTGAATCTTAGAAATATTACTCTTTTAGTTTATTTGGAGCAAATATAAGTCACCTGTGCAGGAATTCATAAACATATTACCTATTCAATTAAAGGAACAGTGACATTGTCACTGTTACTTCTTTTGTAACAGTGAGAACGTCACTGTTACACACAGGTCAGGATATCCACTGCAGCATTATTCTAATCATCTAATGACTAGAATGAAAAGTAACATTGGATATGCTTAACGTTCATTTAGAAACAAATGTAAGGCAATTAAACAGAATATTATTAAACTAAACAAGAATCCATGGATTCCAAACTGGCCTTTGGAGATTGTATATTCGGGGTTGAAATCATGAAGACGGTGCAATATATATATTAATACATGGATAGTTTTGTATTGACCCAACTATATGTATCAGGCAAAAAATACTTATAAATTGAATAATATTTCATAAAAAATATTAGTAATTTTTACGGGGACTGGAGACACCGCACTGCACTATCCTGTCTGACAGTGTGGGACTGGCACAATGTCCTAACTGTGATCATCTATGTCATTTTTGCTTTGTTGAACTTGATCGCTTTGCTATTGTCAAAATGAACAGTCCTAACTGATTGTTGTCTTGACATTGGCAAATATTTACACTCAGTGCTCCATGGTGCATAGAAAAAACACTCGTCACAAGACCATTTGAGCCACAAATCTTATTATCCTTTTGTTGCACTTCTTGTTTCCTTGTAGTGACAGGTGAGAAAATCACAACAAAATCGTACATCATACAATAGATAAGAAGCTCAGGGAGAGCCCCAAGAAAGCATTTTGGTTAAAAAAAAAAAAGAGCAAAATATGGAGCACTAAAAATTGAAGATATGATTTTTTTGGTAATACAAAATCAGTGATTTTTGCCATGTTTTGTAAATCACGCTAATAAAATATATATATACGTCACAAAAGTACTATTATGGAAGCCAGCTATTTTCTGTATCAGAAAAAGCAATTTATTCCAGAAACTTGCGTTTTTTGTGAAAAAGGTTTTCTTCATCCTCGCTTTCCCCCTCCCCACTCTTCTTCATTTTCCTCCCTCCATATTCTTATTTCACTTCTCCATATATCTGTTTTCTTCTTCCAACTTTCACTTTCCTTTCTCCAATGTTCAATCTGATTTTCTTCTATCCACATTTGCATTTCTCCCGATCTTCTTCCTCCTTCCTCCCTCCATATTCTTATTTCATTTTCCCATGCATCTGTTTCCTTCTTCCAACTTCCGCTTTCCTTTCTCCAATTTTCAATCTGATCTTCATCTATCCACATAGGAATTTTTCCCGATCTTACTTCAATACTTTCTTCACTGGGTAATATTCCTATAGCCTCTTCCCATGTCGAAATTGCATTTATCAATCTCTCCAATTCGACATATTCTTGTTCTATTCTTTCTTTTCTTCTTGCACTTTTCCCCTGTGTATTTACTCTTTCTCTGATTAGTTGTACTTGTCTTTTCATCATTTCCCTTTTCATTTCTATCTTTTCGTGTTGTCTTCTTATTTTTTCTCTTTTACTTTTCAGAGCTCTTTCTTCCCTGGGTTCTTCATTATTCCATTCTCTAATTTCTTTTGTCCACCATATTACTTCAATTTCGCTTCGACTGGATTTTTGTATCCAATTCTTCCATGGAACACATATTTGTATGTTTGCACGATGTTCATCAAAATTCCTTGGATGTAGTTCAACATAATACACAATTTGGCAAAGGACACCTAGTGGATACCCTCCAATTATTGGCACTGCAACTAAATATCTGACCCATAGAGGCACACCTTCTGATGCTGATGAAAAGTACCAAAGTGATAATATCACTATATTCTCCAGGTAAATTAGAGTGTGAAGAAATACATGTTGCTTCCTGCTAAAGTGTAAATTTTCTGAAGTATAGCTACTAATGAGTGCCTTGAATGACTGCACCACTATCTCTGGAGTGTCTGACAATTCATTTTCCAATATATTATAGTAAATTGCCATGAAAAATATAATTGTCATGAAAAAGTGAATCACTGCAATTGACAACAGGGCTATAACTGAATAAGATGCACAAATACTGAAAGGCAGAATCCTTGCCATTAAGGTAAAGAGATGCCAGAAAAAACACACCATAAATGCTGAATATGAAATTCTGAGCCCGCGTTTTTCCATATAATTAGTCCGGTAAGATTCAACCATGCCAAACGAAAGATAAGACAAGCTAATGATGCATGATATCCACACTAATGGGCCTGAAAGAAAAAAAAAACCAAGTGATATGACTGCACTTACATATATCTGTTATTTTGTATCGCTCATCAGATATATGTATATATGTTATTCACTTGCATGGGGAGAGGCAATAATATTAGTTGAGGTCATTGGTCCTCGCCGTGATAAGCACAAATTGCCCGTGGTGAATAACCAGCTAATATTTTGAGACAAAACTTTACATGTAAGCAACAAACAACAAATATTTAACAAAGAAACAGTCACACTGAAATATTGACATATGACAGGAACAAACCTTAGTTTGTAAGAATAATGCCACAGTCTCACGGGAGATGACGGTAAGCTTTTTATCGACGGCGGCGCAGAGCCAGACGATTTCTTGCAAGATTTTCAGTTAGGACGGCGCGAAGGGCAATTATGTAATCAATTAAGGCTCATCAATAACCATGCAACGAAAGCCACGGCGGGGTTCTTTTTGTTCCCTGCGGGGAAGAAAAGTTGTACGCCGTCACCAAAAATTCGCCGGGGGAAAAGAAATTTCCTCCTCCTGCGGGATACTTTTATATCGCCCCGTGATATAAAAAGTACCCCGCAGGGAACCTATAACTGCCCCTCAGGGAACCTATTTCACCGCGGCGGACTATATTTTCACAGCGCCGGGGATTGCTTTTACGACTGCGGGAATGGTTTTGTTCTCCACGGGGATGTCTGTAGGCCCGAGGGCACATCGCCGGGAATGAAAAGCATGACGCCGTTGTCAAGGGCACCGCGGCGGAGGAGGGCGCTGCGAAAGCCAATAAAAAGGGCCGCAGAGGGCCGCCTTGCTTCACTTGCTGCTTGACCTTTGATGGGGACACTCCTGGATGCTGGACAGACATGATGGCTGATGAAGATGCTGGGGAAGACCTTGACGTTGCTGTTGTTGCTGCTGTTGCTGGTGCTTATTATCTAAGAAGAATACGGAGGAGGAGGAGGATGAAGAGATGGTGGATTCGGAATTGGCTGCTCCAGAGGGAACAACATGGCCATTTCTACCAGCTGCTGCCTGAATTGGCCAACAATGATGTCTCTGGCTACTACAACTTCTGCAGAATGCCTCCTGACATTTTTGCTGAAATCCTGGCTGCTGTGGCTCCTGCATTTACAAAACAAGACACCAAAATCAGGAGGGCTCTGGAACCTGGATTGAAGTTGGCAGTCACCCTACGGTACATGGCGACAGGAGAGAGCTACAAGTCCTTGGCCTACGGTTTCAGAGTGGCTCCCAACACCATCTGCAATTTTATCCCCAGTGTCTGCATTGCCATCATGCGAGCTTACGAACATCTGCTGACCCTGCCAATGGATCCAGCATCCTGGAAGGAAGTTGCCAAGGGCTTCGAGAAGAGGTGGAACATGCCCATTGCATCGGAGCACTGGATGGGAAGCATATTGGCATCAGATGTCCTCCTAAAGCTGGGTCAATCTACTTCAACTACAAGGGCTTCCATTCCATTGTGCTTATGGCTTTGGTGGATTCTGACTACAAGTTCCTCTACGTGCAGGCTGGATGCCAAGGAAGCTCATCGGATGGAGGAGTCTTCCTGGACACAAGGCTGAGGAACCTGCTGGATGAAGAACGACTTGGGCTACCCCCTGCTGAACCTCTACCTGGCACAGTTGGGAGTCCTTTTCCATACTTCATCGTTGGAGATGAGGCCTTCCCCCTGAAGAGCTGGTTGTTGAAGCCTGTTCCAAGAAGAAACCTTGACATCCCCTCCAGAGTCTACAACTACAGAATTTCAAGAGCCAGGAGAGTGGTGGAGAATGCCTTCGGTATCCTGTCCCACAGGTTCAGATGCTTCCTAACTACGATGCCCCAGAAACCCGGCAGAGTGGCAGCCATCACTCTGGCAGCCTGCACTCTACACAATCTTCTGCAAGACAGAATAGGAATTCATCGAGCCATGGACAACGACGTAATGGACAGAGAAGATCCTGCAACCCATAAAGTCACTGAAGGACTGTGGAGAGGAAACCCCTTGCATGACCTTGGATTCGCTGCAGCATATGGAAATGCCACCAGACAAGCCAGACAGTACCGAGACTACCTACGAGACTACGTGAACAGCCCAGCAGGAAGTGTCCCCTGGCAGATGGAAAGAATTTGAAGATGAAGCAGAGAAGCAGCAGCAGCAGCAACATCAATTCAATGCCCCCCTTAAAAAACCACAAATTAACCCAGCCCTTGTAAGGGCTTACCACTTCCTCCAGAAAGAGCAGGCCTTGTACACATCTTTATGTTGACAAACCCCCCCCCCCCCAAAAAAAAAAATCCCTCCCTGCAACAACTACATTTTTTGTGACGTACATAAAATAGCAAATTTTTAGCTTTGTATCTATCTGTACAACCAATTTAAATCACTTTCACTTCCTCTCTATCTGCCTATCTATCTAGCTATCTATCTGGCTATCTATCTAGCTATCTATCTGCCTGTCTATCTGTCTATCTATCTGCCTATCTATCTATCTATCTATCTGTCTATCTATCCAAGTGCAATCCCTGCAAAGTGACGATAACTGCTTTTGTTTTCTGCAGTGTATATATGTAACGAGCATTGTGTTCCATCTATCTATCTATCTATCTATCTATCTATCTATCTATCTATCTATCTATCTATCTATCTATCTATCTATCTATCTGTCTATCTATGTGCCTATCTATCTATCTATCTATCTATCTATCTATCTATCTATCTATCTATCCAAGTGTCATCACTGCAAAATGACGATCACTCGTTTTTCTTTGCTGCAGTGTATATGCGACGTCCAAATATTTTCTTCTATCTAGCTATCTATCTGTCTATCTATCTGCCTATCTATCTGTCTATCTATCTGCCTATCTATCTATCTATCTATCTATCTATCTATCTGTCTATCTATCTATCTATCTATCCAAGTGTCATCACTGCAAAATGACGATCACTCATTTTTCTTTGCTGCAGTGTATATGCGACGTCCAAATATTTTCTTCTATCTAGCTATCTATCTGCCTATCTATCTGCCTATCTATCTGTCTATCTATCTGCCTATCTATCTGTCTATCTATCTGCCTATCTATCTATCTATCTATCTATCTATCTATCTATCTGACTATCTATCTGACTATCTAGCTATCTATCTATCTATCTGTCTATCTATTTATCTATCTATCTATCTATCTATATTAATTAAAGTGGTGAAAAAACTTTAATTAAGAAAGCAGAAATGCCACCTGTACTGGTTGAGCAGAAAGTGAAAATGGGCCAAAAAAAAGAAGGGAAATAGCACCTTGCTTTTATGAAGGTGTTTAAAATTTACAAGGGCCAGGTCCGGAATTTTTTTTTGGGGAATTTGTCAACTTTTTTTTTTGGGGCTCTTTTCATTTTTGCTCTTGTTTGTCATCGCAAGAGTTTTTTTAGTCAACATAAGATGTGTACGTGGCCAGCTCTTTTGGGAGGATTTGGTGGCCCTTAAAAGGGCCAGGGGGTTTTTTTTTTTCTTTTTTCAGACGACTTGAACAGGCATCACTTCCTTGGAGAGGGCAGGTTGACTTGGCTCCACTGGAACGACAATGGAGTTTGCTGCTGGTGGACAAGTGTTGGCTGCTGCTGCTGTAGAGACTGCTGCTGCTGCTGTAGAGACTGCTGCTGCTGCTGTAGAGACTGCTGCTGCTGCTGTAGAGACTGCTGCTGCTGCTGCTGTAGAGACTGCTGCTGCTGCTGTAGAGACTGCTGCTGCTGCTGCTGTAGAGACTGCTGCTGTAGTGGTGGCTGCTGTAGAGACTGCTGCTGCTGCTGCTGTAGTGGCTGATGCTGCTGTAGAGGCTGCTGCTGCTGCTGTAGTGGCTGCTGCTGTAGTGGCTGCTGCTGCTGCCCAAAAGAGGGTCCGGGGAAGCCAAGCTTCTTGGGGCTGTCAAGCATCAGCTGGGTGAAGCTTAAAGATGACTGCTGCAGGGCTGGAGTCTGGCTTCGAATTGGCTGCAGGGACTGGAACTGGCTGCTGCTGCTTGGCTGGGACTGCAACTGCTGGCGTGGAGGCTGGGACTGCATCTGAAGACTTGTCGAAGGCCTTGTTTCCTGGGGCTGCTGGGGCTGCTGCTGAGTTGTTGGAGGCTGCTGCAAGTCCTCGTTGACAAAGGATGGAGCAGGACCAGGAGGAGGGATGTATTGGTGCTGCTGCTGCCCTAGGATCATCTCCACATTCTCTTGCTGCATCATCAGGATTTTATCTTGGACGGCCGCCTGTACAAAGTAGTGGTCCGTCTGGCTCAAGGAGTGCAGGAGGCGAAGTCTCAGGGCACGGTTCATGTTCTTCCCAGATGTGAAGATACTCCTGCACATGTTCTGCAACTGGTGTACTTCTGGATCCAGCCTGTGAGCAGTTTGTGGGCACATGTCACAGAATGGTCCTGCCGGCTGAGGTGGTGCTGGTTTCCTGGGCCTTTCCGAAGTGTAGTGACCAGCAATTGAAGTCAGGGCAGAGGCCATCTCCTGGTCTGTGTCCTTCCTCTTCTTGGATGGCTTTCGTCCTGGGAAGACCTGGGACTGCTGCTGGGATGGCTGGAGGGACTGCTGGGACATCTCCTGGGAGGACTGCTGCTGGCTGGCTGGGAGGCTGTCATCCAGATCGGGCATAGGATTGTAGTCCATGGGGGCATCAGAATCGGACGACAGGCGGTTACTTCCTCCTGGTCCAGTGAAGCTGGAGATTTCCACGGCTGCCTTCAGAATGATGGAGGCCCTCAGGAATTCACACTTCGCCAGGATGTACTTGTCTCGGTCGGACATCTTCTTTCTGCCAGCTCCAGAAGCTTGAGGTCTGATGATCTTTCCGAAGGCAGTCCTGATGTTGCTCCTCCATTTGTGGACTTTAGCTGCTGTGATTTCTTTCCCCACTAGCAATGTAAGTTCTGCTGCTTTCTCTGTATCCAGTCTGTCCTTCTGTGTACTCTTGAAGGTGGTGGAGCCCTTGGAGTACAGGTCCTTGTTGTCCCGGTACCAGTCGATCAACTCATCCTCCTGCTCTTCTGTGATGCCCAGTAGGTCCCTGGAGTTTTTCTTTCTGTAGCCCTTCTTCTTCTCCTTGTGGACAAACTGGCCATCGGAGTCCTGGATCAGCTCAACCTCAGATCCAGTGTTGTCAGAATCTTCCGTCGCCTGGTTCTTCCCCTTGTTGCCCTTGGACTTGGCAGCATTCTTCTTGGGAGTATCTTCCTCTGTGGTGGCATTGTACTCGGACTGCAGGGTCTGCTGGTGGATTGCAGCTGTCAAGAGTTGGTACGGAGTCATCATCTTCATCAGCAGGAGTATCATCTGGAGGTGGAGGTGGAGGCTGGACTGCAGTCTTGGCTCGGGTCTGGGCTGGAGTGACAGGCTTGAATGGAGGCTTGACTGGAGGCTTGGCTGGAGACTTGGCTGGAGACTTGGAGGTGGCTTGACGCTTGGCTGAAGGAGACTTGCCAGGAGGGCGAGGCCTTCCCCTTGGAGCAGTCTTGGTGGGAGACTTGAAGACAGCAGCATCAGCCGACTGGGTGCGCTTGGTTGCAGACTTGACAGAAGCAGCAGCATCAGCAGGCCTGCCACGCTTGGTTGGAGACTTGACATCAGCATCAGCAGACTTGGGACGCTTCTTCTTGGCTGCAGCAGCAGTGGCAGGCCTGCCACGCTTGGTTGGAGACTTGACAGCAGCAGCAAGCTTGGCCAGGACTTGATCTTCATCTTCATCATCATCATCATCTTCATCCTCCTCATCAGGTTGTTGTTGCAGCACTTTGGGTGGTGGGGCGCCCTCGAAGATGGTCTCACTGGTCACTGTTGATGTAGCAGTGGTCACTGCCACGATGCTGTCCGGCAAGCTGAACATGCTTGGCGACAATGTAACAGCTGCGTAGTCTATGAAAGGAGCTGGTGAACCAATTGGAGTTGAAGATGGAGTGGTCAGTGGAGTGCTGGCTTGAATGTTGCCCTTGGTTGGTGCCCTCAAGGTCTTCTTTTTGAAGCAGGATCAATCAGAAATGAAGCAGGATGAATCAGCAATGAAGCAGGATCAATCAGCAATGAAGCAGCGATTCAGCAATGAAGCAGCAATTCAGTAGGCTGTGAAGCAGAGTGTCATGGAGTATAGATGCGTTCGTCTTGAAGTTCAGAGTGGTTATGGTGCTCTAGTGGCTGCTCTTCTATTTATATGCGAGGCTGACCCCCCATTCGCGCCGTGGCACGAAAGGTCGACGCCGCGATGCTTTCAGTACCCCGCGGACAAAGGATTTTGCTGAAAATAGCCCCTCTGGCGCCACTCTGTCTGCTCCTGGAGGGGGTCCAGACGACGGCGCGAAGGTTTTGCACACGTCCCGGAGCATTTTCCTTGACGGCGGAGAGCAGAAGAACCGCGGCGTCGACCTTTTTGGCGCCACGCAGAGAATCCCGCTCGTTTTACAAATCCGCGGGAAAGTTTTTGCCCCTCAGTGGCGCGAAAACTTCGACGCGGTCTTACTTTTCTGATCGCGGCGTCGAACAATTTTTCTGGTCTGCTCCGCGGCGGATTTTAAGAAAATTTGTACTGGTTGAAACTTTTTTTCTGCTCCGTGGCGATTTGAAGTGACGGTAAGAAGCAGGTTTCTCGACGGCGCGCAACCAAAAGATGTCCGGCGGGAACCTAAAATGCCCCTGCGCGATACGTAAAAAGAGGAAATATTTTTCCGTCTTTCCTGAAAATACTTCGACGCCGATTCAAATAGTTCTCCGGGAGCCGCCGTGAGAATGAAGCATAAGTCCTGACAGCATGAGTGATTCTTGGCAGACTGACCCAGTCCCTTCGTTGCTGAATAGCACTGGCGGTGTCATTCCGGGACCTATACCATCTGAAACTGCACGATTCTACAAACATTTTAAGACAAAAATGAAAAAAATCTGTTGGGAAGTTTTTAGAAATTCAGGTTAAAAAATCTAGTTCATCCCACCACAAGAATACATGTGTATGGCATATATAAAACAATTAACAAGCTTGAAATTGTCTTGAAAACTGTTGTCTAAGCTCAGTAAATGCATTTCAAATAAGTTTCAATGATAAATTTAAAATATTTACTGATTAATTGAAATAAATGTGACAAAATTGTTTATAACACACTGTAAAAATGCAAAAATGCTAAGCAAAGAGTAACCAATTTCCCCAGATTTTCAGTCTTTGGTTGTTGAAATCTGAAGCATTATCCTGAGTATGAATGTGCGAAGCTTTTATAAAGCTTTCAAAAAAGTTAAAGAAACTTACAGCCAAACACTTTGATATAGAATTAGAGTGGACTGTGGCACTGTGAAAATGGCACTTCTTGTGTCACCATGCTGATGACAAATTTGTCACGATCAAATGACTTTCTCTTGATCATGACTAATCAAACAGCCTATATGTTTCCCATGTTGAAAGTAGAGAAGATGACACTTCATCGGCTATCATGAGTCATGTAGTGCCATTTTCACAGTGCCACAGTCCACTCTAATTCTATAACAACGTGTTTGGCTGTAAAGCATGCCTAAAACGGATGGATTCAGAGATTTGTGCAGACTTCAACCATTTCCTCATGAATAATATACATTAAGATACATTAAGATTAATACCTAGATAAGTATATATGGTTCAAATTAGGTACATTTCAAAAGTATGGCTTAATTTCTTCAAATCATCAGCTGTTGGACCGCCTGTCAAATTAGGCATGACAGTTATCAACGACCTGCGTGGAAAATTCAGCAAAATATTTGCTACACTTCCAGGTATATCTTGAACCTGTCTTATCGGTGGTTTTTGAAATATTCTATAACATGAACAAATTTACTGGATACAAGAATTTCTTTGATTGGAAAGAATTAAAGGAGTTATCAAAGCATGCATGTATGATATCCTGGAATGCAATTAAACAGCTGCAGTAAGGCTCCATAATCCATATTGTCTGCGCAGCATACTGGACATCATATCAAGGGATACTCAAGACCAGCGATTGGATAAATTAATTTTCCCTAGCAGTTTCCATGCAAATTTAGTCTTTCACAGTGTTAAACTACACATAGGCCTATGTTTGGACTGGTCATTCCAATTCAGAAAGAGCTTCAACAGCTCAATAGACAATTCATTCATGACACCCATTTTTTAGGAGAGAAGGAAAGGGGTACAATTCTCAAATGAGTTTAGTTAGTTGTGAATTTTGTGCAGGAGAGGTCACAATGCATTACGTGGTATGAGTGTTGATCGCTCGCCACTCTTTCCTGGCCAGTGAAAACACATTTGAAACATTCTTTCACTTGAAAAGCCACAATATACTTCTCATATCCTGGCTAAGGATAATCTTACGTTTGTCGCAATCAAACACCGGAAAATTCTCGAATTTGGGCCACTTCTAGCATTTTTTGCATTTTTACAGTGTGTGATAAACAGTTTGTCACACTTTTTGACGTAAGTCACAAATATGTGTAATTCATCATCAAAACTTGTTTGAAATGCATTACAGAGCTTAGCCAACAGGTTTCGTCACATTTTCAAGCTTGTTAATTGTGCTATATGCCACACATACGTATTCTTGTGGTAGGATATAAACTAGATTTTTTAAAACTTGAATTTCTCAAATAAATTCCCATGCAACAGATTTTTTTCATTTTTGTCTTACAGTAGACGAACTTCAAGTGCTTACAAGAAATGATCTTGCATGCTGCCTGTGATGTCAGTCCCTATACTTGGCATGCTAAATGCCAGTGCTTATTATTACTCATAAACGTGTGACTGACTCATAGCCTATACATACCATGCTAAAGCATATTTTAGTCTCACAATGACCTCACAAGCTTCTCAATGAATGTCAGGGCATGGGAGCAAACAAAATCCCAAACATTTCACAGTTTTACCAAGCTGTAATAATCAGTAAATCATGTAGGATTATAATTATTGTTTCTGGTTTCACACAAAAGAAACATCAGCAAGATGAATTGGACAGTTTACAAAACTAACATAAAAAAAATCATATCATATAAGCTTTGGAAATTGACATGATGCCATATAGCGGGGCAGGTATGTAAAAAAAATAGTGCATTTATACATAGAAGCATGAAACTTGGCGAAAACTTAAAAAACATCTCTACAAATATTTATAATTGGATAGGGAGCCACCTCAGATTTAGCATAGATGGCTACTGGCAGCCATTTTCCAAAATGGCCACCGATTCTTCCATTTTGCTGCTTTCTGTGTAGTTCCTATGAATAGAATGCATGCAAATAGTGTTTGTTATTCCTTCTCTAGGTATTCAGAACATTACTACAACATTTTTAGTAGCCTCAACTATTTTCAGGCTTTCTAGAATCCATTTTGTCAGATTTATCAACTCAAATACTGTATTTTCGCGGTTTTGCATGCTTTCGCCAATTCTTAATGAATATAAAAATAAGTTGTATATTTGAATTCCTTACAAATAGAGCTTTCAAATGAGTACCCGCATTAATGTGTTTCGTAAATTAAGAGTGGAAATTGAAAAAATGAAAATTTTTTAAGTTTTTTGAAGATTTCGGTTATGAGGTTCATTTTGACAAAGAATTCACGGAAACTAGTGATGCTACCATTCATTTGAAAGCTCTTCTTACAAGGAATTCAAATATGTGGTCTATTTAAATGTTAATTGAGATTCCATAGAATTATGGAAAACCGCGAAAATGCTGCATTTTCTTCAACAGTTATAACAAAATGGACCCTGATCACCCTAAAATTCCTTAGTTCAACCCAGGAATCAATTGATAGTGTTTTTTAGATCTTTAGAAGAAATAATGACCACTGTTTTCATATGGTCAAACTATAGGCACTTCACAGAAAGCAGGAAAATGAGAGAATTAGCCGCCATTTTGGAAAATGGCTGCCATGGGTCAACCAGGTCAAATCTGAAGTGGCTCCCTATCCAAATTTATTCTTCAAGATTTTTTTAAACGATATGCCAAGTTTCATGCTTCTTGTAAACCATCGACTTGTATTCCAAAGTGAGGTGACACTGGTTGATGACCCAAATCAATTTGGCTTCTGTAAAAACCGTAGGACAACTGACAATGTATTTATAATAGATACGCTCATCTCCCACCAGAAGCACGTTAAAAAACCTTTGTATATTTGCTTTATAGACTTTACGAAAGCATTTGATTTCATCAACAGGGACTTCTTGTATTATAAATTACTTAAAAGCGGGTTTGGTGGCAAATTAGTGAGAATAGTGGTCAGTATGTTTAGTAAGGCAAAGGCTCGAGTAAGATGGAACTTTAGGAGAAATTGGTGAGCAGATAGATAGCACCCATGGAGTGTTACAAGGAGGTATTACCAGTCCAAAATTATTTAATCTTTTCTTAGCTGATCTGTATGAATATCTTGATACTGGCCAAGGGGTAGAAATAAATGGCACCAATTTCACCAATCTTTTATATGCTGATGACTTGGTATAGATGTCTGAAAGTTAAAATGGCCTCCAAAAATTATTAGACAATCTAGCAGTTTATAGCCGAAAATGGCACCTCATTGTTAATTGTGGCAAAACTAAAGTTATGATGTACAATGTCTCTAAGAAAGTTAAAACAACACACAAATTTGTCTTAGACAATGAGAAATTGGAAGTTGTTGATTCCTTTAAATATCTAGGCCATGTTCTAACTTCGTCGAGAAATATCCATTCTTCAATGCACTGTCATATTGCCACTCAAGCACAGAGGGCAGTCCACTCACCTTATGATAACATTAAAAAGACAGTAGGTCATTTAACTCCGCAACTTAGTCTCAAAATGTTTGACACACATGTCCTCCCAATTTTGGAGTACAACAATGAATTATGGTTCAATACAAAGAAAATTGATGCCATAGAGAAAATACAAATTCAATTCTTAAAAAATGTATTGGGTGTTCGAAGGCAAACCCCAAGCATAGGCATTTACGCTGACAGTGGTAGGTTCCCGCTGGTGGTTCGGCAACATGTCTCTGCAATAAAATATCTGCAAAGGCTACACTCTCCTGATTGCCCTGCTATTTTAGTTAAGTGTCTAAATTTACAGAAGCAAATATATAATTCACATAAAGATTGTTGGTACAGAAGACTATGTGTCTCTTTGGAAAAGTATGATATTTTTAACATTAATGATCTCAGTGTTATTCCAAATGAGATTTATAAACATACTCAGAATAAACTATTGAGCGATATTGCAGACTCTGTTAACAATCGTAAGCTGAGGACATATAAATACTTTAAAACAGAAATGCGTATTGAACCTTATCTGATATCAGGCTTGCCAAAGAATCTTTATCGTTGTATAGCCCGCTTTAGGCTTAGCTCACATAATCTACAGATAGAATTAGGAAGACGCAAAAGACCTTACGTCGAGGCTGACGACCGTAAGTGCAATAATTGTGACATGAACGTAGTAGAAGACGAAGAGCACTTCTTGATGGCATGCCCGAAGTGGCAACAATACCGTCAAAAATTGATAGATAATGTATCAGACTTTATCCCTGGGTTTTTAGTATCTAGTCAAAATCAGCAATTCCTCCAGATAGTGACAAGCAAAATATTTGATGTAAATGTAGCACTTGGTCATTACTTGAGTTCTTCATTGAGTGATGAGAATACTTGAGATACCTTTTTTTGTATGACCTTCGTTAATCTTGGTAACGGTTGGCAAGTTATTGGTACTGTTTCTGCCTTGTATATATATATATGTACTCCATTTTGTGCTATGATTTTATCTATTTTCTGAAAAACTGTTTGTATATAATGGCCATGATTTTTATCTATCTCTGATGAATACGAAAAATTGTTTGTATATATTTGTTTGTGTCAACTGCGTGCTGTCAATTGTCTGTGTTGGCTCTATTAATTGGTGCACAACTGGTGCTAACATGAATGTGATTTTCCCTAAGGTGCATAGCTAGTGCTACCAATGAATGTAATTTTCCTCAAGGTGCAAATTAATATGTAGAATTATGGATTTTAAAGTTTGTATATATTTTATCTGTGCTATAAAAATTCCATGTTTTCCCAATTGTATATATATGTTACTTGATACCGTTACCACGAACTTGAATTTCTTTAATGTGTTACCGTTTTATGTAATTATCTGAACTGTCTCTTATAAATTTTAATTTGAACTTGTCTATAATTATTCTTGGATAACCTATATAATATTAAAGTATTTATTATTAAAATGACCATAATATTCGATAAAATATAAAACTATCAAAATTCTTAGAATATCATAATAGTGGATGACAATGTAATACCTTTTTTCTGCTTTTATTCGTAGATGTAGTTACTATTCCTCTTTTGTATATATCTTCTATCTTTGACTACATTATTTATATTTATTTATTTATTTTTCTGTATGACACATGTATCTGTATGATATTTAGTTGTCTAATAAAAGTTTATATATATGTATAAATGAAATATTACTCCCCTATTCATGACAAATCTGCCCCGCTAATAATGTAGTCCAGGAGCCAAGCCCAAAAAACTTGCATATTTGAGGAGTTTGATTACAAAAAATATATACAGGCTGAATTTGGTCTTATTTGATAGAGGAGACCTAGACGCTTCCAATTCTGGAAAAATTTTACCACCTTCAACGTCAAGTTTTTTTGCTATTTTTGTTTCCGTGGCAACCATCTCACAAAAATCCAGGTACAAAAGTTAACAACATTTTCCTCTGTAAGTTTTCTCCTATTTTAAGGAATCATTTCATTTTTTCAGGATATTGTCATTACCAATAAGCCTTTCAAAAAATGTCATAATCAAGATCAATACTTTTATTTTCTTGTTGCTATGGAAACAAAACAAGCAAAAAATGCATTTTTTTATAGAAATGACTTCAAGAAGTTTCTTATGCCTGCAAATCAAAGGTATAAAAACACACACTTGGGCAGTCTTGTCTTTAAGAAGTTTCTTATGCCTGCAAATCAAAGGTATAAAAACACACACTTGGGCAGTCTTTTGAAAGGGCAACTTTATACCAATCAATTGCAATATAGTTTTCAGAAGTATATGTGGAAGTTTAACAGGAGGACTAACAGATTTAGTTTTTTCTGAAAATTGTAAAATAACACAGAAAATCGGAAAAAACAACAGATTGAAATAGAACAAGGTTTTTTTGGATATATCTCAAATTTTTGTATATTCTTACAATGTTACAGTTGTCACTGGGGATATAGTGATTTATAGAGTTGATGTCGCTATGGAAATAAACAATATATTCTCACCTTAGCAACCAGACTTACCGAGTCAATATTCTCTACATTATTTCAACAAAATTAAATTTTCGGTTATCTATTCGCCCAATAAAAGCTCATGGTAGGTTGGCAAATATAATTGAGAGTATAATAATTATGTTAAAGAGACTGTTGCCATGGCAACAGAGCAAACAAATTACATTTAAAACAATAGTTGGCAAAGTATCAACACTTGAACCCAAGTACCTGCGACTGGACAGAAGAACATGAAATCTTTAAGTGATTTTCCTGTACACATATGACATCATGTAATACATCAGTTAAAAACATTGTTTCTAAAGGGGTTAATGTGAACATTTGGTTGCTATAGTAATGAGAGGAGCAAGATAAACATAGAATGGTAGCATTGATTTGCTTAACAACTTCCAAAATTCCGTTGGATGATGAAAAAAATAACAAAAACCAAAAAAGTCACTTTTTCATCATGACCCACTCTCACAGATTGGTTGTCACAAAAAAGTAATAGTTGTCATGGCAACAATTTATGAAAAAAAATGTATCATACAATTAAATTGCATTTCCTCAGTCTAGGTAACATTGATGCATATTGCCATATATGCAATATAGGTGACTATGTATGAAAAGTGTGGTGTTCCATGGGTATTGGATTCTGTCAGGTCCTATGATCCAGTTATTGTTGGGAGTGGCAACCCCTTGGAGTGCCCCCCCCCCTCCACTGACCAGTGGGGCCAATGCCACTGTCCCCTAGTGATCCATAAGAAGGCCTGCACCCCTGATCTGTCTCTCTCTGACCCCGGTCTCCAGTGCTCATGCATGGGAGTTCTGGAGGCACTTCACCTGGCCTTATGAATGATACATCTCTTGTTGGTCTTAGTCCTGGAGGTGAATGGTTTGAGAGCTTGTAGCTATTGGTTGAGGCTTGATCTCCTGACAGTCTCTGTTGCTATTGTGTGAAGGCTAGTTTCTCTTGGAACAGTCTTTGGGGCTACTTTTGAGACCTGCTGTATTGAGGCAGTTTCAGTTGCCACTGAGGGAGTCTAGCTTCTCATGGAGCACTCTCTGGATATCACATTGTTTGACTGTTGTGTATATATGTTTGGTAGAACCTTGGGGTCTTATTCTGTTGGTGAATAAACCATTTGAATTACAGTCTGTTGTTGATCTTTTGTTGGACTAGACTAATGGTCTCAGAATCTTTTAATCTATGGTGAACTTGGCAATATACTGAGCAAGAACCATTACACATAGGCGCCCTGATAATTATGGGACCATTCTGAAAGTCAGTCCACAATTGATCTGAGGTGATTTTGATAGATTGTGTCTTTTCTTTGACCAATTTATTGCTGTTGTGTTAAGTCCGAAATTGACTAACACTAGAGATTTGCATTGAAGCACTGATGTGACTAGCGAATTGTCTTGATGACATATAATGGTCATCTGTGTCTTGTATGAATATACACTGGCTAGATTTTGTCTTTTTAAAGACAACTCTAGTATATATGTTTAGTCTGGCATTGGACTAACATGCAGGTTTGCTGTAGTAAAGCATTGACTTGACTTTTAAATTGTCTTGATATGACATTTAATTGTTTTTGTGTATTCTGAAAATACTGGATGGGTTCTGTCTTTTTAAAGAAAAATCTATTTTGTCATGTCATGTCTGACATTGGACTTACATGAGGATTGGCTGTACTGAAGCATTAACATGACTTAAATTGTCTTGATTTGACATTTTTGTTTTGTGTATATATGTCTTTTCAAAGACATGCTATTGGGTTATGTTCAGTCTGGCATTGGACTAACTTTAAGTCAGTTGTCTTGAAAGCATTGACATTGGCAATTATTTTAGCATCGCATGTATATCCAGCACATACGAGGGGCATTCAGAAAGTTCACGGCTTTTTTCTACACGGACACTTAGCCTACTATTCAATCTTAAACTATGAAATTTTTAGAGGGCAAAATTCAGCAATTTTGGAATAGATTTCCAAAATTTTAGACAATTTAGACATTTTCAAGTCATTCTGTGGTTGCCATGGAAACAGACAGTTCAGCTGGGTGACGCAGGTAATACGGAGATCAGGAAAGCTATAAATTGCGGCTGAGAGAGACCTTGCTCTATCACTTGCATCAGTCAGATTGACACTAATTGACACAAGAAATTTTATTTTATTTTATTTTTATTTACATAAAGCGCCTTACTCATAAAAAATGCTCTAGGGCCCTGCACAAACAATATAGGACAGAGAATATAATTCATAAAGATAAAATCGCAGTAAATAACGTTAAAGATAAAAGCAGTGTAAAGATAATTAAAATTGAAATCACAGATTATATGCTTGTTTGAAAAATAATGTCTTTAATGACTTTTTAAAACTATAGAGTTCATGAATTGTCCTCATTTCATGTGGAAGGGAATTCCATAGAGTGGGTGCGGCCACCTTGAAGGACCTGGACTCATATGTTGTGGTTCTGAAGGATGGCACGACAATCAAAGCTTGAGTTGAGGAACGCAGTGTGCGAGTTGGCCTATACTCCTCTAGTAAGTCATGGAGATATTGTGGTGCGTGTCCATTTAAAGCCTTGAAAGTGTGCAAGAAATATGATATTAGCTTTTATAAACACTCGCAAGTACATCAAAAGCATTTGAATATCTGAAATTGTCTAAATTAATTTGAATATCTGGGGTACCCCACCCTTGGTGTATCCCCCGGGATGCCCCCACCTTTGGGATTACCCCCATGCCCCCAACCTTGGATATCCCCAATCTTGGGGTATCCCGTGGGGTGGCCCCACCCGGGTATCCCGTGGGGGTGCCCCCGGGGTGACCCAAAACTTTGGAAATTCCCAGGTTGTCCCCATCACTGGGGTATCCTCTTGATGTACCCCCACTCTTGGGGTATTCCCCAGGGTGCCCCCACCCTTTGGGTGCGGGGGTATCCCAGAGGGGTGCGGGGTAATCTCCCCTTGGTTGCACCACCATTTTGGGCATCCCCCGGGTGCCCACCCTTGGGGGTATCCCCCAGGGTGCCAATCCTTGGGGGTAGCCCCGGGGGTGCCCCAAACTTTGGGGAATCTCATGGGGGGTGCCCCCAACCTTGGGGTATCCCTGGGGGTGCCACACCCTTGGAGTATCCCTGGGGGTGCCCCACCCTTGGGTATCCTCCAGGGTGCCAATCCTTGGGGTTATCACCGGGGGTGCCCCACCCTTGGTATCCCCAGGGATGCCCCCAACCTTGGGGTATACCCGGGGTGCCCCCACCCTTGGGGTATCCCCTGGGGTGCCCCATTGTTTGGGTATCCTCTGGGGTGCCCCCACCCTTTTTGTATCCCCAGGAGAGCGCTCAACCTTTGGTTATCCCTGGGGGTGCCCCACCCAAGTTATTTCAAATTGCAAGTTATTTTGGCATCCAAAGTGGTATAGTGAAGTTTATAGTTACGAGAATGTCACAAAATTGTAAGAACTTCATCCTCACAATGATTGCTTATGGTTTCTTAGGGTAATACATTACTGGAAGTTATCACTGGGAAACTACAATCCATTATGACACAATTAGTGGATTATTAGTTTCCCTGTCGTTTTCTTAACAAAAAAGTGCTGTAACCCTGGAATACTCGGGCAAATTAGCCAAAAATCAAGTAATATAATTTTAGATCATTTTGTGACCTTTTGACCAACTTAATTTGTATATTGGTCATACCTGACCTAAATTTTTCAGAACTCACAATTCATATCATTTTGAGTGGTGATTTGTTAGTCCAATGGTTTGGAAGCTAGAGCAATTTTTGTTTCTGCCGCCCCATAATTTTTGTGATCAAATTCGACTCGGTCTTCCATATTTAAGGGCCAATTAATAGCACTAAGCTGTTGCCTCAATCTTGGCTTCAAAGTTTTTTTAATAGTCTATGGGTACATGTATTTCAGAAAAACGCAGTGACATTTTTCCTCCCCATGGGGTAACGATACCTGGTCTGTATCATGGACTAATACATGTAGTCAGTCACACGACTTTTTAAAAAGCAAAAGAAGCAGGCGACATTGCACAAGCCTATGGTCCCATAAAACCATGCTGTGCAATACAAATAGGAGTTACTGTTATTAATATTTAAACTGCACCCTCTTCGAATTTGTAACCATGGTTACTATGAATACCCAATCCTTGTCTGGTTCAGAAGTAACAATATGCTTCTTATTTATTTTAAGCATCAATGAATATGACACCCGCTTGCAATCCTAAGATTGATTTCATGCTCACAAATGCCACCTTCATGCTTATCATGCTCCTCTCATTACCATGGCAACAACTTGTACAAATTAACCCCTTTAGAAACAATGGTTTTAATTGATGTATTGTATGATGTCATGTGCGCAGGAAAATCACTTGAAGATTTCATCTTCTTCTGTCCAGTCGCAGGTACTTGGGTTCAAGTGCTGATACTTTGCCAACTGTTGTTTTAAATATAATTTGTTTGCTCTGTTGCCATGGCAACAGTCTCTTCAACATAATTATTATACTCTCAATTATATTTGCCAACCTACCATGAGCTTATTTTGGGTGAATAGATAACCGAAAATTGTATTTTGTTGAAATAATGTAGAGAATATTGACTCGGTAAGTCTGGTTGCTAGGGTGAGAATATATTGTTTATTTCCATAGCGACATCAACTCTATATATCACTATATCCCCAGTGACAACTGTAACATTGTAAGAATAAACAAACATTTGAGATATATCCAAAAAACCTTGTTCCATTTCAATCTGTTGTTTTTTCCGATTTTCTGTGTTATTTTACAATTTTCAGAAAAAACTAAATCTGTTAGTCCTCCTGTTAAACTTCCACATATATTTCTGAAAACTATATTGAAATTGATTGGTATGAAGTTGCTCTTTCACAAGACTGCCCAAGTGTGTGTTTTTATACCTTTGATTTGCAGGCATAAGAAACTTCTTGAAGTCATTTCTATAAAAAAATGCATTTTTTGCTTGTTTTGTTTCCATAGCAACAAGAAAATAAAAGTAATGATCTTGATTATGACTTTTTCTGAAAGGCTTATTGGTGATGATAATATCCTGAAGAAACGAAATGATTCCCTAAAGTAGGAAAAGACTTACAGAGGAAAATGTTGTTAACTTTTGTACCTGGATTTTTGTGAGATGGTTGCCACGGAAACGAAAATAGCAAAAAAACTTGACATTGAAGGTGGTAAAATTTTTCCAGAATTGGAAGCGTCTGGATCTCCTCTATCAAATAAGACCAAATTGAGCCTGTATATATTTTTTGTAATCAAATTTGTGCCGGAGGCCCTTGGCTCCTGGACTAATGGAATCACACATGTAGAAATGAGAATTGATGTAAGATGGTTTGAAGTAGCAATTTGAGATCTGAGATCTTCAACAAAAATTCCTACCAGGCAAATAATTTTTAGTTTCATTCCCGACCCCCATGCAACCCCCTCCCCCCAAAAAAAAGCACAATTTCCACAGCCATTCCCCCCCCTGCCAAGACACATCCCCGCAAAACAAATCCCCCCATAAAAAACAAACATACACTTCACACCCCGCAGGCCCAAACCCTACCCAAAGAAAACAGACTTTTCTCAACCCACAAAATATATTAAAAACACATAAACAAAATCTGAACCAGTCCCCCAAGTTCTTGTGGACAAGCTTTTATTGCGCAGAATAAATCAACACGTCATCAACAGAGCAATGTCTCAGAATTATGACACATCTACTGCACTGCTTCTGACTCACATCCCATCTGCTCTATCTTTCAGCATAGCAGTGATACACATCACTGGGTTTTTATACACATCACTGAGTGCTCTATGAGTCAATGAAAACACAGCTTATTTCAATGTTGGAGATAGCAGCAACACCTCCAATGACATCTTTGACGCTCTGAAAACAGCTGAATGTATGGCATTTGTAAGCACTTGAGATTCGTCTACTGTAAAATGTTCGTATGATGGTGAAGTTTCAGAAGGTATAGGTCCCGTTTCTGGCTCATTTTTTAACCCCAGTGTTTCTTCAGGAGCGCTGTGGCTATAGGCATGTCTAAGCGATTTTGACATTGTCATGCACTTATAATTTTCTTGATTTGTCATTCTGAGTAACTATTCTAGTCACAAAGATTTTCAGTGTATCTTCATGATTGCTTACGTTATACTAGTAAATTTTTAATGTGGCAAAAAACATGGAACTTACCTGGATCTGCATCTGCTAGGTTCGTCATTTGAATACTAAGCTGAAGTATCAGTTGGGGTGCTGATCTAAGATAATTATCCATTGTCAGCAACATTTTCAGTTGAAACACGTTTTTTCAATGATCTTTATGGTAGCTTTTTCTGCGAACTGCAAGCGCCGAATGAATGGCATTGAATGACCTTAAAAAAGAAAAACATTAGATCCAAAAAAATATATATATATAGAATTTTATTCGACATCTGAAGATCGTCAAGATACATGTGTCATATAAAAAAATTATAATAATGAATCACACTTAAAACTTAAAAATCCTGACCACTTAGGGCTAAATAATCTATTACCAATGATTAGGCAGGTAGCTTGCACATTTTAGGCCAATTTCCAGGTCTCTAGCACCTATTATTTTTGAGATAATGCATTTTGCTCAATTTTATACCTAATATGTGTGTCATTAGCATCATGCCTGTAACTTGAAATCCGCACCACTTAGAGCTGAAGAATGTATTACCAACGTATGGGAAAGTGGCTATTCATTGAGCTATATTTCAGGTCTCTACGACCATACTTATTAAGATATAACATTTTCCTGAACTAGAAATATACAAACAGAAACAAAAATACTCTTTTCACCAATAGTTTGGATTCTGAATAACAAAGATGATCTCCACTACCCCTCCAGTGCCCACTAATATTGAACACAATTTCAACTCCAGTCACTTGCAACAGAATTTTAGTGAGGTAAAGGAAAGAAGCATTTTTTTGTTGTGATGCTAATGACGGCGTGATGCTAATGATAATTAAGCTAAAAATCTTTGTAGGGACCAGTGCAATACTGGAAATCTGGCAATTTGTGCATGCAATGATCTTATGAACACCAGAAGCATGTTCACATTGATTCTGGTCCAGAAATATGCAGTCAAAATAGAGCAGCAAGGCGTTTGCTAATGACAAATCAAGATTGGACAACTGACTTGCCAACAGAAATACTCAAATATTTTGGTCTACATAAATTATACAGAGCTACAGATAGTACAGTTATTTTCTTGGGTTCTCAGGCAACGTCAGACACAAGGTTTTCTCACAGAATGTGCGTCCCTTTCATTTTTATTAAGAAATAAACTGGTGTGATGCTAATGACGCAATATTGGAGACATTGACACAACAACCTCCTGCTCTTATACAGGATATTATTTCAGAAATTGGAAACTATATTTTAGAAGAGTGATAGTCAAGTCTCCATGTATGGAAGAGTTTAATTGAATCAGGATCCTGTACACGTTTTTGTGATGCAATCTTTCAAAGAAAATGTTGGTGGAGACAGGCCATTTTCAGGGGGGTTGGCCACTTCAATGCTATTTTTGGATGGGATAAAAATAACTTTCCACATATTTTTTGTGTCAGAAGTTTTGCTAATATCCTTGTCTATGACAAATGACATCAAGAGGTCCTGCATGTGCCTTTCTGTCATCATGAATTATTGTTAAACACAGGAGACAAGAATTTCAGACTTACCAAATTTTGACCCGAATGCAAATCCGATTATCTCAGTACCTCCTCGGTGTACCTCTGTGATATTTTAATGGCAAAATATATGGACCCAGCGGTATCATTTTGTATTGCATTTATGATGATTGACTAAGGGCGTAGGCAACAGAGGGCGCTTATAGTTACCACTTCAGGCAATTATAAGCTGAATTGGTGGGACCAATCTCGCTTGCGTCCTGGGTCTACCTCAATGTTTTTTGTTTGCCTATAAAGGAGGGGACCTATATTATAAGTGTAAATAAAAATTAGAATGGTACACTGAGGGCACAAAAATAGAATGGTACACTGAGGGCACATTTAAAAAAAATCACCAGGATGCCCTCAGTATGAATGCAATTTATTTATTTATTTATTCTGTTTTAACTGCATGTGATTGTGATGGAGCATGTCAATCAAATGAGTTTCATTTTTCAATGATTCAATAAAGTATTATCGTATCGTATCGTATCGTATCGTATCGTAAGCTATGTCTAATAAATTGTGGTTGTTAAGATATATTTTGTTTCAAATAGTGTGTATATGCAATTAGGGAGTGCCACAAGTACCACAAAATGGAATTTCATCGCTTTTCATGCTTGCTGTTGCTGCATTCATGTCAGTTGTGGAACGCTGATCTTCAAACAGCCAATCAAGCATGCTGCTGAACTTGCTTAAGTCTTGTTATATACATTGTCACCTGGGTCATTCCATCTCAAATCAACCAATGGCTCTCCGATTTTTGTGAAACTAACCATTATATTAAGGACACAATATGGAAGGGAAATGCGTGAAATTTCAAAGCTGTATCTCAGATATTGAGGAAGTTGTGGACAATTGAAGATTAAAAATGTGGTCCGAAAATCGGAAAATGACCTTTTTTTTAAATTTTATATCTACTTTGTTTATATAACAATCTGACATAGCCCATGTACTTACACATGACCCTATTGTAAATTGTAGTTCAAGAATTTTTAACCCAGATGAATTTGCCACTCTTCCAGAATGTTTAAAATTTGTATGATTTATCACACCGAATTCCAGATTTCAATAATTTCTATCTCCTTCAAGTGACTTTCAAAATGTCAAATATTCCGCGCATTTGTTCTTTGGGGTGATTAGAATTAGTAAAAGTAAAATTACTTCTCTAGGTATTGATGGCAGCGATTTATACCCCGCACAATTTTGAAAAAATTGAAATTTACCATTTTTGGGAGAAAAATATCACCATGTGGGATAGGTAGCACAAACTGCTGACACATTTCATAAGAAAGCATACAAGAAGGGCTTTTGATTGATATGAGCCACGTTTTGTGTACATACAAATTCTTCATTTTGAAATTTCACTTTGTATTTTGGTCGTTTACACCTTTCCAACATTATGTTCGGATTTAAAATGACAGCAAAATCATGTGGGATGAGAAATTCGCTGAAACTTATATTTCAACCAAGGTCTTCGATTTGATATCAAAACTTACCAGTGTATTTCCTTTTGTAACAGTCTCCTAAAAGCATTCTTTGGGTGAATAATTATCTTGAAGGAAAATTATGAAATTTCAAAAGCTCATGCGAGACAGGTGATATGATTTTATCATTTGGAAAAATATAAGGTCCTCACAAAGAAACAAAAAATTTTGTAAAGGGTTGCTTTTAAAAATATTTTTTAAAGTTATTGAGGGTATCCTAGTTTATTATTTGGGAGAATTCAAGTATGGACTGTGTAAATATCCAGCTATTTTCATTATATCACATGTCCAACATGGCATTTGCTGATTTTAAAATTTTGCAATTTCTCATTATTTTGCAATGTTATGATACAAGATAATTGTGCTTAAATATACTAACTTGGAATATTTGGCATTGGGTAAAAATCCTAAATCAAGGCAATACTTATATCCTATTTTTGCAATCATACACTGTTGCTCATAAATATAGATGGTGAAAGCTCAAAACCTCTTAAGTCAGAAATACACTATTTTGGCAAATTAAAGATAAAATATTGAGTAAAATACAAAAATCAAAGTCTGGAAATCATAGGTTGACTTTTAGAATCACCCATATTCTTTTTTGGCAAACGAAATCCTTAACTCTGCTTCATAATGTGAAATTGGTCTCCATGGCAACAAAGGTCAGCTGTCTTGTATTTTGATGACATGAGAGGTTTTCAGCTTTCAACAATTTGAGTTGAGAGGTTTATGCACAAGTGGATTTGGCCCTGTGCCATTGCACCTATGGGCCGTAGGACCAATCAAGATGATCAAGGTCTTTGGTAACGAGGTGAACAGTGAAGTTAATCTGAGTAGTCATTTCAAGATGACCCCAAACAGCAGCCATTTTACAGCAGCCATTTTACAATGTGGCCGACACTGAGCATGTCAGAACCTGTTTAATTGAAAAAATTCATGGCCTCAGCCGAAGTTAATCATTGCAACTTTCAAAAAACTGGACAAACAATTCAAACATCATCTAAATTTGTCATTTGCCAAAAAAATATTATAGTTCTTCATTTTTTTTTGTGCAAGCGATGTAATTTTCAATGATCAGAACATTATTTGAAGAAAATTTCATGAAGTCTTCCACTACAAAGGTGCAAGGTGCACAAAATTATAATCATCTGAGCAAAGTTTGATAGGTCTAATTGTCTTCTCTGACCCTCAAAATATAGGGATAAATACTTGTAAGGCTAAGTGGAATATTAGTAGGGAGAGGCAGGTTAGTTGAGACGTTTTCAGAAAAGCTCGCCTCCAAGCTAAACGAACGATGATATTGGAATGACGAATAGTCATGGGCATGGGGAAATACATTGTTCAAATATATGGGGAAACTTGACTTTCTCTATTGGATAGTTTTTTACCCCAGATGGCGTCAAAATAGGTCATGTCAAACGTATCAACTAACCCACCTGGTAAGGTTAGTTGATACACCCAGGCAGGTTAGTTGATACACCAAAGCCTGATGGACAATGCAAAGAAAAAGTCACATAATTCCGCCTTGGTAGGATACTATAAAACCATACGCCTTCACCGATCTGCTTTCTGTTCCCATGGATGCATATCTGCTACCATTGTGAGTCGGATCTGATGGTCGACCTGTTGGAGGGGGAGATCTCATGATTATTTCAACCTAAGATTCATCTATAGAGCTTTTTTGTGTAAACTACTGAGTAACACCTACAGTACAACCCACAGAAAACGTTCGGATCCTGAGCTATCTAGACTGAGACATCCAACCCAAGACATACTGAGACAGACTGAGCCAGACTGAGACATCTAGACTTTTTGATACACTCTGAGACATATCTTATTGCACTGGCCTGCCCTCTTGTGAATAATAATAAAAACAGCACATAACAGACAAGTTTCTCAGTTTCTAGTTTCATGTCAACATGTTAATTTGATACTTCTATTTATTGTACTTTATTATTATCAGCTAAATTATTTGTGAAATGCTCCATCAATATGAATTCTAGTTTTCCCAAAAATGAGCAAAATGTCAAAAAGTCACATTCCGGTGCAGAAGGCTCTCTTTAAATATTTAAAGGCACACACTCATCTAAATCGAAATTTTTACACAATTATGTTCCCATGAAAGAATCAGGTGTTGCGAATGCATTTAGCTAAATGTTTCCCAAATCGGTTTTCACCATAGATCAGGAAAAATACATGAAATTGGCATTTTATCCCAATATTGTGGACATCCAGCATGTTCAGTCAGCTGTGCAGTGACGTAAGGCTGGGTGGGCCTCCCCCTCTCTCCTCAGATTGTATGGACAGTGAGAGAATGAGACACACTCAAATTGCAAATTGCCACCAAACATAACCGTGACACACTGAATGGGGAGATTAACAAATTCTGTTGTAAAACTGTGATGAATTGTGATCTTCATTTCAATTTTTCAGTGCTGCATCCAAAATCGCATGATGAGTGTCTCAATAGCTCTCAATGTTACAGGTGTTTTCATTACCATGCGATTCTTGTCTTTCACACTTGGCTGTGAGGAATCAATGCTAAA